>CM019149.1:48328050-48343322 GCA_009733165.1 Naja naja
AGAACAAAAACAAAAAAACCACCCACCATCAAAGCTGTAAATGAATAGAGACAGGCTTTTGCACCTCTAACTGCCCCCACCATGTACAATTACATCCATGCCCTGGGAGGGAAGATTTAAATTGGTCTTGGATGTGGATACTGGCCATACAGAAAAATCTCTGCAGGCTACTATAACTGCTATTATTATTCCTACTTAAAGATAATTCAAGGTATTTTTCAGTGGTGTCTTTCAAATATTGTGTTTATTACAAGTTTGTGGTGTGTAGGTTGAGAGGGAGAGAGAATGGCTCAAGGATACCTAGTGGTCATAAGATAATTTGAAGCTACATTACCTTCAGTCCAAGTCCTAAACACTAACCAATTTACTGTATATGAAATGAAACTTATGACTGATGCTGTTCCTACTTTTGATCTAAAATAGCTACCAGTTCCCCGAAAATAAGACACTGTCTTATTTTTTTTGGCTCCAAAAAACACACTAGGTCTTATTTTTGGGGTAGGTCTTATTTTTTTAAAAAAAAAAAACAGTTACCATATTCATGTAGAACAATGTACATTTATTCATGTATGAAACCACTAACAAATCGCATACCTGTTTCTAACATAAGACACTGTCTTATAATTTTTGGCTCCCAAAACACACTAGGTCTTATTTTCGGGTAGGTCTTATTTTCTGGGTAACACTTTTAGTATATTGAAATCTGTTCTTCATTATTAACCTATAACCAAAAAGCTATTCTTGGGTTGTTCTTCAGAAAGTGCTACAAGGAAAGGACTTACCAAGCATGCCACTCAAGTATAATGTTAATGCAACCGGGTGGTTAAGATGCTGGCCTAGAAACCTGGAGATTGTGAGTTCTAGTTCTGCTTTAGGCATTAAGACCGGCTGGGTGATTTTGGGCCAGTCACTCTTTTTTAGCCCAAATCACTTCAAAGCATTGTTGTTATGGTGAAAATAGGAGGAGGAAAGAGTATTAGGAATGCTTGCCACCTTGAGTTACGATAAAGTAATAAAACGGGATCAAAATCGATTAAACAAACAGCCTTGTGATATGGTCCAGAGAAGAGGCACACCTAGGTACCAGCTCTAACTGTATTGTAAGATTAACAAAATAACAGTTAGAAGGGACCCTGTTCAAGCAGGAGATCCTATACCGTTTAATACAAATGGTTGTCCAGTCTCTTTCTAAAAGCCTCCAGTGATTAACTACCCACCACTTCTGAAGGCAAGCCATTCCACTGGTTTATTCTCACTGTCAGGAAATCTCTCCTTCGTTCTCCTTGGTTAGTTTCCAACCATCGCCAGCCTTGCCTTCCAGTGCTTTGGAAAGTAGGTTGACCCCTTATGGCAGCTCCTCAAATATTGAAACACTGCTATCACGTTGCCTCTAGTCCTTCTTTTCACATTACACTTAACATTTCAGATTACAGTAATAGAAACTTGCAAATCTGAAAGTACAACTCTCCCACCTCACCTTTACAGTCCAAGAAACTAGGGAAGATCCTTCCTGAGAAGTTTGCCATGCCCACATTTCTTCTACAGGTTCAGATGCCTCTTATTTGCCTGTTGCCCTACTCTGTGACTCTTCCGCCTGTCTCCCAGGTTATTCCCTCATTGCCCACATAAAATAATCAGGACACAACCTCAGGAAGCAAGAATGGCTTTCAATGCAGTATCCTAATGCAACAAGCTAAAAGAATATGGGAATGTTTGCCAACAGTGCAATTTCAAAATAATCAACTGAAGATTAGCAGCTGTATGTCTGTTTTACAATATGTGTATACATCTCACACAGCAAGACTCCGGACAGCATTCAAGGAACAACCAGAAACAGAATATTTCAAACCTGTTAAAAACAGCCACACCAACAATCATAGCATGGATGAATGCCCACAGTCAGCCTAGAGACCAACTGTCTGTTGAAACAAAATGATTCTCCAGACAGGGAATGCGGATCACTTAAAATGATAGTAGTGTGACATTTTGCATCTTTTGAGGAGGGGGGTGAAGCGAGTGAGAAAGAAGAAAAGAGATCTCATTAGAAGATACTAAATTTTCAAGGTGTTTGCATTGCTGTAAAACCCATCAATATGGTGGGTGAGGAGGAGACTGCACATATCTATATGAGCCACGGTGGCGCAGTGGTTAGAGTGCAGTACTGCAGGCTACTTCTGCTGACTGCTGGCTGCCTGCAAATTTGGCAGTTCAAATCCCACCAGGCTCAAGGTTGACTCAGCCTTCCGTCCTTTTGAGGTGGGTAAAATAAGGACCCAGATTGTTGGGGGCAATACGCTGATTCTGTAAACCACTTAGAGAGGGCTGTGAAGCACTGTGGAGCAGTATTAGGTCTAAGTGCTATTGCTATATCTGCTCTTCCTACATTGTCACAAGCACCCTGGAGACCATTTCTCACCTTTGCCACCCTGGTGACTGAAAATTACATGGTTGCTTCATCCATACCTTAGTTATTGATATGAACTGACTCCTTGTCCCTGGATTATAGGAAAATGCTTTGAATATCGTGGATATTAAATTAACAATTTGTCCAACTCACTGGGCAATTCGTGGAAAATGTGTTCATCAAGTATAACAGAGCAAACAGAATTTCTGCACCTTTGGTTCAGTGTTTCTCAACCTTGGCACACATACCAGCTGGGGAATTCTGGGAACTGACGTGTACACATTTCAACGTTGTCAAATGTGAGAAACATTACTCTAGTCAAAGTGCTTTCTTGCAATCTTAACCACACTTTTTTTTTTAATTACATTTATATGACTTCTGAAACTCAGGCTGCTTACAATTTTTGGGGGATAACCAGTGTGCTCACAGCAATAGCCTTCATTCCATTGTATATGCCTGCTTATTAAGCGCATTTTTACAAAGTCAGCTAATTGCCCCAACAATCTTGGGTCCTCAGTTTCCACCCGAGAGGATGGAAGGCTGAGTCAACTTGAGCCTGGTGGGATTCTGAGCCTACAGCAGTTGTAGGCAGCTGGATCTTAAGTGCAGGCAATTAACAGCCTGAGCCACCAAGGCTCTTTGCTTGATCAAAGAACGTATCATGACAGAGGTCAGGAACATGTACTTCCTCTGAACACAAAAAACAATTCTGCCGGATCAGACCAAGGTGTACTGCAACATCTGAATTTAGTGTTTTATTTCTCACAACAGACAAGCATAATAAGCAGCACCTGCACTTATTCTAGGAACGAGCTTTGTTCTTTCCTCAATCCCCAAATCTCTCTGAAACAGCCAGGTCATTAACAGCTTTCTAAATGTTAACAACTAGATACTGTTCTTATTTCTGACTGCCTCACTTCCATAGAGAAAGCACCAAGTCCCCTGATCGTTTTTGATTGTTTTCTTTTCTACTTTCCATCCTCCCTCTGCTTTATCCTTTTCACAAAGCAAAAAAATCAGAATTGTCCATAATTCTCCAGGTACAGATGTATCATGGAGTTGTAAAAATGCATAGGTACTTTTGTTTTGATTCCGTTCCTAATGATCTCTAACCAGGAGCATTGCCTTTTTCACAGGTGCCGTGCATCAAGTTAACATCTCCAGCTGAGGATTGTGACTTTTAAGATCTTTTGCCTGATGAGCTTCTGATGTCCCAGATTTCCTCAGCATCTATGTAAAAGTGAAGAGTTTTCGCAATTGCATTGCTTTACCTCTATTCAAAACACTGAAGTGGGTTTTTGATTTGGTTGACCACTCACACAGTTTAAAGAAATCTTCACAATCACATTTGATTTTTTTTCTTCCTGGAATCTGGAAGATACAGGCAGTCATTATTGCAATTACTGTAATTTGTTACTGTGGTTACTGTAATTCCAAGGTAAGAAGCAGTTACCAGTTGCCATTATGATTCTAAGCACAGTACAGCACACTTCCAAAATTTGTGTCAGGCTCAGTGACCAAGGAAATGTACTTTTGGGAGGAATCTCACCTGCCTATTTCAGGATATGACTTTGTGCCTCAACACTTTATTTTTGTCCTAAACCTTGCCATCTCTGTAGAACTAAACTTGCCCTATGCTCTCTCTCAATCTCACAAACTTTACCAGGGTTTAATCTTTTTCACCGAATAACCTTTTGCAGATTCCCTCAATTCTATGCATGGATAAATGTAAGCCTCCTCTTGGTTATTTAACAGGTGGCCTCCATTAATAGCAATAGCACTTAGACTCATATACCGCTTCACACTGCTTTACAGACCTCACTAAGCTGTTTACAGAATCAGCATATTGCCCTCAAAATAATCTGGGTCCTCATTTTACCCACCTCGGAAGGATGGAAGGCCAAGTCAATCTTGAGCTGGTCAGGATCGAACTTCTGATAGTGGGAATGCAGCGTTAGCCTGCAATATTGCAATCTAACCATTATGCTACCATGGCTGTAATATGTTGACAAATAGGAGATATAACCAGAGAGCAACAATATTGAAGAGCTCAGCAAATCTATGTCTGGGTAAGTTGCGATGTAGTGCGATATAGCTGAAACTGAACTGCTGAAATTGTTGTAATCCTTGCTTGCTTCATTCATTCATTGCATTGCAACATTTTCTCGATGGAAGCAATTTTCACCTCACCCTTCTTCCTGAACTTCAGGCCCTGTAAAGAAAATGCCGGCTTGGCACCTGTACAACTGCTTCTCACTAATATGCAAAAATAGGGTGAGATAGAAATACTTTTACTGGTTTCCACTGGAAGAGCAGTGCTAGGCTGAAAAAAAGTGACAAATACTATGCAGTATATACTGCTTTACAGTGCTTTACAGTCTCTCTAAAGTTTCTCAAAAAGTGACAAATACTATGCAATAGCAACAGCACTTAGATTTATACACAGCCTCTCTAAGCGGTTTACAGAGTCAGAATATTGCCCCCAACAATCTGGGTCCTCATTTTACGCACCTCAGAAAGATGGAAGGCATATATATATATATATATATATTGTTCCAATCTGTATGCATGTGTGTTTGTGTGTGTGTGTGTGTGTATGTACGTATGTATGTATGTATACATATTGTTCCCATCTGTACGTGTGTGTGTTTGTGTGTGTGTGTGTATGTATGTATGTATGCATGCATGCATGCATGCATGCATATATGCAGATGGAAACAAGGTCTTGCATGGTGAATAGAACACAAGGATGGGATGACTGTTCTTTCCTATGTATAATTAGAGCAAAACATTCCCCACTCACAAACCTAGATCCCAACCATCCTACCAATGCCAATATAGATTTCCCCTTCCTTACTTGCAGTAGAAGAGAGGGAAATTAGATTCCAAGTGTTCTCTCTTCCCTCATACCTTCAATTTGAATCACAACAGGTATATGTCAAGCAAATATCTAATTCATCAACATTGCAAGATTGCTTATCTCCACTGCTTTGCTGCACCACATTGCCGATTACTTTTTTCTGATGCCTTAGTAGGAGACAGCAGCTGGCTGACCATGGTTTGGGCTACGTGGGGTCAGGACTATTTAGGACTGGGATGGGAAATATTGGGACATATTGGGAATATTTGAACATGGACCAGACTAGAAGCTGCAAATGGAGAAGGTGATGGCCAACCACTTCCATACTATTGCCATATCTGTACAATCACTGGAATCCAATCTTGACTCAGAGGAAACTTGTTCTCATCTTTACCTTTGTCTGACAGTATGCATGGCAAAGAACCCAACCGTTCTCATCATTAACAGAGAGAGGTATAGTGGCACCATTAAGGCTGAACCATGGGGCAAAAGTGGCCTGAAATCCTGAAGCTGAAAGGGAGCAAAAATAACAAGGGGTCTTCTAATGAATGTTGGTAGATCACCCTCCTAGATATAAGAGCACCTAGAGTATTTCCTCTTTCCTAGCCATCTTTCCCAACCAGTTTTCTTTAATACTCCTTTTTGAAGGGGGAAGAATGTATCTTTGTTAGCAGAGCAATCAGGTTTGCTGTACAACTGCAATTCCAGCACAGGTAGTTCTTGACTTATGACTGCTCATTTAGCAACTAAAGTTACAAGGAAACCCCAAAAGGTACTTAAAATCTGATTTCTGAGTTCCAATGATCTCTCTCTCTCTGTCTCTGTCTCTGTCTCTCCCTCCCTCCCCCCCCCCCACACACACTCATGCAATCACATTTTGGGCACTTGACAATCACTCTGCTCTCCTCTCAACTGCACATCCCATGGTCATGTGAACACAATTTTTGCCTTTTTTGCTTATTTCTGGTGTTTACTTCCAGTTTCCAGCAAAAAATAAAAACAACACCCATTGGACAAAATAGCTTCTCTTAACAACTGCTGTATTCAGTGAATGACTGCCACAAAAAGGTCGTAAAATCAGATGCAGTCACGTGATGACCTGCTTAACAATCACAATGTCTTAACCGTTGTAATTCCATTACAGTAACAAGTTAAGGAATACCTTTAGGGCAAAAAGAGAGACGACCCCCCCCGCCCTGTTGTCCTGGCAAGTGAAGTTCTCTTTCAACATGATCCCTTGCGCCTAAAATGTTGCGGGTGAATTCCCACTACAGCCCACAAAGCTTAACTGGCATACACATTGTATTCATTATCAAGTGAATAAAATAAACAAGGACTATACAGTGCACCATTTTGGAGTATGCCTTTCCATCAAGGCAGCTCAGCATCTTGTTTATGGCAACCAATTGGTATACAGGTAGTCCTCGACTTACAACAATTCGTTTAGTAACCATTTGAAGCTATAACAGTACTGAAAAAAAGTGGCTTGTGACCATTTTTCACACTTGGGGTCATGTGGACCATCTTTTGTGACGTTCTGACGAGCAAAGCCAATGAGAAAGCCAGATTCACTTAACAACCGTGTTGCTAATTTAACAACCTCAGTGATTCACTTAACAAATGTGGCAAGAAAAGTCATAAAGTGGGGGCAGATGTCACTTAACAATTTCTCACTCAACAACAAAAATCCTGGGCTCAACTGTCATCCTAAGTTGAGGACTTCCTGTATGTATGCGGTCATAATGTCAATTTGTCAGCCCTTTAAAGTAGGCCAAGAAATAGCTACAGCAGAAAATTGAGGAATGCCCTTTATTAGATTAGAATGACAAATTTTAAACAATCTGCCCAAGTTTCACTCCCCCCCATCAAGAAAATTAAGAGTTAATTTTGAGTTGCCTTCTTCTGTCTTCCTCTTTCTCAAGAGTGATCAATCTTCTCTGCAACTGTGGGTCATTCTTTCCTGCAAGGTCAGCTGTACCTACCTTCCTTCCTTTACACAACTTACACCCATTTAGACTGATTAAGTTTCTTAGTCATAACCAGGTATATGTAGAACTAAGCCTCACTCTGCTCGGCTGCAATCTATATTCCTTTAATTTTGACAGGAGTTAACCAGCTCCAGGGCACCACGGCAAGCAGACAGTTCCTTCTAATAACCAGTCTACTTTTTCATTTTTCATTGTAGTGGTTCATATTGAGGTTTGTGAAATGAGCTGGCAGGGTAGCTGGGTGACAACTTTATAATCCTTGTAATCTGATTGAATGGAAGCTATTCATCAGTTCAAATAAAGTTACCAGACAAGATAGTGGTTCACAAAACAAACTCAATTAGAAACTGAAATATGAAAACAAATATTAACTTGGTTAGCTATTATTATTTCTCATGTCTGTAATATCTGAACCTTCACTCCTGGTTAGAATTCCTCATTCTACAGAAGGGATATCAAAATCCTCTTCTTATATGTAAAGATGAAACAGCAGGTTATTAAATCATAGGGCACTTTTTTGCTTCAACATCTAAATTAGCTTAACTGACAGCAGATTGATAATGGTAGACTTGCTAGCTTGGTGCTGATGCAATTATTTCATTTCCCCTGTGCATTTCAGTGCAGGCAGCAGCTAGAAATAATTTTATATCTGAAGTTTACTTAATATCAAATACCAATAATCTCTCCAAAGTCTGCCTGCCTCAAACCCTAACCTTAATCGTATGTTTACATGCATGACATGCACACATTAATATTTTTCTGGTTTAAACAGTTATTCCAGGAGAAAGCTGCACTTTCTCTGTAAATCACCCAGAGTCAATGATTGAGATGGGAGGCTATGGCAACTGGATAAATACATAAAAAATAAAATAAATAAGTGACATGCTTGGGGCAAATTAAAAAAAATAGGTGGGTGGAGGGAATCCAACACAACTTTCTCTTCCCCTAACTTAAGGCTTAATTTAGTTTAATGCTTCCAAGTCATTAAACCTGGTAACAGTATCTTAATTTTGTCAAATTAGCCCTCTAAATCTTGGCAGCAAATCTGCAGAATTTCTGCAAGGCTCCAGGATGTAGAATGTACCATTGGAGGAATACCTGCATCTCTCTCAGGGTGTCTATCGAGGGCTTATCTTATAAATGGGGGTAACACTTTTGGTCCTAAAGGCTACTTGTGGTTCCAGGTTAGGCTCCCACCCACTCCAGCCAGACTACATTGCATATGATGCACACGCATCTATTCACTAACCAGGCTGTCTGATCTTGCTTGTTTTGTTGCAGACATTTCATTATCCAAACTAGGTAACATCATCAGCGCTAGGCTGGGTTGATGTTACCTAGTTTGGGTAATGAAACGTCTGCATGAAAACAAGCAAGTTCAGAGAGCACCAAGGATCCCTCAAGTCAACCCTGAGCTATAAATATTCTTCTTTATTGGTATCTATTCACCTTTTCATCCTTCTTCCCAAGGAGGCCTACCCACAAACCAAGGGAGCATCATTGTTTTCCCAAAGCCACTGGAAAAATCTTTAGCAGGAGTATAATGTCAGTATAAATAAGGCTCATTTCCCTCACTGCAGCTCCCCTCATAACAGGATTCTATTCTAGGCATGATTAGTATTTGCTATCACCAGAGAAGACAAACTTGGAGTTTCCCAAACAATTGGGTCTTTCTTCCAGAGATCAACTTTCTCACAGAATCAAATGTGTATGCATGTTTCTTTTTTCTTTCACAGGTAAATATAGGCTACAGAATAACACCAACCACCAATAATACCAACATCACATTTGCTGAAGACATTTCAATGGGATCAAGAACTATTTCAGCCCTACTGCAGTGAAACATTTCAAAGTAGTTCTCCTAAAATTATTTTTTTTTTTTTAAAAAGGAATGGACATATTTTCAAGGGAGACTTTAGGGCAGGCCTGCCATGGACCCAATGCGTCAAACACTGGCCATGCCCACTTCCAGTTTAGTGAAGGGGAAAAGTATACATACACATGATGACATGAGTTTGACACCCCTGCTTTAGGGACAACTGGGCAACTGAATTCATACTTCAATGATGGAATTAAATCCTTTAGATTTACATATCTCTCAAGCAGACGGTTAAACTAGAAGACCTTCAAGATCCCTTTTAACCCTATTATTCTATGTTGTGTTCCAAGACAAATTAGCAAGGGGAAAATCCCTACTGTCTGTAATATTTCATACAAACCCTTTCGGTAACATGCGTATACAGAATACTTTGTGGTATGATCGACTGTAGTTAGACCTTCACAGTGTGGGGCTCTCCATTGTAGGTGAACTACAATGCCCATCACTCCTAGCCAGCTGGCTAACATCGGAATTGCAATCTAAAGTTTGGCAGGTGCCTTGCTTGGAGTATTTGACTTAATGGCAGGACACAAAGCTCATCCATCTTCTGGAAAGAGACTGTCAATCTCCTTTGAGGTACGACCACGCCAAGAGTGTTTATTCCCCCCCCACACTGTGATGACCCAGAGTGTGACACAACTGTAACAAAATCCAAAATGTAAATAAATGTCCTTTAATGTCTCCAACTTGGCCCCACTGTTCAATAATTCTCAGTTGGAGATAAAACGTACTCAAAAATAGTCTTCAAAAGAGAGCAATACAGTCTGAACTTAATGAGCAGATAGAGGCGAAATAAAAAACCAAACAATCTACAATGATGAAATTTCCACAAAGTAATTACCAAATTCAAAGAGATAACAAGGCACAGTCTGTTGGAAGGACGCCAACGAAGATAACTGCAGCCCAAAATAAAACACGCTTTGCTTCTGGCAACACTGTGTTGTAATCGTCTCTCTTATATACTAGTCTCCCCAGCTGCAACCAATGAGGAGCATCATGGCGCTTCCTCTCTCATAAGCCAAGTTGTTTCCTTCTCTGTTCCTCCTGTGTCTCCTAGGATGCAGAGGGGATGGGCCTGGTTCTTCCTCTGACTGCCCAGCCAGCCTCTGCCCTTCCCCAGCCTCCTCCACAACCTCCAGAGCCACACCTCCACTCCCTGTCAGCTGTTCCTCCTCTCCCTCAGAGTCCGACTCTACCAAGGGCATGACAGCCACCTCCCAAAAGGCGAGAAGCCTAAATCTCTGATCACGTTGAATTCAAGTGTTTACCGCTTGTTTAAAAAAGAGACAAGAGGTTGACCTTACAGAACACAATAGCCTGTGGCTCTGCTGGAGTCCTCCGACTGCCACGAAAGGCACTTAAAAATCACTGTGGTTCCTTTCTCCTCCCTTTCCTTTCTCTGTTCCATTTCTTAATTCTTCTTTTCATTTCCTATGCTGCTTTGAGAGCTGAGCAAATCAATAGAACTGGGGGAAGCAGGCATCAAGACCATTTTTGGGGGGGGGGGGTCTCACAGGATCCCTAGGAAACAGAAAACAGAGACCTGCCAGTGGGTGACTCTGACTGCAGCATTAAACTCTCGAGTGGCTACATACAATGAATAAAAGGCAATGATATTGCATAGCACAAAATTGTATATGTATAGTGGCACAATTAGGAATAAACACTATAATTTAAATAGGGCACATAATAGGGTTGAATACAACCAATGGCCTGCATGCCTGCCTGCTCTCTTGCTTTTGGGTGGGTTAACCCTTGATGGTCCAATCTGGATTAAAGCTGTCAGGCACAGGAACAAGATGTATAAATTGTCCCCATGTTCAGTAACACTGCCTTAAAATCCAAACTCTTGTACCTTTTCTTCTCAGGAATATAGATGTATATAGACTTCAGAGGATAATTAGGACTGCAGAAAAACAATTGCTACCAACCTGCCTTCAATCGAGGACCTGTATACTGCAGGAGTCAAAAAGAGGGCTGTGAAAATATTTACAGACCCCTCACATCCCGGACATGAACTGTTTCAACTCCTGCCCTCAAAACGATGCTATCGAGCACTGCACACCAGAACAACTAGACACAAGAACAGTTTTGCCTGAAAGCCATCACTCTGCTAAACAATTCCCTGCTTGTATCCTTACGATTTATATCGACTGTTTCCTAGTATGATTTGATTGCCTATTTGTACCCTATGACTAAGTGTTGTACCTCATGATTCTTGATGAATATATCTTTTCTTTTTATGTACACTGAGAGCATATATACCCATACAAATTCCTTGTGTGTCCAATCACACTTGGCCAATGAAGAATTAATTAATTCATTCATTCATTAATTCATTCATTTGTTTTCATGGAGTACAGGTAGTGCTCAACTTAGGACCACAACTGAGCCCAAAATTTATGTTGTTAAGTGAGAAAATTGTTAAGTGAACTTGCCCCGCTTTTAAGACTTTTCTCATCACATTTATTAAGTGACTCACTGCAGTTGCTAAATTAGTAACATGGTTGTAAAGTGAACCTGGTTTCCATTGCCCTTGCTAGTTAGAAGGTCGCAAAACAGGGCCATATAACTGACACTGCAAGTGTCATAAATGTACGTCAGTTGTCAAGCATCCTAATATAAATCACATGATCATAGGGATGCTGCAATGGTCCTAAGTGTGAAAATAGTCATGAGTCACTTTTTCCAGTGCCGTTGTAACTTTGAACGGTCACTAAATGAACTGTTGTAAATCGAGGACTGCCTGAATATAAATTGGTTTCATGAAGGATATAAATTGAAATCTATTCAGAGTTTTGCAGCGTGAATTCAGCTCCAGAAAAATAAACACGGATGGCTGATGCATCATTTAACATCTTTACAAACATAATAAGTAAATTTTACAAACCAGTTGTAGATTTCTCCAACTTGGAACAAACTCAAACAGAAGTAGACATGTTACAAGTGCAGAGCTTCAGCAGTAACTTCAGCAGCTCAGAAACAGACATCCATTTCATTTTAGTTCAGCAGGCAAGCATTATACACAGCAGAGGAGAGAAGCAGTTTCATTTTCAATAGACAGACTCAGAGCTCAACATAGATGCAGAGCTTATTATAGAGCCATGCCTAGGCTACTTCTAGTTTCAGTTTCCAAACTGTCCTCATTGGCTTATTTAGTTGCTGTGCCTATTCATTGGCTGACCTTGTTACCATGCTCTATTCCAGTTCATGAATATACTCTGACAAAATCAAGAGAACAACTGGCTGCAGACAGATATGATTTTCATATCCACAGCTAAGGAAAAGATTTAGGCTAGATAACAGGATATTTATAAAAGAGCAATGAAAGATACAGTTTGAAACTGAATGATGTACAAATGAAGAGCAACAAATTGCCAAAATGTATAAACTCTTGCTGAAATTTGTGGGATGAACAAGTGAAAGAGTCAGTGGTGGGATTCAGCCAGTTTGCAACACTTTGGAAGAACCGGTTGTTAACTTTCTGAGCAGTTTGGTGAACTGGTTGTTGGAAACAATCATTAGGGCAGAGAACCGGTTGTTAAATTATTTGAATCCCACCACTGCAAAGAGTGTACGATAAAATGGGCTAAAAGTTTTATCTAATATAACATGACATATTGTTGGAAAATTGGGAAAATGTGGTAGAAAGGTTTGAATTTACATTACAATTCAAAAGCCATGGTAATGGCTTCACAGTACTCCACAGGGGTTCCCTCTCAGCCCTCCAAGGACTGTACCCACAAGGGGCTCCCTCTCAGCCCTCCAAGGAAACATCAGGCAATTGGCCATGTGCAATCAAATGCTACAAAAATGAAACACCAGCACAGACAAGAAACTCCCAAGGAGAGGAATAGAAGACTTGCAACACTGCAAGAGAGACAGTACAACAGCATGAGTCCTGACTACAGGGTTTTCCTGTCTAATACAGGATTGGGATAAATAAATACCCAGGCAATGCTGGGTTATCAGCTGGTTTTTAAATAATAATCATGGTGAGGAGAATGAAGTTCCCCTTCTCTTGCCCAACCATTCAGATCCAGGTCACGATATCTGCACATCAAAACCAAATACAAAATGAAAGAGAAGCTGCCTAATAAATATTTTACGTGTCATATGTTGTCCCACCTCTAATAAATGAAGGGCAGCTTAAAGATCACGGTTCTCCCTTTTTAACACTCTTTATCTTTGAACTAGACTTAAACCAGACAGTTCTTCAAATGCTGGATGACTTCAAACAGAGAACTGCATTCAGTAATTAAGATGGCTGACCATACTTTCTCCTAGTACTCAAATAACAGCTTTACCCGCTCTTTTTCATAAAAAGTACTGTATTGAAAAATATTCTATTCAAGTCTATTCAGTAAAATGGACTCATCCTTTTTCAAAGCAGTAAGCAAGGACAAACCAACCAAACCACGCCCTCCTGCAATGTAAAAGTTTTATAGTTAAAATAAATAGCAATAGCACTTAGATTTATGTACTGCTCCATAGTGCTTTACAGCCCTCTCTCTCTCTCTGGTTTCTGGATGTTGTGTGAGTTTCATTGTGTGTGTATCCTGCATAAATGTACAATGACAATAAAGTATCATCATCATCATCATCATCATCACCACCACCACCACCACCACCACAAAGAAGATACAGACTCAGCATATTGCCCCCTACAATCTGAGTCCTTGTTTTACTGACCTTGCAAGGATGGACAGCTGAGTCAACCTACTCCAGTCAGGATCAAACTGCTGGCAGTCAGCAGAGTTAACCTGCAAGGCTACATTCAGACCACTGCACCACCAGGGTCTTTGCTGGATCCCAACAACATTTTGAAGATCATAGGTACAGGTTTCTACCTAGCACGCTTCTTCTCCATGGATGAAGGGAGAAAATGCTGGAGGGTGTGTTGATAGCCATGGAGTTCTTTTTAAAAAAAGAAACCTTCTTTGGAGATTGAAGTGAGTCTTGTATGTTTTACCAACAGAAGAGAATATTTGCTGCTCAGGGTTGAACTGTGGGTCCTTGGTGATTTCTGAGTTTGGTCCTTGCAGATGTTTTATTACCCAACTAGATAATATTATCAGTGCAAGACTGATGTTATCTAGTTGGGTAGTGAAATATCTGCAAGAAAACAACCAAGCTCAGAGAGCACCAAAGACCCCATCTTTCATGTTTAAAGTTCCCCCACTCTTGCGTGATACCTTTCAATCAAAGCCCTAACACAAGTATCCCCTGGAAGTTGCTATTCTTGTTAACAGTATCACACCATCATGCTGCAAGCTCCACCTCTTTTGCACAAGTGTACATGCACATGCAAAACCACACTTCCCACATATGTAAAAGTCCTGTGACATTTAGCCTTCAGACCTGCAGGGAACAGTGGTGCAGTACATTCCGCCATCTTGTAAAGACGAAGATAAGGATCAATAAAGCCTGCTGGTTGTTTCCAACTCACCCAATTTTCACCGGCTTTTTTTTCCCTCCCACCTTCCTTGCCATTCTTTTGTTCTAATGATCTAGCTTTACTTGTGGCTACAGTATCTGCATTTGCAGACAAATGGTGCCAAGGAACTGCAAAGTGTTGTACCAACATTAATTAAACCTTGCAACAGGATAGCTATTATTAGGCCCATTTCACAAATGAGATAGTGTTTAAGTGAAGCCTCAATTGAAAAGACTGGGCTTTCCTTATTTATCAGATTCGAGGCTTCTGGCAGGATGGGTTTACATTTAATTACTATTTGAGTTTCTTCCTGCTGATTGCTGTTACCTCCCAATGATCGCTTTGGCTGTGTTTCTTTGCTTTAATCAACACACAGAAAATCTCTCCTCCCTCCCTCCCTCCCATCCCTCTTCCTCCCTTCCTCCCTCTCTTTATGATCTTTGCAAAGCTCAAAAGTGGTGCCTGAATTTTTTTTTCACAATCCTAGCCTTTTTGCCTAAACCCACAGGGGACCCCTGGGAGGCACTAAAGTTAGGCAGTTGCAATCCTTGATTTTTTTTGGATGTGATTTTGTGTGAACACAGTAATCAGCCTAACTTGACCCATCCTTTGCAGATACCCTTGACAATCAAGCAACATCTTTTTCCTTGCTACTACATATGATCAGCCGCTTAGACCCCCAAAGCTACTTACAACCCAGTTCT
>CM019149.1:48344322-48357066 GCA_009733165.1 Naja naja
AAGTTGAGGACTTCCTGTATGTATGCGTCATAATGTCAATTTGTCAGCCCTTTAAAGTAGGCCAAGAAATAGCTACAGCAGAAAATTGAGGAATGCCCTTTATTAGATTAGAATGACAAATTTAAACAATCTGCCCAAGTTTCACTCCCCATCAAGAAAATTAAGAGTTAATTTTGAGTTGCCTCTTCTGTCTTCCTCTTTCTCAAGAGGATCAATCTCTCTCTGCAACTGTGGGTCATTCTTTCCTGCAAGGTCAGCAATTACCTTCCTTCCACACAACTTACACCCATTTAGACTGATTAAGTTTCTTAGTCATAACCAGGTATATGAAGAACTAAGCCTCACTCTGCTCGGCTGCAATCATATTCCTTTAATTTTGACAGGAGTTAACCAGCTCCAGGGCACCACGGCAAGCAGACAGTTCCTTCTAATAACCAGTCTACTTTTTCATTTTTCATTGTAGTGGTTCATATTGAGGTTTGTGAAATGAGCTGGCAGGGTAGCTGGGTGACAACTTTATAATCCTTGTAATCTGATTGAATGGAAGCTATTCATCAGTTCAAATAAAGTTACCAGACAAGATAGTGGTTCACAAAACAAACTCAATTAGAAACTGAAATATGAAAACAAATATTAACTTGGTTAGCTATTATTATTTCTCATGTCTGTAATATCTGAACCTTCACTCCTGGTTAGAATTCTCATTCTACAGAAGGATATCAAAATCCCTCTTCTTATATGTAAAGATGAAACAGCAGGTTATTAAATCATAGGGCACTTTTTTGCTTCAACATCTAAATTAGCTTAACTGACAGCAGATTGATAATGGTAGACTTGCTAGCTTGGTGCTGATGCAATTATTTCATTTCCCCTGTGCATTTCAGTGCAGGCAGCAGCTAGAAATAATTTTATATCTGAAGTTTACTTAATATCAAATACCAATAATCTCTCCAAAGTCTGCCTGCCTCAAACCCTAACCTTAATCGTGGTATGTTTACGCGCGTGACATGCACACATTAATATTTTTCTGGTTTAAACAGTTATTCCAGGAGAAAGCTGCACTTTCTCTGTAAATCACCCAGAGTCAATGATTGAGATGGAGGCTATGGCAACTGGATAAATACATAAAAATAAAATAAATAAGTGACATGCTTGGGGCAAATTAAAAAAATAGGTGGGTGGAGGGAATCCAACACAACTTTCTCTTCCCTAACTTAAGGCTTAATTTAGTTTAATGCTTCCAAGTCATTAAACCTGGTAACAGTATCTTAATTTTGTCAAATTAGCCCTCTAAATCTTGGCAGCAAATCTGCAGAATTTCTGCAAAGGCTCCAGGATGTAGAATGTACCATTGGAGGAATACCTGCATCTCTCTCAGGGTGTCTATCGAGGGCTTATCTTATAAATGGGGTAACACTTTTGGTCCTAAAGGCTACTTGTGGTTCCAGGTTAGGCTCCCACCCACTCCAGCCAGACTACATTGCATATGATGCACACGCATCTATTCACCCAGGTCCTGGTGCTGCCTGATCTTGCTTGTTTTGTTGCAGACATTTCATTATCCAAACTAGGTAACATCATCAGCTAGGCTGGGCTGATGTTACCTAGTTTGGGTAATGAAACGCCTGCATGAAAACAAGCAAGTTCAGAGAGCACCAAGGATCCCTCAAGTCAACCCTGAGCTATAAATATTCTTCTTTATTGGTATCTATTCACCTTTTCATCCTTCTTCCCAAGGAGGCCTACCCACAAACCAAGGGAGCATCATTGTTTTCCCAAAGCCACTGGAAAATCTTTAGCAGGAGTATAATGTCAGTATAAATAAGGCTCATTTCCCTCACTGCAGCTCCCCTCATAACAGGATTCTATTCTAGGCATGATTAGTATTTGCTATCACCAGAGAAGACAAACTTGGAGTTTCCCAAACAATTGGGTCTTTCTTCCAGAGATCAACTTTTCACAGAATCAAATGTGTATGCATGTTTCTTTTTTCTTTCACAGGTAAATATAGGCTACAGAATAACACCAACCACCAATAATACCAACATCACATTTGCTGAAGACATTTCAATGGGATCAAGAACTATTTCAGCCCTACTGCAGTGAAACATTTCAAAGTAGTTCTCCTAAAATTATTTTCTTTTTTTTTAAAAAAAGGAATGGACATATTTTCAAGGGAGACTTTAGGGCAGGCCTGCCATGGACCCAATGCGTCAAACACTGGCCATGCCCACTTCCAGTTTAGTGAAGGGGGAAAAAGTTGTGATACATCACATGATGACATGAGTTTGACACCCCTGCTTTAGGGGACAACTGGGCAACTGAATTCATACTTCAATGATGGAATTAAATCCTTTAGATTTACATATCTCTCAAGCAGACGGTTAAACTAGAAGACCTTCAAGATCCCTTTTAACCCTATTATTCTATGTTGTGTTCCAAGACAAATTAGCAAGGGGAAAAATCCCTACTGTCTGTAATATTTCATACAAACCCTTTCGGTAACATGCGGTATACAGAATACTTTGTGGTATGATCGCACTGTAGTTAGACCTTCACAGTGTGGGGCTCTCCATTGTAGGTGAACTACAATGCCCATCACTCCTAGCCAGCTGGCTAACATCGGAATTGCAATCTAAAGTTTGGCAGGTGCCTTGCTTGGAGTATTTGACTTAATGGCAGGACACAAAGCTCATCCATCTTCTGGAAAGAGACTGTCAATCTCCTTTGAGGTACCACCACGCCAAGAGTGTTTATTCCCCCACACTGTGATGACCCAGAGTGTGACACAACTGTAACAAAATCCAAAATGTAAATAAATGTCCTTTAATGTCTCCAACTTGGCCCCACTGTTCAATAATTCTCAGTTGGAGATAAAACACTCAAAAATAGTCTTCAAAAGAGAGCAATACAGTCTGAACTTAATGAGCAGATAGAGGAAATAAAAACCAAACAATCTACAATGATGAAATTTCCACAAAGTAATTACCAAATTCAAAGAGATAACAAGGCACAGTCTGTTGGAAGGACGCCAACCAAGATAACTGCAGCCCAAAATAAAACACGCTTTGCTTCTGGCAACACTGTGTTGTAATCGTCTCTCTTATATACTAGTCTCCCCAGCTGCAACCAATGAGGAGGATCATGGCCGCTTCCTCTCTCATAAGTTGTTTCCTTCTCTGTTCCTCGCTGTGTCTCCTAGGATGCAGAGGGGATGGGCCTGGTTCTTCCTCTGACTGCCCAGCCAGCCTCTGCCCTTCCCCAGCCTCCTCCACAACCTCCAGAGCCACACCTCCACTCCCTGTCAGCTGTTCCTCCTCTCCCTCAGAGTCCGACTCTACCAAGGGCATGACAGCCACCTCCCAAAAAGGCGAGAAGCCTAAATCTCTTGATCACGTTGAATTCAAGTGTTTACCGCTTGTTTAAAAAAGAGACAAGAGGTTGACCTTTACAGAACACAATAGCCTGTGGCTCTGCTGGAGTCCTCCGACTGCCACGAAAGGCACTTAAAAATCACTGTGGTTCCTTTCCCTCCCTTTCCTTTCTCTGTTCCATTTCTTAATTCTTCTTTTCATTTCCTATGCTGCTTTGAGAGCTGAGCAAATCAATAGAACTGGGGGAAGCAGGCATCAAGACCATTTTTGGGGGGTCTCACAGGATCCCTAGGAAACAGAAAACAGAGACCTGCCAGTGGGTGACTCTGACTGCAGCATTAAACTCTCGAGTGGCTACATACAATGAATAAAAGGCAATGATATTGCATAGCACAAAATTGTATATGTATAGTGGCACAATTAGGAATAAACGCTATAATTTAAATAGGGCACATAATAGGGTTGAATACAACCAATGGCCTGCATGCCTGCCTGCTCTCTTGCTTTTGGGTGGGTTAACCCTTGATGGTCCAATCTGGATTAAAGCTGTCAGGCACAGGAACAAGATGTATAAATTGTCCCCATGTTCAGTAACACTGCCTTAAAATCCAAACTCTTGTACCTTTTCTTCTCAGGAATATAGATGTATATAGACTTCAGAGGATAATTAGGACTGCAGAAAAAAACAATTGCTACCAACCTGCCTTCAATCGAGGACCTGTATACTGCAGGAGTCAAAAAGAGGGCTGTGAAAATATTTACAGACCCCTTCACATCCCGGACATGAACTGTTTCAACTCCTGCCCTCAAAACGATGCTATCGAGCACTGCACACCAGAACAACTAGACACAAGAACAGTTTTTGCCTGAAAGCCATCACTCTGCTAAACAATTCCCTGCTTGTATCCTTACGATTTATATCGACTGTTTCCTAGTATGATTTGATTGCCTATTTGTACCCTATGACTAAGTGTTGTACCTCATGATTCTTGATGAATATATCTTTTCTTTTTATGTACACTGAGAGCATATATACCCATACAAATTCCTTGTGTGTCCAATCACACTTGGCCAATGAAGAATTAATTAATTCATTCATTCATTAATTCATTCATTTGTTTTCATGGAGTACAGGTAGTGCTCAACTTAGGACCACAACTGAGCCCAAAATTTATGTTGTTAAGTGAGAAAATTGTTAAGTGAACTTGCCCCGTTTTAAGACTTTTCTCATCACATTTATTAAGTGACTCACTGCAGTTGCTAAATTAGTAACATGGTTGTAAAGTGAACCTGGTTTCCCCATTGCCTTTGCTAGTTAGAAGGTCGCAAAACAGGGCCATATAACTCCGGGACACTGCAAGTGTCATAAATGTACGTCAGTTGTCAAGCATCCTAATATAAATCACATGATCATAGGGATGCTGCAATGGTCCTAAGTGTGAAAAATAGTCATGAGTCACTTTTTCCAGTGCCATTGTAACTTTGAACGGTCACTAAATGAACTGTTGTAAATCGAGGACTGCCTGAATATAAATTGGTTTCATGAAGGATATAAATTGAAATCTATTCAGAGTTTTGCAGCGTGAATTCAGCTCCAGAAAAATAAACACGGATGGCTGATGCATCATTTAACATCTTTACAAACATAATAAGTAAATTTTACAAACCAGTTGTAGATTTCTCCAACTTGGAACAAACTCAAACAGAAGTAGACATGTTACAAGTGCAGAGCTTCAGCAGTAACTTCAGCAGCTCAGAAACAGACATCCATTTCATTTTAGTTCAGCAGGCAAGCATTATACACAGCAGAGGAGAGAAGCAGTTTCATTTTCAATAGACAGACTCAGAGCTCAACATAGATGCAGAGCTTATTATAGAGCCATGCCTAGGCTACTTCTAGTTTCAGTTTCCAAACTGTCCTCATTGGCTTATTTAGTTGCTGTGCCTATTCATTGGCTGACCTTGTTACCATGCTCTATTCCAGTTCATGAATATACTCTGACAAAATCAAGAGAACAACTGGCTGCAGACAGATATGATTTTCATATCCACAGCTAAGGAAAAGATTTAGGCTAGATAACAGGATATTTATAAAAGAGCAATGAAAGATACAGTTTGAAACTGAATGATGTACAAATGAAGAGCAACAAATTGCCAAAATGTATAAACTCTTGCTGAAATTTGTGGGATGAACAAGTGAAAGAGTCAGTGGTGGGATTCAGCCAGTTTGCAACACTTTGGAAGAACCGGTCTGGTTGTTGGAAACAATCATTAGGGCAGAGAACCGTTGTTAAATTATTTGAATCCCACCACTGCAAAGAGTGTACGATAAAATGGGCTAAAAGTTTTATCTAATATAACATGACATATTGTTGGAAAATTGGGAAAATGTGGTAGAAAGGTTTGAATTTACATTACAATTCAAAAGCCATGGTAATGGCTTCACAGTACTCCACAGGGGGGTTCCCTCTCAGCCCTCCAAGGACTGTACTCCACAAGGGGGCTCCCTCTCAGCCCTCCAAGGAAACATCAGGCAATTGGCCATGTGCAATCAAATGCTACAAAAATGAAACACCAGCACAGACAAGAAACTCCCAAGGAGAGGAATAGAAGACTTGCAACACTGCAAGAGAGACAGTACAACAGCATGAGTCCTGACTACAGGGTTTTCCTGTCTAATACAGGATTGGGATAAATAAATACCCAGGCAATGCTGGGTTATCAGCTAGTTTTTAAATAATAATCATGGTGAGGAGAATGAAGTTCCCTTCTCTTGCCCAACAATTCAGATCCAGGTCACGATATCTGCACATCAAAACCAAATACAAAATGAAAGAGAAGCTGCCTAATAAATATTTTACGTGTCATATGTTGTCCCACCTCTAATAAATGAAGGGCAGCTTAAAGATCACGGTTCTCCCTTTTTAACACTCTTTATCTTTGAACTAGACTTAAACCAGACAGTTCTTCAAATGCTGGATGACTTCAAACAGAGAACTGCATTCAGTAATTAAGATGGCTGACCATACTTTCTCCTAGTACTCAAATAACAGCTTTACCCGCTCTTCTTCATAAAAAGTACTGTGTTGAAAAATATTCTATTCAAGTCTATTCAATAAAATGAACTCATCCTTTTTCAAAGCAGTAAGCAAGGACAAACCAAACCAAACCACGTCCTGCAATGTAATCAAGTTTGCTATAGTTAAAATAAATAGCAATAGCACTTAGATTTATGTACTGCTCCATAGTGCTTTACAGCCCCTCTCTCTCTCTGGTTTCTGGATGTTGTGTGAGTTTCATTGTGTGTGTATCCTGCATAAATGTACAATGACAATAAAGTATTATCATCATCATCATCATCATCATCACCACCACCACCACCACCACAAAGAAGATACAGACTCAGCATATTGCCCCCTACAATCTGAGTCCTTGTTTTACTGACCTTGCAAGGATGGACAGCTGAGTCAACCTTACTCCAGTCAGGATCAAACTGCTGGCAGTCAGCAGAGTTAACCTGCAAGGCTACATTCAGACCACTGCACCACCAGGGTCTTTGCTGGATCCCAACAACATTTTGAAGATCGTAGGTACAGGTTTCTACCTAGCACGCTTCTTCTCCATGGATGAAGGGAGAAAATGCTGGAGGGTGTGTTGATAGCCATGGAGTTTTTTTAAAAAAAAGAAACCTTCTTTGGAGATTGAAGTGAGTCTTGTATGTTTTACCAACAGAAGAGAATATTTGCTGCTCAGGGTTGAACTGTGGGTCCTTGGTGATTTCTGAGTTTGGTCCTTGCAGATGTTTTATTACCCAACTAGATAATATTATCAGTGCAAGACTGATGTTATCTAGTTGGGTAGTGAAATATCTGCAAGAAAACAACCAAGCTCAGAGAGCACCAAAGACCCCATCTTTCATGTTTAAAGTTCCCCCACTCTTGCGTGATACCTTTCAATCAAAGCCCTAACACAAGTATCCCTGGAAGTTGCTATTCTTGTTAACAGTATCACACCATCATGCTGCAAGCTCCACCTCTTTTGCACAAGTGTGCAATATGCACATGCAAAAAAAAAACCACACTTCCCACATATGTAAAAGTCCTGTGACATTTAGCCTTCAGACCTGCAGGGAACAGTGGTGCAGTACATTCCGCCATCTTGGTAAAAGACGAAGATAAGCTGATCAATAAAGCCTGCTGGTTGTTTCCAACTCACCCAATTTTCACCGGCTTTCTCTTTTTCCCCTCCCACCTTCCTTGCCATTCTTTTGTTCTAATGATCTAGCTTTACTTCTGTGGCTACAGTATCTGCATTTGCAGACAAATGGTGCCAAGGAACTGCAAAGTGTTGTACCAACATTAATTAAACCTTGCAACAGGATAGCTATTATTAGGCCCATTTCACAAATGAGATAGTGTTTAAGTGAAGCCTCAATTGAAAAGACTGGGCTTTCCTTATTTATCAGATTCGAGGCTTCTGGCAGGATGGGTTTTACATTTAATTACTATTTGAGTTTCTTCCTGCTGATTGCTGTTACCTCCCAATGATCGCTTTGGCTGTGCTTCTTTCTTTGCTTTAATCAACACACAGAAAAATCTCTCTCCCTCCCTCCCTCCCTCCCATCCCTCTTCCTCCCTTCCTCTCTCTCCCTCTCTCTTTATGATCTTTGCAAAGCTCAAAAAGTGGTGCCTGAATTTTTTTTCACAATCCTAGCCCTATTTTGCCTAAACCCACAGGGGGACCCCCTGGGGAGGCACTAAAGTTAGGCAGTTGCAATCCTTGATTTTTTTTTAAAAAAGGATGTGATTTTGTGTGAACACAGTAATCAGCCTAACTTTTTGACCCATCCTTTGCAGATACCCTTGACAATCAAGCAACATCTTTTTTCCTTTGCTACTACATATGATCAGCCGCTTAGACCCCCCCAAAGCTACTTACAACCCAGTTCTTAAGTTCCGATGTTCATATGACTGTATTTTGGGTGTTCAGCAATCGGCCTGCATTTATGGCCATTGATAGCATCCTGCCATTTGTGATGCTTCTGCCAAAATCTGGTTTTACTTTGGTTTTTCAGGTAAATCACTATCCTTGAGAACAATGGGTTCACTTAACTGCCACAGATTCACTTAATGACCATGGTGATTCCCTTAATGACCACCACACAAAAGGTCATAAATTACTTAATAGGGCTTTGATTAATATGTGCAATTAATATGTGTATTGAAATTGTTGATCTTTTAAATATACAATTATAATACCAATAAATATACTCACATACATATGCACAAATTTATATGGGGCTGGGGAGGAGCTGCTGAATGCAGGTGGTCCTCATCTTATGACCACAAATTGACCTCAACATTTATGTTGCTAAGGTGGACATTTGTTAAGGGGTTTTTGTCCCATTTTACGACCTTTCTGGCCACAGTTGTTAAGCAAATCACTGCAGTTGTTAAGTTAGTAACAGGGTTGTTCAGTGAATCTGGCTTCCCCATGAACTTTGCTTGTCAGAAGGTCCCAAAAGGGGATCACATGACCCAGGGACTGTCATGCCCTTGGTAGAGTCGGACACTGAAGGAGAGGAGGAACAGCCAACAGGGAGCGGAGGTGCGCTCCGGAGATTGTGGAGGAGGCTGGGGAAGGGCAGAGGCCGGCTGGGCAGTCAGAGGAAGAACCAGGCCCATCCCCTCTGCATCCTAGGACATGCAGGGAAGAACAGAGAAGGCAACAGCTTGGCTTACGAGAGAGGAAGTGGCCATGATCCTCCTCATTGGATGCAGCTGGGGAGAATAGTATATAAGAGATGATTACAACACAGCATTGCCAGAAGCAAAGCGTGTTTTATTTTGGGATGAAGTTATCTTGGTTGGCGTCCTTCCAACAGACTGTGCCTTGTTATCTCTTCGAATTTGGTAATTACATATCCTAGTCGGTTGTGGAAATTTCGTCATAGTTGTTTGTTTGGTTTTTTTATTTCGCCTCTATCTGCTCATTAGGTTCGGACTGTATTGCTTTCTTTTGAAGACTATTTTTGAGTACATTTTATCTCCAACTGAGAATTATTGAACAGTGGGACCAAGGTGGAGGCATTAAAGGACATTTATTTACATTTTGGATTTTGTTACATTTGTGTTACACTCCGAGTCATCACAGGGACACTGAAAGTGTCATAAATAATGAACAAGTTGCCAAGCATCTGAATTTTGATCAGATGATTGTGGGGATGCTGCAATGGTTGTAAGTGTGACAAATGATTTTAAGTCGCTTTTTTCAGTACCGTTGTTACCACTTCGAACAGTCACTAAAAGTACTGTTGTAAGTCAAGGCCTACCTATAGAATTCTCTGCTCAATGCAGAAATAATTATAATAACTATAATATAATAATTATAATAATGCAGAAATAATTATAATAGGGAAAGTTTAAAAGCTATTTTATGATATTTTTAAAATAATTCCATTTTTTTAGCTTTCCTGTAGCATCAATAAAATAGAATACTTTATTGGCCAAGTGTGATTGGACACACAAGGAATTTGTCTTGGTGTAAATACTCTCAGTATACATAAAAGGAAGATACATTCATCAGGAGTTGAGAATCATACGGTACAACACTTATAGGGTACAATAAGCAATCAAATCATACTAGGAAACAGTCAATATAAATCGTAAGGATACAAGCAACAAAGTTACAGTCATACAGTCACAAGTGAGAGGGGATGGATGATAAGGAGTGATGAGGAGATTAGTAGTGCAGACTTTGTAATAGTTGAACAGTGTTGAGGGAATTATGATTAGTATAATCATCTAAGCCATTCTGATTTGGGGAGGTAAACTGTAAATTAGAAGGTCAGCAGAAAACAAAATATAGAAAATACAAGCAGAGTGACTCTTGAGTATAAATATATGTTTTTAATTTTAAAAAAATTGCTTATTCCTTGTTCTAGTGCAGGTATAAGGCAATAATCTTATCAATTCCCCTGTTTCTACACAGCAGACTTGTAGCCAATATTTTTTTTTATCTCACATACTATTTCAAGGGTTCTTAAGGGGGTATAGTACAACATTTAAACAATGGGAGGCTGAAGGCAATTAAAATGATATGCTGTAGACAAGCACTTACAGAAAAATTCTGTTTATGAAATTACACTTACTACTGTCATTGTTCAGGGATTACAATAGCTCATCTGTTGGTGACCCTTTGTGATAATGGTCAAACACACTGGGTCTCTGGGATGTATGCAGTTGCGAAGACTCTTTTTTTACAACATCTGGAATCACTGAAATTCAGCACAAATTGCACACACACTATTTAATTGTACAGATTGTCCACCAATGTTCATGAGAAAACTAAATGAAGGGAATGGGTAAACGAATGAAGTTCCAATAAGTTTAACACACTTATTTAGAACACGGACAAGTAAAAGTTTGTTGACACTTCCTTAGCTTATCAATCCAAAAAATACCACAATGGAAGAGAGTCAGTTGGGTTTGGTAATTAAGGTGCCTGGCTAGAAACCAGGAGACTGTGAGATCCTTTTCATGACTCTCTTTTCATACTCTGCCTAATGCATAATGCTCAGGGATTATATACAATGGCTAGAGAAAATATATAGCACATTAAAATAACACAGACATTTCATACTTTCCCTAAATCTCACACATTCTATAGATTTCCTAGGCATTCTATACTATTCTATACCAGCTTTTCACCTATCTATCTATCTATCTATCTATCTATCTATCTATCTATCTATCTAACTATCATCCATCCAGCAAAAATTACAAATTCAAATGAACAAAATGAAAAAACTAAAATATGATAGGGGCAAATAGGCACATTAGTGCACTTATGCATCCCCTCCTTAGGAATCTCTTAAATATGGAATGAGGTCCACAGAAGTTAAATTGAAATTAAAATTATGAAAGTTAATAGATAAGACAATTGAACTGGGCAAGCTTTTCTAGACACTGCCAGTAATATATAAATATCCAGTATACAAGATAATTGTGTACCTCCTTGCTCCTCTCAGATACCACCCCTGTTACAATAGGTCGTATTGTATAGCAGTACTCAAAATATGTGTTTTTTTTAATTATACCCCATCCTCCTTATGCTTGTCTTTGACTATAAAAGAGATTGATATGATTTGATCTTAATGTTGGAGGTGAATCCTGGCCAAGAACTCAATTGACTCTCTAACATGAAACCACCTTGTAAGCATCTAATATTGGCAATATTTTTAATTAGCAACAGAATGCTGTGAGATTAAACAACTCTACTTTGAAGGTGATACACTTCTGCTGACTTAGTAAGGGCAGCTATGTAATATCTTTGGTTCTTGTGCCTTTTTAAATAACTCTCCCCAAGAAAATATAACCACCTTCAGATCGATACAGAGTTATAAATTGTTTCCCAGACCATATTGGCACCCATCACCTTGCTTGGCACGGCGTGACCTGAAGCCTTGACTGACATTGCATCAAGAGCTTCACTTCTGTTGTGCTGAAGTAGGGACAATACGCCTAGAATTTTTGTCTCTTTTATGCTTCCAAACTAACGTAAGGACCAGCTTTTACTCTATAATTCTCACAAACAGAGAATAGCTAAATACAGGTAGTTCTCAACTTATGGACACAATTGGGACCAGAATTTCCATTGCTAAATAAAGTGGTTATTAAGTGAGTTGCACCTGATTTTATTACCCCTTTTGCCATAGTCATTAAGCGAATCACTGCAGTTGTTAAGTGAATTACACGGTTGTAAAGTGAATCTGGTTTCCCCCATGGACTTTGCTTGTCCAAAGCTGGCTGGGAAGATCTCAAATGATCCTGGGATGCTGCAACCATCATAAATAAATTCCAATTGCCAAGCCCTCAAATTTTGATAATTTGACTGAGGAGATGTTAAGTGCAAGGATCAGTCCGTTTTTCTACTGCTGTTGTAACTTCAAATGGTCATTAAGCGAATGACTGCAGCCAGATTTAGCAGCCAGATTTCCAATATATCTTAAATAAAGTAAGCCTAAGGAATATTCAGACATGTTTTTTAGTTTACCAGAAAAACATACTACCTAACAGTTTCATAGCCTTTCCATCTCCATGCCCTCCATTATTAGTTTCTCCTAAAAGTATTACCAGAACTAAATGTTTAAATAATTACATTTTTAATTTAAATATTTAAATAATTATATTTAAAAGCTACAACAAACACTTATCTCTGTGTATACATTTTAGTACAGGTTCAGCAATCCTTCAGATTCATCTTCACCTTTTGGAAGATAGTTGTTGCCACACTCACAACCTCTTGAGTCTTTAGCCACTTAAGATCCAGATGAAGCTGGAGTAGAATATTTCTGTCAATTTGTGGGAAA
>CM019149.1:48358066-48497509 GCA_009733165.1 Naja naja
CAACAAAAATTGCACTCTGATTTCCAGTTCAGAGCTATTCCTCATACAATGTATATTGATATCAAGCACCATCATATATGAGATGGGTTTGTTGAGCAGAAGTTTGTTTGTTTTTTGCCCAGAAAAAATAAAAGAAGACTACTCACCAAGATACTGTCAAAAGATCAGTGTAAACTCTTTTGTGAAGTAAGGGGGATTATGAACCAGTGCCACAGCCACTGAGAAGGGAAATGTTGGAATCTGGCTTAGTTTGCAGCAGCTTTCTGTATCTACAGATCCCGAGGGGCAACAGAAGGACTTATCTTTTATCTCTTTCCTAAAAGATATACGCTGCAGGTCCCTGTGAAACATGTCCTGATTGGTTAGGCTGATATTCTGAAAATTTTTTATCACTTCTTTCCTTTCTCTCATTTCTGTCTCTTCTGACTCTGATCTATATAGTTCAACCATTTAGCTGAGTCATTATTTCTCCCTAATGGAGCAGTGCAGACTGCATCTTAGCTGTAGCTAGAGTTCAGTCACTTTGGTCAGAAATTACCAATCAACATACAATTTCCTAATGAAAGCTATATCTTTTTTCACACAAATATCAGCCTCAAGAATAATTTATTACAAAAGTTATACACCTAACTTTAGTGTTTTTCCCTTCATGGAATCTTTCCATTACAATAATCTATCTGCGATCTGGCATTCTATTTTGATGTAGCTTTACATCATGTACAGGTGAAACTTGAAAAATTAGAATATCATGCAAAAGTTCGTTTATTTCAGTAATGCAACTTAAAAGGTGAAACTAATATATAAGAAAGACTCATTACATGCAAAACAAGATAGTTTAAGCCGTGATTTGCCATAATTGTGATGATTATGGCTTACAGCTCATGAAAACCCCAAATCCACAATCTTAGAAAATTAGAATATTACATGCAATCAATAAAACAAGGATTGTTACATAGAACAACATCGGACCTCTGAAAAGTATAAGCATGCATATGCACTCAGTACTTGGTTTGGGCCCCTTTTGCAGCAATTACTGCCTAATGTGGTGTGGCATGGAAGCTATCAGCCTGTGGTACTGCTGAGGTATTATGGAAGACCAGGATGCTTCAATAGCAGCCTTCAGCTCTTCTGCATTGTTCTGTCTCATGTCTCTCATCTTTCTCTTGGCAATGCCCCATAGATTCTCTATGGGGTTCAGGCCAGGTGAGTTTGCTGGCCAATCAAGCACAGTAATCCCATGGTCATTGAACCAGGTTTTGGTGCTTTTGGCAGTGTGGGCAGGTGCCAAGTTCTGCTGGAAAATGAAGTCAGCATCCCCATAAAGCTCATCTGTGAAAGAAGCATGAAGTGCTCCAAAATCTCCTGGTAGATGCTGCAGTTGACCCTGGACTTAATGAAGCACAGTGGACCAACACCAGCAGATGACATGGCTTCAACACAGACTGTGGAAACTTCACTGGACTTCAAGCATCTTGCAGTGTGTGCCTCTCCATTCTTCCTCCAGACTCTGGGTCCTTGGTTTCCAAATGAGATGCAAAAGTTGCTCTCATCAGAAAAGAGGACTTTGGACCACTGAGCAACAGACCAGGTCTGTTTTTCTTTAGCCAGGTAAGGCGCTTCATTGTTTGTTGTTCAGGAGTGGCTTGACAAGAGAATCGACATTTGAAGCCCATGTCCAGGATCCGTCTGTGTGTGGTTGCTCTTGATGCACTGACTCCAGCCTCAGTCCACTCCTTGTGAAAGTCCCCAACACTTTTGAATGGCCTTTCCTGACAATCCTCTCCAGGCTGCGGTCATCCCTGCTGCTTGTGCACCTTTTTCTTCCACTTTTCCCTTCCATAACTTTCTATTAATGTGCTTTGATACAGCACTTTGGGAACATCCAACTTCTTTTGCAATTACCTTTTGAGGCTTTCCCTCCTTATGGAGGGTGTCAGTTTTCTGCACAACTGTCAGGTCAGCAGTCTTTCCCATGATTGTGATTCCTACTGAACCAGACTGAGAGACCATTTAAAGGCTCAGGAACCCTTTGCAGGTGTTATGGCTTAATTAGCCATAATGGACACTTTGAGCCTAGAATATTGCACCTTTTCACAATATTCTAATTTTCTGAGATTGTGGATTTGGGGTTTTCATGAGCTGTAAGCCATAATCATCACAATTATGACAAATCACGGCTTGAACTATCTTGCTTAATGAGAGTATCTCATATATTAGCTTCATCTTTTAGGTTGCATTACTGAAATAAATGAACTTTTGCATGATATTCTAATTTTTCGAGTTTCACCTGTAGCTTTATGATGTAGCTTTACAGTGGCTTAAATAAATTTAGGGCCATAGTTGATATTTCATTTTGCTCTCAGATTTTAAGTATATTCGTATATATACATATATATTGTGTGTCTGTGTGTTCAAAAATGTTCAAGTCACTAAGCCCAAATTGGGGACGATGGGTTAGCTCTTTGAAAAGGAAATGAATACTGAAAATAATTAGCTACACAAGTGAGGGCAGGAACAGCCAACCTTAATTAAAAAGCTCCTTTAGGCTTCTGCAATACAGAAGCTTCACAGAGTTGCATTCATTCCCCCCCAAAAAAGATTTGCAAAATGTAAGTGGACATACATGGATTCCTGCCCTAAATATAGAATAAATTATCTCAAAATTTATAGTATAAATTAAAAAAAACACTCTAAACTAAAAGAGAAATGTAGAGTTGCCTATTTTGTACATCCAATACATGCATACATAATATTTCCTTTGTTAAATCTCAAAAAATATGCAGTAAACAGTTTCAAGAAAGATCTGTTAGGGCAAATATTAGAATATTGTAAAAAAAACCAAAGGGAATCTACCTCTGCCATTTAGATGCATATTTTAAGCAAATATCTTGAATTTATTCCACATCATAAGGTGTATTATTTCACAGTACACAGTATATAAAAAGTTATCAGCTTTGCCTTGGAATAGATGTACACATATACAGACACACACACAGATACACACAGAGAGTGGGAGGGAGGAGATAGGAGATGGGAGCGAGAGAAAAAGAGGGGAAAAGAGGGGATGGAGAGAGGGGAGGCAGAGCAGAAGGGGGTGGAGAGAGTGAGAGAGATTACATTTTGAATTGCTTGCCCAAATATATGAGGTACGAAAAGTAAACATACAAGCAACATTTAATCTCTGAATAAGAGAAGTTAATATGTGACATTGGGAATAAATGAGATGAATTCTTTTACCTGAAATTTGCAGTCAAAATAAATGATGTTCCCTAACAGGGAATAATGCATAAGAAATGCTTTTTGGGGAGATAAAAATTTACTCCGTATTTCTCCTGACTGAGGATTATTATGGAATTCATCAAATAGGTTTTCAGATATCTTTTAGGCAAAGATTAAAAGAAGCATATTGTGGAGTGTGTGTGAGAGCATACACACACACACCTACAACATATATATATACTCCTCTCTTCTATTCATACTATGAGATCTTTTAGTATGAATAGAAGAGATATTCCTGAACTATCAATCATCTGAAGCCTGCACCACAAACAAAAGCATCTCATACCACAATCCAAACTAACTGAACTTTAAAACAAGCCCCTCCAATACCTCCAACCCAAACACTCCCCAATACACAAAAGCACAATGTGCCAGCTAATCAAGAACACAGCAGCACTTTCGAGAGACCAATAAACAAAGACCTAGACTCCCCAGCCAATCATGATGAAGAAAAAAACATTCAAATAAAACACAAACCAGCACAAATTCAAACAGAAAAATGGAAACTGCTAAGCCCACCAGAGACACCACGATTAATAAAGAACCCAATACACGTAAAGATGGCAGATGAGATTCTGCGGCGTCGCTATAAAAAACACAACTATTAAGGCGTGGGAATATACCCAAGAAACCTAAATACCATACATATAAAATGCGAAAACATAAGAAAACAAGATAGATAGATAGATAGATAGATAGATAGATAGATAGAGAATAGAGAGATAGAGATAGAGATAGATAGATAGATAGATATGATAGTGAATGAATATGTGTGTGTGTTTTCTTAAGTTTTCGTGTATTTATATGTATGGAATTCCTTTGTTGGTATTTTCCCACATCATATGTTGTGCTTTTAAAGTGTGTGTGTGTGTGTGTGTGTGTGTGTGTATGGGGTCTTGGTGTATTCGGTCTTGTCCGTGTAAGATTGAGAATACCTTGGCAGCGTTTGACAAAATCTCATCCATCATCTTCAGGCTGGTGTCTTCAGCTTGTTCTTCTGGGAGAAGTGTGTGATAGTGTTTTTCCTTTTAAACTGCAGAGTTGGCTGTGTTGTTACTTCTTGATTGGTTGATGGAGTTGATGTATGCAGATTGGATGGCTTTTTCCTGAGACCCTGTGTGGCTGAGGTGCTGGCTGTGTGTCTCTCAGCCTTTTGTGTTGTAACGACCTGGGTAATGGGCTGTGTGATGACCTTCTGAGTTCTATTGTTGTGACATCCTGGGTGTGGTGCTGTAATCTCCTGGGTCGTTGTCTGTGTTGCAACCTCCTGATGTTTTGTGTTGTAATCTCCTGAGTTCTGTGATGTAGTATCCTGGGTGGAAGGCTGTGATGTGACATTCCGGGCCTTGGTTTGGCTCCGAGTTTGAGGTCTGGCTATGTGTTTATAGTGTGTGTCAGTTTGCTTAGTTTGGGGGTCGGAGGGGGATGTAGCAGCTGGTATTGCAGCCATGGTCTGGTTTCTGGATGGTGGTTGCCTTTCATCTGTGGCGTGGGCTTGGGTTTGAGTCTGGTGAAGGAGATTGGTGGTGGCATCATGTGTTATTTTGGGTCCGGTGTTGGTTTTCGTGGCTGGGACTCGTTTGTTGATTAGGGCTAGTTTCCAGATGTCTGGTATATAAGTATAGTTTATATAAGGTATGCAGGTCTTGGTGTATTCGGGTCTTATCCTGTGTAAGATTGATAGTATCTTGGCGACATTTCGATGAGATCCCACTTGCCATCTGCAGGCTGGTGTTTTCGGCTTTGTGCTTTTGCCAGCAAAGCGTGATCAGAGCTGCCTTCTCTGTATAAATACTGGAGGGGAGGTGTGGTCTGCTGGCCCTGTTGTATGCGGGATCACGCTTTTCTGGCACAAGCACAAAGCCGAAAATAGCGAGTGAAGATGGCGAGTGGGATCTTGTCGAAACGTCGCCAAGATATTCTCACTCTTACACGGGGTAAGACCCGAATACACCAAGACCTGCATACCTTATATAAACCATTCTAAAAATGCGAGTTCCAGGTATACTTGTAAGAGAAGAGAGAAGAAACAGACATCTTGCAATCTCCAGAACTAAAATTATATTTATTATACTTACTAAGCTTTCGTCAGCCTCTGCTGACATCGTCAGAGTATTAAACTACCATTACAGACATCTATGCCTTCATATATCATTAATCAATTTAGCCCTTGCACGCATAATAGGCCCTTCCATAAAGTATCTAATGTTTAAAAAATTTGCACCCCATCTTTGTGCTCAGATGAACATTCCCACATACAGGGCCTCCTTGGGGTGCCGTCGGCTAGACAGTGTCAGCTGGCAACCCCCAGGGGTAGGGCCTTCTCTGTGGGAGCGGCCACCCTGTGGAATCAGTTACCTCTGGAGCTTTGGTTGGCCCCTGACCTCCGTTCCTTCCACCGCAACCTGAAGACATGGTTGTTCCAACAGGCCGGCCTGGACTGAGGGGTGGGTTTTATGGGTTTTATGGGAAGTTTCATGGGATTTTAGATATTGTTTGGGTTCTTATTTAATATCTTTTAGCAATTTAAATTTTGTATTTTGTGTTTTTAGTGTTGTGAGCCGCCCTGAGTCCTCTGGGAGATAGGGTGGCATACAAATCCAAATAAACAAACAAACAAACAATAAATTATATGTATAATTTATATATAAGAGAATATATACACAAAAGTTATATATATACACACACACACAAAAGTTATATATACATATATATATACACAAAAGTTAAAACATAAGATCAATACTAACATCAGTTACATTATGTTCATCTCCAAATGAAAAACTTTCTCACCAGCAGGAAACCAAAGGTCAACATCCAAAACATAACGGGGTCTTAGTGCAAACAGTTTTATCCAAAAACTGGTGGCCTACAGGCCAGATTCGTCACATGCAGGCCACGCCCACCCCAGCTCCACAAATGGGGAAAACATTGTGAAACTTCACATGACATCAGCATGACGCTGTGAGTTTGACCCGTGAACTATACCATTCGTCCTGCTTTACCCACCACTTATTTATTTATTTATTTATTTATACTTATTCTACACAAGCTGAATCCTTGTAGCTGAGTTGCTGTCCTTCTTGATCACTGGAGGCTTTTAAGAAGAGTTTGGACATCTGTGTGTCCACATACCATAGGGTCTCTGGTCTGAGCAGCGGGTTGGACTAGAAGACCTCCAAGGTCCCTTCCAACCCTTTTTTTCTGTATTCTATATCTGCACCTACTGATACTCTTGGTGCTTGCCTCCATAATATGTTTTTTTTGTTTTAGTTGAGATTTCTTCCCATTGTCTTGATGCCTTGTCTTACTAATTCTATCACCCATCCAAGCATTACTGATTAGAAGCCCATAAAGTGGCATAACACTTAAACTACCTGAAAAATAAATTTGATATCTCTTCCAAACTGTGGCACACATAAACATTAGATAAGATTCAAAAGTTAGCAGCACAACTGTAATCTATAATTTGACTATAGCATATTTTACCATTGAAAAACCTTAGGTTAATTCATAGATTAAAACATCAGAGAAATTAGGGGGGGGAATGAAGTTCTGTGTTATTGCTAATTCATTTTAGAAGGATGTGGTTTTGTGTGGAAAGCAATGAAAAGAGAAGTTAAGTATCTTAAACATAGATTAATAAATACATTTTCTATGCCAATATTAATTAGCAAGAAGCTATTAAATAACATACTGTTTTGCTTTCATTCAAATATAAATCTCTCTACATTTTATATCTTAGGATATTTCACTGCTGTTGACAGAAGCACTAAGTAGAATGTATGGTTCTTATTGCTCAACAAAAAACTATCCAGTAGAAGAGAAAATCTAATCACTCTACTTTTGGGGAGTAGGAGGAAGGAAAGTGTCATATTTAAGCAATTCCTTGATTTTGTTTAAAGCAATCTACATTTCAGCCACTAATATACATTTAAATCAAGGAAGAGAAACCCTTCACATTTTCATTCGAAATCATATTTGTTGAAGAAATTGAAATAACAGATATAATTTCAGAATGTCCACCTATCCAGATGAGGGTGGCTGCTCTAATGTATTGCCAGAGACAGACAGAGCAAGAAAAGAAACAGAAGATATATATCAATATAGAAAAATTCTCATTTAAACACAAAAGCAAATTATGGAAAGCAACTGTAACCAGGAGACTATCAGTGTTACTCAGCCCGAATGACAAAAATCAAGATGACCTTTGGAAAACAGCAAAGAGAATTAGAGTTTAATGAACATCCATTTCTTTCAGTTCAGCTCAAGTAGTTGTACTACAAATTCACTTTGCTCCTTAGGCTGAGGTTAAGGTTGATGACCAAATTCAATACCTGTATTCACACATATGTTGCCTCTATCTTTGAACCAGGCTATAATTCAAATGGCAAGTATTTTTTAAATAGTTCTAAGACAGAAATGCCCATTCCATATGTAGTTTAATCCAGTGGTGGGATTCAAAATTTTTTACTGGCGGTTCTGTGGGCGTGGCTTGGTGGGTGTGGTAGAGGAAGGATTTTGTAAAATCTCCAGTCAGAGGTAGTATTTGCTGGTTCTCTGAACTACTCAAAATTTCCGGTAATGGTTCTCCAGAACTGGTCAGAACCTGCAGAATACCACCTCTGGTTTAATCTCATAGAAACAGGTCTCATCATTCCTCTCTTCATTACTAGCATGGCACTGTGAAGATAACTAGAAGACGATCTTCATTTTTGCTGACTTCTGCTGACTTCACTTCACTCTGTTTCCAATTTGTTTTATATGTATATAATGGACTTAATTTCTTTCAGACATGGAAACTCCATGGATTGCCCTGTCTCAGCCTTATCTTCCTCCTTAGGACTCCTATCATGGGGATAAAAGTGAAGCCAGAACCTTATATAAGCCAGCTACAAGAAAGGTGGCATATGGATAAAGAATAGCACTTAGCACTTAGACTCATATAATGCTCCATAGCCCCCTCTGAGTAGTTTGCAATGTCAGCATATTGCCCACAACAATCCTGGTCCTCATTTTACCAACCTCAGAAGGATGGAAGGCCGAGTCAACCTTGAGCCTTATCAGGATCGAATTCCAGGCTGTGGACAGAGTTTGCCTGCAATACTGCATTCTAACCACTGTACCATGAGGGTTCAAAGAAACAAGAAATTCCATTCCTCCTATCAACTGCAAAATCCTACTATGTTTCTTCATGCTTCAAAGTCAAGATTTACACCATTTCAAGAGATTTAGTGGACAAAAGTGATAGATCTGTTCTGGTTTTGTGGAATTGTGAGGGTGGGGGTGGGAGGAAAAAGGGGAATGGCCATGTTTGGTGGAGGCTAACTTTTCTTGCATAGTTAACTAATTCCTTTATCCTGTTTTTTTTTTTTTTTTGGCTAGAAAAATATCAAATAGGATCAAGTTGTCTATTCCTGGATTAATTATCCAAAAGACCTTTGTTAAATTTAGGCCAGGTTCAAAGTAGACTTTTCCATGCAAAGGGGCAAAAAAAATCTATTACATAACAAGTAATCATTCTGGCAGAAGACTGCATGAACCAATACTTAATTTTAGGAGATTGACCCTTTGGGTTAGGATCCAACTAATTATCTCTATTAATATAACTATTAACTTCTCATTGCTATAACTAATTAACTGTATCAATTATATAATTTAATTACCAATTACATGTAAAGAAACATATGACTAATTTTAATAAAGAGAAGGATTTATTTTCATTATTATCCATTATGAATTCACAACATCAAGGAGACGAAGAGAGTCTTTCAATTCTGAAGTCAATAAGGTAAAAAAAATCCTTACCTCGACACAAGATGGCCGCGCGTGTGTTGTGCCTGCAACCTGACCTGGGAAGCAAGAACATTTGACTGTCTGTGACCGCTCTTCAATCCTGTTCTTGTTGCAACACCGGTGCACTGCAACCACCTCGCAGGTCCCTTGCTTAACTTGGTTGAGGCCTACGAATAACAAGGCATAGGTTATATTGTCTCAGCACTGATTACAAAGGCATTGTTTCCACGTTTTTCCCCCTGGAAAAAGCAGTTCATGGATGAATTATGAGAAATCTTATTCCAGCCTCCTCACCCCATCATTTTACCTATTACACTGTGTGACTCACCATGTTATGCAATCCATTACAATGGAATAATTCTTTATCAAATTTGTATACTGTTGTACTCACATAATAAAACCTAAAAGCAATTTGGTATTAAATGGGTTTCCAATAACTAAGCACCTGTCTGGCCTTAGCAAGAGGACTATTCCACAGTTTTGCTGAGTCCAGGATTGCTACCAAAAACCAGTTTCAGATTCCTCTTGCCTTTTTACCTTACAGAAAATAATTTCTCCCCTGAGAGGCACATTGGTCAGGTTAATTCCAGTTGAAAAAGGCAATTCTGAAGATACCTGGGAAGCAAGCCATAAAGTGCTTTATAGGTTAAAAACAAGTGTTTGAGCAATTCATGATAACCTACTGGAAAGCATTATTCAACAAGATTCTATTTACATCATTGCAATCCAATCAGGTAACCTTATTTTCTATTAAAATAAGCAATTTACTGATTGAGGCATACCCTTACTCCAGAATTTTTATGTACAGATAGTGATTTTTTTTTGCTTTACTTTCTGATATATTTACCAAAAGTAATATAATGTACGACTTTGGGCCTTTATCAGTGTTTGCAAAGGTCTACATAAGTTAATGTGTATATCTAACAGCAACATTTATTCATTTACTAGTAGAATGTGGCAATAGTCTTTTGGGAACAGTAAAACATGCTCATCAGGTTGCATGAATATGCAAAGCCAGGCAAAAATGTGAATTAACTTTTGAAACTAAAGGGATATCAAATTAAAGATACAAGTTCCCACATAACAACAAAAATATTTTTATAATTTTGAAAGGCCAGAGTCATACATATTGCTAAAACAGCTTTTAAAATTTCTGTTTACCTCCTCACAGAGGAGAATGGAAACTAGACATAAGCTTGAATTAAACCATGAATCCTTGCTTACTAAATCATAATATTTTAAGATGATTTCTGATAGAGATTGATATGGAGGTATTTCTTCCAGATTTATTTACTTATTCATGCAAAGGGATTAGCAACATTTTGATTTGTATGCTACTTGTCGTCATTCTGTTATATTAAATCAAGATTCCTAAATTAATATATTATTCAACACAGCCAACATCCTAAAAAAATCAGCAATCAGTGCTTATTTGCACCCTCAAGTTAGTTTAAATTAGTACATTTTAACACTAATATTATGCTGAAGTCATTCCATAGGTAAATGAAATCCTACAACTGGAATTCACATCCAATGAAGACTCAGGTTAGTCCTCTGTATATTTTCTCCACAGCATTTCTATGTATAATAAGAATTACTACCTTACATAAAGACCTAAACAGTTCAACTGAAAACTATATAAGGGGGAATATAAGCCAAATAACAGAATATACAAGATTTTATTCAAGCTCCCCTGCCCCTAGATACCATGCTTTTAACAAAATATGTTTCATCTGTGGGATGAATCATCAATTTTATTGAAAGTTGCAAAAAGGTCGATCACTGTACTAAAAACGTTGTTCATAACCTCTATATTATATTTATTGACAGCCTGTATATTTTAAGGACATGTCTAACTTCTAAGTAATAGCATTTTTAAAAAAGCTTTGGGCAATGGATACATTGCAAACTGAGAAATAAATAAGCAGGCAACATCTTTATATCTCCATATCTTTCAAAAAAAATCAATTCCTAAAATAGGAATAAACTCTGTAAATATTTCTAAGCTGCTATAACGAAAATTGTATTTTGCTAACAAAGAACAAGTACCATTCTGAATACTTAAATGACTTAAACAGGTTAATAGCTTGCTAATAATGTTGCATCAACAGGAGTTAATGGATGTCATTATTCTCTTGATAATTTGTGTAGGGGAGACCTGTTGATATTTTTTTTTAAATATAGCATTCAATCCGGACTGAGCAAATTTTAAGCAATTGCATGTTGAATTTAGAGAATAAGATTATGAACAGTAAAACTCACTAAGATCCCAAAATTAGCAGTTAGAGAACAGTTGGGAGGTGGCTATTGTAATACCATGCTTATTTCTTTTATTCAAATCTTGTAGATTGGGGCCCAGGAATCCCAACTGCATAAAGTGGAAGACAATAATTGTTTTTAATTTAAGAACCTAAGTCAATATGCATTCAAATCCATGAGAACCCTGCAATGACTCCCCAAATCTACGGGAGACCCTGCTGCCAGCGACTGTTTCCCATTGTCCTGTGCGCTCTCACAGACAGGGCCTCCTTGGGGTTCCGTCAGCCAGACAATGTCGGCTGGTAACCCCTAGGGGTAGAGCGTTCTCTGTGGGAGCACCCACCCTATGGAACCAACTGCCCCTGGAGCTTCGGGTGGCCCCCACCTCCCTCTTACGGGCCTAAAACATGGTTGTTCCAACTCGCTGACCTGGACTGAGGTGTGTGTGTGTGGGAGTTTTAATGATTGTTTTTTAATGTTTTAAACTATAATTGGGTTTCTTATTGGATTTAATCTCTTTTTAATTATATATTTGTCTTGTTTTTATTGTACGCCGCCCCAAGTCCTTAGGGAGATGGGGCGGCTTAGAAATCCAATTAATAAAGAAAATAAATAAATAAATCCCCTATGAATACATCTAGGGCTTACATACACGAGCACATCCAGGACAGTATTACAGAGGATTTTCCAGTTTAGAAAGTTCTAGGTACATCATGTCTTAGTTTAGAAGGGCAGTTCAGGAAGGAGATGTAACTGCTCAGAGCCTCTCTTATTTCCCAGAGCTCCTGGGTGGAACAGAAATATAATTGATTGATTGATTGATTGATTGAACAAATGGTATGGGAAATGTAGAGACCTTGAGGTCAACAAATAATGCTTAGTGATGGGAGATTCTGAAGAAACAAAAGGTCTTTCTTCACACAGTACACAAGCTGAAATCTAGAATTCCCTCAGATGTAGTCATGACATTCAGTTTGGGTGGCTTTAAATTAGAGAAATTCATGGAGAATAGAGCCATTAGCATTAATGGTTAAAATTTATTCTGCAATCAGAGGACTCTCAATATCATTTTTTGTACAACCTGTACATAGAAACGGATTGTAGAATCATAGAGTTGGAGGGTTTCTTAGAGGACATCTTATCCAACTCCTAGATCATTGTAGGCCATCTTTGAGAGACACATGGCTGTCTATGGCAGACCATATAATCAGGATAACTCTTCTCAATCTTTAGCCTAGATCTGCTTCTTTTCGTTTAAGCCAATTGATTCTAATCCTGCTCTCTGGGAACATCAAAGTCCACTCCCTTTTTCAAGTGACAACTCTTCTGATATTTGAAGGCAATCATATCTCCTCTCCAAATACTACACCAGCTAAGCTTTTGGTTTAATTCAGCACCGAGTTTCTTAGCCTCTCATATTTACTCCAGTTTCTGCTTATTAAGACATGAAAACAGTGGTATCCATGCAAAGCAGAAAACCTCATGAATCTAACTAGTGTATGCACATTCATGAACAGAAAGCATAATTTGAGGTCCTCCTCTGTCAATAAATTTTGTCAGTGGAATACATAAATACATCTTTGTTTTCAAATCAAGTCACTCCTCCTCCATGCATATGAGGTCCAGAGGTTCTTTCTGTGCTTATGGGGGAATCTGTCTTTTTTTCAGGGAGTTTTGTTTTTCCACTGGAAGCCATAACGCCCCTGTTTGTTCCCATGCCCTTCTCAATAAGGAACCTGAGTAGATTTGAGAAAAGTCAAGGTTGACTCAGCCTTCCATCCTCTCGGGGTAGGTAAATTGAGGACCCAAAATTGTTGGGGGCAATAAGCTGACTTTGTAAAAATGTCGCTTAGTAATAAGCAGGCATATGCAATGGAATGAAGGCTATTGCTGAGCACACTGGGTTGCGCTCCAAAAATTGTAAGCCGCCCTGAGTCTCCGGAGAAGGGCGGGATATAAATATGAATTTTTTTAAAAAAGTCATTTCCTTGATTTGCCTGAGAAGGTCACCAGAACTCTTAAAGCTCACTTCCCACAACATTTTTTTAAAGATAAAGCAGCAAATAGCTGGGCAGTCCTTTACTTATGACTGGTCATTTACCAACTATTTGAAGTTATTATTAAATGTTGTACCTGATGATTCTTGACTCTTGACGAATGTATCTTTTCTTTTATGTACACCACGAGCATCTGCACCAAGACAAATTCCTTGTGTGTCTAATCACACTTGGCCAATAAAGAATTCTATTTTATTCTATTCTATAAGGAATTATATTATGATGGACATTCACAGGGATACTTATGATGTTGTTCTGAAGTTCTGACAGTGCCCCCGCCCCCATAATTACATGAGCACATGTTGGGCGTTTGGCAATCAACCCATATTTCTGGCTGTCTCATAATCACATGACCATGTTTTACAACCTTTTTTTTTTAAAGGGCATTTACTTCCAGCTTTTGCAAAAGTATCCATATTGAACAAATCAATTTGTGTACTGATCACTGCATTCGCTTAACAACTGGCATGTTTACTTAACAATTGCCACAAAAAGGTAGTAAAATCGGATCTGTCGTGTGGATAACCCGATTTACAATTGTTATCGCTTATATCTGTAATGGGCAGGCTCTATTTAGGCTGTAAGTCATGCACTACCAGTACGGTTTAAAAGATCTGAACTGCTGAGGGCCCCCCAATCAGGATCGTGATTGTCCAATCACTGAAAAAATTGCCAGAACATCTCTGACATGCTGCAGCTTCAATACGTTTGGTATTTCACAGCACAGAGTGGCATTACAAAAAGAGATCTCTAATTTGTACAGTGTATATTGCTGTCTGGAGAAACATAGCAAGGTCATGTTACAACTGTTTAAAGAGCCTTCAGGTGATGATTTCACACTGCAATATTTTGTTCAGTAAAACCTCAATTTAATGGACTATTTGGGGAGCAAGGGTGCTTGTTAAAGCCAAATGTCTATTAAATCCAAATTTACCTAATTGATGCAATGTATATCATTTGCATAATTATGTACTTGACATTTTTACATTGCATGCACCAATTTATGTTACTTGGGCAACATCAATTATATAATTACGCAAATGACAAAAAAAGATGCAAATGTCTATAATGCAATTAGGGAAATTAGGGAAGCTGATACAAATGACGTAAAGCATCTATTACATCATTATGCAAATGATGTAAATTGACATATTGACATAAATGGAATATATTATGTGAACTGTTTGAACTATGCCAAAAATCGTCAGATTTTGATCTCTTGGTTGTGTATGAAGTAAAAATCATCCAAAAATCCACTGAATAGGGAGACTGCCAAGGGAAGTATGGTGAACTAAAGAAGCTCTGCAAAGGCAGAGCTGATGACTATGGCAAAGACCAAGGAACTGGTGAATAGGCTATTTCCTTGGAACCTCTCTGGATTAAGAGAGGATGGGAGATCATCCACATGTGCTCCAGGCAGCTGTTCCCCATAAGGAGACTGTAGCACTAGGAAACAATGGGAATAACCACCTTGCTCATAAACATGATGGAGACTTTAACAGTTCACAAACCTCACTTTCTAATAACTTTCAGAAAATGTTCATTAATTGTTTCTAAGCTATTAGTGACTCTTGAAATAACAAGTTTGAAGCTGCCTTTAATTCTAACCAAATGAATGTTTTAATCATAACTTTAGAATTTAAAGAATCCAACATAAATATCAGAAGGCTTTCTAAAATGAAATGGAACTCCACATTTTTTTTAACATCAGCATGAACATTTGTAAAACATCTACAGTAATGAACAACTTTTTCATTCCCTGCCCCCTGCATTTTGTTGGTTAGGGTCCAACTACCCACTGGATGAAGTCCAGCTCTTTTTCCTCCTGTCTTGATCTGACTGAAAGAAATGAAAAGTAGTTAGGGGAGAATGCTTCTCCCACCCTTTGCTTCTCTGTCCTTTCATCTGCTGCTGTTGCATGCTGCTGTCTTAAATCTGGGCCAGCTGGTAATAAGAAAATCAGGGTAAGAGGTCATGCAACTATATTTATTTATTTATTTGTTTATTTATTTTGTCAAGTGATTATAAGATAATAGGTATAAATATAAACATAGTTATGAATACATGGATACATATAAGAAAAATAAAAATAAACAATAGGACAGGGATGGTAGGCACGTTGGTGCACTTATGCATGCCCCCTACAGACCTCTTAGGAAAGGGGTGAGGTCAATAGTAGACAGTCTAAGGTTAAAGTTTTTGGGGTTTGGGGAAGAAACCACAGAGTCAGGTAGAGTATTCCAGACATTGACCACTCTGTTGCTGCAATTTCCTGCAATCAAGTTTGGTGCGGTTTACCTTGAGTTTGTATCTATTGTGTGCTCTTGTATTGTTATGGTTGAAGCTGAAGTATTCATTGACAGGTAGGACATTGCAATGTATAATTTTATATACTATACTTAGATCGGACCGAAGGTGGTGTAGTTCTAGGTTTTCTAAGTCTAGAATTTCAAGTCTGGTGGCATAAGGTATTCTGCAATGAGTAGAGGAGTGGAGAACTCTTCTTGTGAAATATTTCTGGACTTTCTCAACTGTGTTAATATCAGATATGTAATGGGTTCCAGACTGATGAGCTGTATTCAAGTATTGGTCTAGCAAATGTTTTGTATGCTCTAGTTAGTAGTGTGATATTACCAGAGAAAAAGCTACGTAGGATTAGGTTAACAACTCTTAATGCCTTTTTGGCTATGTAGTTACAGTGGGCTCTAGCACTTAGATCATTAGAGATGAGTACTCCAAGGTCCTTGACAGAGTTTGGATCATCAACAAGGTCTTGACTATTCAGCTTGTATTTTATTTTCTGATTTTTTGCCAATATGTAAGACAGAGCATTTATTTGTTGAGATTTGAAGTTGCCATTTGTTTGACCATTCTGATACATAGTCGAGGTCTTTTGAAGGGTAGCAGTATTGTCTGTGGTGTTGAATAGCTTTACATCATCAGTGAAGAGCAGTTGCTCTTAATATGATCACAGAGGTCATTTATGTAGAGTATGAAGAGTTGGTCCTAGAACACTGCCTTGGGGACACCATTGTTGACAGGTACAGAATTTGATAGGATGCTCCCAATTTTGACCATTTGTTGTCTGTTTGACAGGAATGCTTCTATCCAGTTATGCAGTTGCCCAGAGATACCATAAGATTTTAGTTTTAGGAATAGTTTGTGGATGTACCACTGAATCAAAGGCTTTACAGAAGTCTATGTAAATTGCGTCTATTGCATGATGTTTGCTTCAAAGTCATTCTACATCCTTTCTTCTCAGGCCAATACCTTCCCTATTAAGGTGTTCATCACACAAAATGGGGATCAGAGACCTGTGTTGCAAACTTGCAAACCATTCAAGACAATTTATCTTGTTGTCAGCTCCAAATTACTGATCTAGTTTGGACATGCAGAATTCTAACAGGAGCAGTCTCATCTCTCTGTGCTTCAACTTTAGTCCCATTGCTCTCAATTCTCTCCTTGTAGAAATATCAAAGCACTAAAGGAAACAAACCTGCACATCCAGAAGGAACTCTGAAGAATTAACAGAATTGTTTAGAGAAAAAGCTAACCATTGGAAAGGAAAACATGATGATAAAGACTCAAAATGTAAACATGCAAGCTTGCATTATGGATGGAAAACAAACACCAATTAATTTTATTACCTTTCATCCCTCAAGTACACGAAGTTGAGAAAACTGTCTGCTTCTTTCAAGCACATTATTAGTATGAAATTAGAAAGCTGAGGGATGGTGAGTGTAAAATGAAAAGTCAAGGTGGGCACCTTCAAGTCCTGGTAATGAGAGTCCCAAGAAGTTAACTAAATCAAAAGCCTGACCTTTCACACGTACCAACCAAAGAAAATGCTGACAATGTAATAAGAGGAGATCATAGTATAACAGCATTTACTGGTGAACATCAGAGGTCACATCTATATGGAGATTGAAGTCCCCTGAAAATAAGTAGTGCAGGTGACCTTAAATCAGATACAAGTCAAAGGCTCACCCAGGAAAAGAGCATGGCACTGGATGAAAATGGCTGATAAATCAAAGCAGATTTGACATAACCATGTGCTCCAAAAAAAATGTCCAAGACAGATAAATATTGGTACACACACACACACACACACATGACATAATACGACATAATAAATGCAAGCCATTTAGTGTTCAAAGGGGCCAGAGGTGTCAAGCTCACATCATCATGGCGGCATGGGGGGACTTTTTCCCCCTTTGCTAAACTGGGCATGAGTGTGGGCATGGCCAGCATGTGATGCATCCAGCTCATGGGCTGGGAGTTTGACAGCCCTGAAATATATCCTCTTACCAAGGAGAGGCAGAGGAGGGACGGAGTAAAATGTGGTGTGGTAGAGACTGTTGTGTATTCCCTTGAAATATCTGAATAGTACAATTGGGAGGTGGCTTCTAATCCAAGATGTAGTTTTTTTCTTTTTCCCTTCTCTTTCTTTATAGGCAAAGGGGAAAAATCAGCTGTTCCTGGCAAATCTACCAACTCCTAAGAGGATCTCGGTAACTGTCTCCCTATATTATCTATTTAAAATTATCTTGCATAAGCAATCTATACCTGGTGAATCCTCCAGAAATATAAGTATCAAGGTGTGCAAAAATTGCCCACTAAAGATATAAATGCACTACCTATCTGAATCTATAACAGTAGGAATAAATAAATGTCTGCTAAAGTCACATTAAATTAAAAAAATGGTTGATATTGAAGATAAGTGCCAGGGAGTGTCCTGCTATAACAATTTTCTTGCTTTGATCACCAAGCATTGTGAAGCTAATATCTCTTACAGAATAGAAGGCGACTGAGGTGGCTGCATGGCACAAATCGACTTGGGTCTGGAACAAGAAGCAAAATTTCAATATGAGAGGCATATATACATTACAATCTAAGATGACTGGATTCTCAAGAGCTATTTCTAGCAGGCTGGGCTAGAGGCATTAGTTGCTGCTTGGCTAATCATTAATCTTCCAGAAAGACTTAGCACTTTGCAAATACTAGAAAACTGCGTTCAGTGTTTGCTTTATCCTTAAGAGGCCTCTTTTTAGTTAAAGCAGGTTTATTCAGATGAAACAAGTAAGGGTAATATTCCAATTATGAAGACGTTAAAAATCTATTTCTTATCCATCATTCATTCTCTCTCTCTCTCTCCATATCTATCTATCTATCTATCTATCTATCTATCTATCTATCTATTCTCAGAAGATTGAAAACTATGTTTCATACATGGTAATCTCTGAACCAACCTCTCCTTCTCCCTCTCTCTTGTTTTTTCACTCTCTCATTTTCTCTCCTCTCTCTTTCTCTCCTGTTTCTCTCTCTCTCGTTTTCTCTCTCTCTCTCTCTGTGAGAGAGTTTGCATATGTACACATGCACACCCTTCAGTGAATCTTGATTCCTGAGGTCTACCTCAACAAATCCATGCACTTTTTCTAGCTAGCTATTCTCCTAAGGCTGCCAGAGACTGACCCAAAGATACCTAGCAGGTTTTATGTCCAAGGCAGGACACAAAATCATGATCTTCTGGTTTCTATCTGGGGCTTTTAGCCTTTCCCTCTTGTGACCCAGACCCATAAACTTATTAGTTTATTAAAATTATTAAAAGATAAATGTATAAGTTTAGCACCGATGTATTAAATATTCTTGTATTTAAATTCTGAACAAACCCATTTCTAAAGAGATAATCAGAATGGAATTGCTTAAATTGCCCGTTGAGTTTTTAAACCTATCAACCGAAAAAGTTGATAGGTTTAAATTCAACTGGATCTCATTCTCAATATGTACTAAGAACTACATGTTTCACCATAATCTAAGAATATTACCATAATCATAAAAACATTCAATCTTTTCTCAGACACTTGCATTAGAATCCTTGTTGTGGAATAACTTGACCCAGGTTTACTTGAAAAACAGGCGAATGTATAGAATATCTCTATTTGCTCCATTCACAATAGCCAGGGCTTGATCAAATAACAAAGACGTGAGATGGGCAACAAGAAATATAACGAATAAAATTAATTAATTAATTAATAAAGGATGCAACCAGCTCTTGTGATGGCAGGAAGTAATTTATTAAAGGTGTTCTTTTTAGAAAGAAAGGAAAAGCCTGTTCCATGAGAAACCTCTCATCTCCATAGTTTTTATATGAAAACAACTGTCAACCCTGAAGCTGGCCTGACTCAGACCATTTTGAGACTTCAGAGCTGACACCAATATCAGTTCCAGTGTCAATTCACAAATGTTCAAATGAAAAGTTCAAGTGAACATTTCAACTTGCATTAGAAATTTGGGTTCCATGTTCAAGAATGACTTTTCTTTTTCAAAAGAAAATGCTGTAGAGATTTGTAATTTGTAAAATCAATACCATCCTACATGCAATAATATGCAAGTATTAGATATTATTGTACACACTGGCATCTTTGGTTACAAAATATATTACTGCATGCCAAAAACCATCCAAATATTCATATGCTAAAAAAAATTTCCAACAGTTTTGTTCCATACACAGCTACCAGGGAATGACAAACTGAGAATCCTATATACCACCCAGAGAGACTTTAAAATTGACACCAAACTCAATTTTTTAATAAGACAAAATAGGAAAATCATTCAAGTTTTATATACTGTAAATTAAAACTGAGTGAAATATTACTTTTTTCCTACTTTTTTTATCTGGACCAACCAACTCAAATTTTGATAGTTGCCTTTGGAGTGCTGTTGAAATTTAAATCTGATTATTTATTTATTGATATCCCACCTTTATTATATTTTAAACAATTCCAGGTGGTGAATATACCTAATTCTACTTCCTTCTCCTTTTTTCCCCTCATAACAACTCTGTGAGGTGAGAGAGAGTGACTGGCCCAAAGTCACCCAACCAGCTTTCGTTTTGCTTATCCTAAAGAAACATGCACATTCTGGAAACATGATTTAAATGAAACATGAACAAGTCAACTTAATTACAATCATATAACTTCTTAGCAATAGTAAGAAAATAGTCATATTTACTTGCTACCTAAAAAGTCATATTTACTTGCAGGTGCTTTCAATGCAGCACAGCATATTACACTTGAATGCCTGCAAAGAATGCTTGATAATTTAGGTGAGAACATTTGGGACTTTCTGAATAATGAAAAAATCTGAAAGATTGTTTAGAAATAAAGTCAAATACCCAAAGCAATTTATTTGCAGAATTTTCTGTCACAAAACGTAGAGAAAGGGCAGCTGCTTAGACTGACTTAAAAAGAGACTACATATATTCAGTGAAACATCAGATAAGAGCTACAACTGATAATAGTGACAATAGGAAACCATAGTTTCCACATCTATGAGTGAGCTCTTGATTACGCCATTGTTTCTTCTGTTTCCCATTATTGAAACTGGTTCTAATTTACTTATCAGAATTAAAAGAAGCTCAGTTCCTGTTATTTAGATGCAGTATCAAAAAGTGGTTTAAAGAGAGCCAGTTTGGTTCAGTGGGTAAAGCACCTGGTTGGAAACCAGGAGTCTGTGAGTTCTAGTCCCACCTTAGGCAAGAAAGCTTGCTCAATAACTTTAGACCAGTCACTCTCTTTCAGCCCATAATATCAAGTTTGTGCAACAGGTTGATAGATCAATTCCTGTCACAACCAATGGATCAACACTTGGTTGATCAAAAAATACTGGGATTACGCACTCACGAGAAAACACCAGGAAGGAGAAAAAGATTGAACAGCCGTTTAAATGAAGACATAATCGGTGTGTGAAAGTGGAACATATGAGAGGAATGTATTTCCAAGACCTGTGGAGAAATGTAGTCCTGATTCCATGAAGGGAGATAGTGTGTTCCAAAGGACCAAAAGACAGAAAAGTTCAAATAGTTTGTCTGGGAGGAAGAGAATCAAAACAGCTGTAAGTTGTCTGCTTTAATTTGGCAGGATTCTTGTTTATAGGTGGGGAACGATAAAAGAAACTTAGAACCTCAATGTTAACTCATAAAACATTCCCATGTCTGTTTTCGAGTTGCCATAAACAGGGGGGGATATGAAGGATCAGTACAGCAGTTTAAAACCTGAAGTACATTCCATGCTTATCTTACAAAGATTGTAGCTAGGCTACCAGATCTTCTCCCCAGAAAAATCCTTCATTGGAGCATGTGATTGATGACACTCAGCCCGTGAACGTGGTTCATTGGAGAATCTGATTTATGAAACACCCAGGAGGGAGGAGGGAAACAGGGTCACAGGTGACTGTGAATTACATATGCCAGAATTGGCTTCATTTAGGTTAATGCCGACATGCTGCTCCTAATAAATCTTTTGGATTCTTTTGAAGCTTGGCTCAAGGCTCATGATTTAATTAGGGCAATTACCGGAACCCTGACACTCAACATGTCTTTCTTGGGTTTTGAAGCCTGACAAGACTCTCTATGATCATGTTCACATATTGCCATCTAAAGCTACTGATCAGTTGTGCACAATGACACCCTTCAGAAGTGATACACTGGCAGGTAAAACTCAGCACATGGGAAACAACAAACAAACTACTCCAATCCAATCAGTGCCCAAGACATGCTTTGATGTCCATGAGTACAGCAGCTGCTCTAGGGAGTCCAATGAATACAAGTGAGTGGAATGCAATGGTGGAAAAAGACCCCCTCCATGGGATGTTGCTGAAGATTCTGTCATCCAGGTAGATTTATATGGAAACTGAGTCATGGCAACTGGACTTTTTTAAAAATTGGTTTTGATACCTTTCACTGCTTATCCAAGTAGCTTCTTCAGTCTGACCAAATTGGTTAGGGGCCCTCAGAGTAGGCAGAGAGTTGCTGGAGTGTACCAACTCCTAAAAATTCATAGGGGGCATTAAATGTGATCTCCCTGATGAACCCGTGAAGTGGTCTTAATGTTCCCATTTTGAACAGGGAAAATAGATGGTTTGAGAGAGGTGTGAAGGAATCTATTTATGCCAAAGTGGACGTTTCTTCCCTTAGTAGAGCTGGAGGCCTCGGACACAACCTGTCCCCCATTTTTTTATGCTGCTCATTCATCATTCTTCAGGAAGATTAAGATTCACAAGTTCACCAGAAAGGTAACACTTGATGACCCCTTGAAGCAGCAAAACATATCAAACCAACAAAAAATAATAAGCCCAGTTGCCATGACTTAACTTCCAGATACCCCTCCATAGACTTTCTTGGGATTAGAGTTATTCCTTGGGCTAGAATACCCTTTTAGCTGTTTGCAACTCAGAAACTAAAAGGCAGCTACTCGGTTGCTACAGAATATATTACTACAGAAATATCCTACTTATGGATTCCAGCTGGCTACCGTGAGAAAAGAGTGCTGGACTAAGAGTCCTTTCATCTGATGTAGAAATGCTCATTAATGGGTGAAATCCAAATTCAGTTCTACTAAGAATAAACCCCACTGAAATCAGTAGGAGTTAAATTGGTCAAAACATGTCTAATATATGACTTTACCCTGGTACAAGATTAGATCTCTATATACCTGTTCTTATGGTTCTCTGCAATGGTTGCTTCAAAATAATCTGGATTCCGTTTTATGTTTTTATATCACAGGAACTCTACAGGGAAGTACTCAAGAGTTGAATTCAACTGAAAGTAGATTTTGCTCTTTTTTTTTTGCCTACGTGCACTTTTAAGCCAACTGAAGTAGGAACATTTTTGAAACCTCAGCCCAATGGCCAAGCTTTTCTTAGTGCGGATACAATTAAAGCAGCAGAATTATACAAATTAGTTAGCATACTTTAGCATTCTTTTATCTTATTTTACACTCTGGAAAGTAAATGTGCTGGAAATGCTTATGGAAAATTCAAAGGTCATATGAGAAAAATTCAAATGAAATGCCCAATTGCAATGTAGAAAGAGGGAATGGTCATCATGAAAAGGAGAAATAAAGATAAAGAGATACTAGTTTTGAGCCAAGCTTGTGGCTTGTCAGCCCTAAGAAAGTAGAGATTTGACAGGTTTTTCGACCTGTCTTTTTGAGATTATCAGCAGGGGCAAAGACAAAGATAAAAGCTCAGAAAATAGCTTTGTTTAAACAGAATCCCAAACAATAGCTCAGTAGTGTGACATGTTTAGACCAAAACAAGAAAAGCAATGTATGTCAAGTGCTCTGCTTAGTTGTAACAGTAAAATTATGAGAGAAACTTTATCTAGTAATATGTCTGCAGCACATTAGTATTACTAGAGCTGAATCTATAGGATGAAAAGGTTTTTTTAAAAAAAAAATACAATGCAGAAAGACTACTAAACAATCACTACCAAACAGTTGTTAATGGCATATGTCCTCCAGTTATTTATATGAACAGAAAGCCACTAAACTTTTAAGAAATTAGGCAGGAACAGTTAGATTGACGTAAAGCTTATGCTTTGCCCTTCCATCTCAGTTTGTGTTTGCCGATACATGTGTAAAAAAAACCCTAAAACATTAAAACAAAAGCAAGTTTGAGTTTGCCCAACAATGTGTGACAAGATTGCAATGAAGGTATGGTGCAAACCATAGACCAGGAAGCTGAGTACAGGTAGTCCTTGACTCAAAACAATTCATTTAGTGACTGTTCAAAGTTACAAGGGCAATGAAAAAAGGTACTTACAACCAGGGTTGGGCTTCAAAAATTTTAGCAAAGGGTTGTCCGCCCAGTTGCTGGGTGGGCATGGCCATGGTCGGCGTGGCCTAGTTGGCCTCCTGCACCATGGCCGGGAGAGGACTTTTTTGCCCTTCCTGGGCTCCGGAGGCTCTGCTCAAGCCTCCGGGAGAGTGAACTTCTGGGAGGTGGTTTTTTCACACTCCCCAAGCTTCCACGCATGTCCTGCACTTACCGGCATCCAAAACGGGCCATGTGGGGACTCCTGGGAGGGGCGGTGTGAGGTGGGCGGGGCCAGCCAGGAGTGGAGTTTGGGGGTTCTCTGAACTGCACAGAATCTTAGCTAGGAGCTCTCCCAAACCCCTGCAAACCCCAAGCAGCCCACCCCTGCTTACAACTGTTTTTCACACTTACAACCATTGCAGAATCCCTTATGGTCACATAATCAAAATTCACATGCTATTATGGTAAAACAAACAGTTGTGATTTGTTGTTAATGCCTTATTCTACTATAACAGATAGAGTCGGAAGTCAATGTTTCTTTTTCTTTCCCTACCCTTCCTCACTTTTCTTTCCCCTTTTTCCTTCCCCTTCACTGTCCTCTTATTTGCTTTTGTATTTTATAATACTTTGTATAAGCTAATAAATACGTATTTGATAAAAAAATTCAGATGCTAGGCAACTGACTCATATCTATGACGGTTGCAGTGTCCCAGGGTCATGTGATCCTGTTTTGTGACGTTCAATGGGGAAGCCAGATCCATGCAATTTCCAGTTCCTAATTTTAACAACTGCAGTGATGCACTTAACAACTGTGGCACGAAAGGTCATAAAATGGGGCAAAACTCATATAATAAATTTTAGCAACAGAAATTTCGGGCTCAATTGTAGTTATAAGATGAGGACTACCTGTACTTTTTCCTTTTTGTTTATTTATTTGTTTAATAGGTTTACTATACAAAATATATACCCCAAATGCATTAAACCTATTATCTACAACCAACCTTCTTGTTGTGTTATTATAAAGCTTAATACATTACTTTATTTCAGTACAATGATATTTATATAGTATAATTATGTTATTGGTATTCTGTTAGATACCTTAAAATGTTGGAAGTAAGGAAGAAAAAAGCAAAAAAAAGTATATATTCTATCAATATTAATTACAACTTGGGATATCAATGCTGCAAATGTGACAATAATTTGTTTTTTTTCATTCTAAGTTAAATATAACATTGGAAAGCAAGAAATGAAATGGGCATACTGAGACATATGTCAATGATATACTGTATAACAAACTTTTCAGTCTTAAACTAAATTATTTGTTATTAAAATCTCCATTGTATTGTTACTTGGCATATTCGTTTTTAGATATCTGTGTGTGTGTGTGTGTGTGTGTGTGTGTGTATTTTATATACAAGTACTGTCACTTGTAAATATACAGTATCATTAGACACACACTCAAGTAGTAAGTTGTCTACTGTTCTATGCCTAATGATATCAGTAATAAATGACAGTACTTTACAAGATTACAAGTTTCTCTTTTTTCACATTCATTAACTGTCCACTTTTAAAATAATGCTTGCCAAAGTGTTTTATGAGGTCCATTCTGGGATCATTCATCTCCAGTGCTGGTTTTCTAGCCAGAACTGAAAAAGATACATCTTAATATTACGTGAATCCCAAAAGTGCTTTTTCAAGAGACAACTGGATTTTCTGGGTTTTTTTCTTGTAAGATGTTTCACTTCTTGTCCAAGAATCTTCTTCAGCTCTAACTGGATGGTGGTAAATGGAAGGGTTTATACTCCTTGAAGACCGCTGGTCATTTGCATTCTTTTAGCGAGTCATTAAGGCCACCTGGAAGTTTATCTGTGTCATCAGGGTCACCTGAGTGTTACAAATGGATGTGGAGCCTTCTTAGAATTGTTTGAAAGGACTAAGCTAATAGATGGTAGATGATGTTGTATCCCTCTCCCTCTGTTGAGAGAGGGCTGTTCAGTTTTGACATAGACGGCCTCTTTGACCCTCTCTCAAACCAGCAGTCATTTATGTTCAAAATGTGGACTTTGCTGTCTTCAAAATAGTGGCCTTTTTCTTTTAAATGCAAATGGACTGCTGAATCTAGTCCCAATGGGTTTGTTCTCCTATGTTGTGTCATGCATTTATTAAGTGGTTGTTTTATTTCCCCAATGTACAGATCTGCACATGCTCACTGCATTATATTGCATATATCACATTGCTCAGTTTGTGTCTGGTTGTTTTATCCTTGGAGTCCAGTTGCCTCTTGAAAAAGCACCATTGGGACAACCATGACCTGGATGACTGAGAATCTCCATAGACATTTATGAATAGCAATAGCAATAGCACTTAGACTTATATACTGCTTTATAGTGCTTTACAGCCCTCTCTAAGCAGTTTACAGAGTCAGCATATTGCCCCCAACAATTTGGGTCCTCATTTTATCCACCTTGGAAGGATGGCAAGCTGAGTCAACCTTGTGCCCGGTGGGATTTTGAACTGCCAAATTGTAAGCAGCTGGCTGCAGAAGTAGCTTGCCATACTGCACTCTAACCACTGCGCCACAGAGGCTCCTTAATATCCCAACATTTGAGCCATTCACAAAACTTACATTATTCTCAATAGAACAAAAAATAGATTATGGTTTCAATCTAGAAAGGTAAAGTTGAACAAATGGTTTCTTCTTCACCTTGCAGAATGGACATTTCAGAAAGTATCTATTCTGTACAGCATAGAATTTTGTCATAGACAATTATATATTCATTCTAGTAATCGCCTCAGGTCCTTCTGCTATGGTAACACTTAAGAAAATAGATTGAGCTAAGCTTAAACTGCTATTTACATCGAACCTGAATTCATACAACCATTGTCAGGGCTACCATGAATCCAAGATGGTTACCTGAAATGAAATTTCACACAGGAAACATTTGTTCATTCAATATTTACTTTTTTTAAACTAACCCTTATATCAAACTTCTCCAGGTCATTCACAAAAGTTATCAATAAAATACAGGCAATACAGCAAAACAATATAAAACACTCAGAAATAATCACATGGAGGATAAAAGAAATACAAGTAACTGCCATATTGCCTGACTCAGTCTGGATTAAATCCAGTATGGATCTATGCAAAACCATCCAAATCTAACATAAAATCAGCCCAAAGATGGTCAATATTATCCATATGTAGGCAATACAAAATGTAGAGCAAAACAAAGTGAGGCAGTAAGAATGAAAACACATTGACTGTTAATTCCTTTCCTTTGCCATCTACCCAGTTCAGTTTTTGGAACGCTAAATAGCCTTTTAAGAGAGCACACACACCAGGGTGTCAAACTCGCATCATCACAGCGGCGTCATGTGCCTTATCATGACTTTTTCCCCTTTGCTAAACCAGGTATGGCCATGGTCAAAGCATGACACATCCGGCCTGTATGCTGTGAGTTTGACAGCCCTGACATACACCATCTCCGATGAAATGTGTCATCTTCACTGATGCAGAGAAAAACAATGATCAATGTCCATAATATCCCTACAGTTCTACAATTTTTCCCACTGACTGTTTTTTTTTTCTAGGTTCTGGGAGATGTGGTCTATTTATTTATTTACCTATTTAATTGTTATTTTTTTCTTGTCCATTCTCAAAATGCTCTATGCTTTATCTAGTTGGGGCTTATAAAACAGTTGTCATCCATTGCAGCCTTTTGCATCCTGAAATGCAGCAGCTTGATTGGCAATAGTCAAGAAATGTTCAAAATCTACAAGTCAAATCCAACTCTACTTTCTTTAAATCTCCCTAATCTGTAGCATCTACAAGAATTTCAGTGTAATTTCGCTTTTATATTTTTAAGGAATGAATTCTAGAAATCTGCTACATACAAAAAAAAAGAATGTTTCTTTCTCCTTGTAATAAAACTATCCATAATTTGATTACACTTTTATTTTATTGTGAGCAATTCAAATGAAATAGTTCATGTTCAGTACCAGAAGTGCTATCCACCATTGTAGAATAGGATATATGTGTAATATCCATCAAAGAAAGAGTACAAAACAGTTTTTTTTTAAACTGCAACTACAAAATTAGTCAAGTTGCTTATTTCCCAAATTCATGAAATCACAGAGTTGGAAGGAACTAAGTTCTCCTATTCCAAAACTCTATTCAATTTAAGACCTACTGGAGTGCCTTAACAGATGATCATTCATTCTCACTTTGAAGATTTTTAATAAGAAGCTCATTTCCTGTTCTACGTAACAACTCTTTGAGGGAGTTGAGCAGTTTAGAAATGTGATATGTATGTATAAAAACAACATTTCTGATATTTGATGACTATATCCTATCTTCTTTCTTTTCTGCATCTTCTGTAGACTAAACATACCCAGATCGTTTAAACCTTCCTCACAGGCCTCAGTTTCCAAACTCTTCACCATTTTAGTAATCCTCAGCTGAAATACATTTCACCTTGCCTTTGTGCTTTTTAGACTGTCATGTTCAGTTCTGGATACAGTATTCCAAATGGCGTGACCAGGCCAGAGTAGGATGGAGTAATTACCTTCCAGATCTAGATTTTATGCTCCAGTTAATGTACATCAAGATAATAGCTGCCTTTTTAGCAGCTGCATGACACTGCTGGCATACAAAAGTACAGCCAAATTCAATAATACGTCCAACAATGGAAAATAATTATTTCTCAACATCCATTTTGGTTTTGAAGCATATCAAAATTTCAAAGCTGTTATGAGAAATATCTATTATTCTTCTTGTTCTAAGAAGAAGTCAAAAGAGCATAAGTAATGATAAAGCTTTTCTACAGCACTCATGCCATGCAGATCAATTCTTTCACTCCATTTCCCAGAAAGAAATTCACTAGAGAGAAGTAGCTTCTCCTAGAGGGGTATATAAAGTTGCCATACCCCTTGCAGATTTTTTTATTGGGATCCATGCTTTTAAATATATTCATAAGTGATCTGGACTTAGGGCAGAGGTGGTATTCAGCAGGTTCTGACCAGTTCTGGAGAACCGGTAGCGGAAATTTTGAGTAGTTCGGAGAACCAGCAAATACCATCTCTGACTGGAGATTTTACAGTATCCTTCCCTTGTCACACCCACCCAGCCACGCCCATAGAACCGGTAGTAAAACATTTTGAATCCTACCACTGACTTAGGGACATGGAGTGAAATGGCCATGTTTGTTAATAGCACCAGATTAAAAAGGTAAAGATTTTCCTGAAGGCATGTCCAACTGTAGCGAATGTTGCTCATCTCTGCTTGTCGGCCAATGTTTCTTTTGTATTTTTTTGTATTTTATATTATAAGCTAATAAAAAAATAATAAAAAGAAAAATGTGAGAAACACCAAAAAGGTAATTCTAAATTGAGTGAATGGACACTAAAATGCAAAGGAATAAAAATTTAGTATAAATAAATAAATAAATAAAACAAAAGATGTGCATTGAATGAAACATCCTACCTCAAAAAATATAAAAATGAAAATAAGGGACAGGGGATATGATAGCAATAGCAATAGCACTTAGACTTATATACTGCTTCACTTAGACTTATATACCGCTTCGCAGTACTTTACAGCCCACTCTAAGCTATCTCTAAGTTATCCAATTGTACCATATCAGAAGAAATGGATGATGAGAAGACAAAATGCAAATTCAACCAGTTCCTAACAGGATCACACCATGTCACCCTGTAGTTTGGAGAAAAGATGTTTAGGTTTTCTGTCTGACTTTCCTGTTCACTTCTTTTAGTTCCACCTCATGTACGTGTGTATGTTTAAAGGGAGGGAGCATATCAAAAAGAAAAGCATTTAATTGCTGAATGCAAATGAAAGCTTTGGGGAATGGAGTCTGAGGTTATACAATCCAGCAATAAACAGAACAAATGAATTTGGTGATCCAGAAGCTTTAGCTCACAATTATCAAATCTTTAATTACATATAATAACAGCCATTCCGCCACGATGAACATTTGTTGTCCAGTCAGTTAGTTCCACTGAATTGCACTGAAAGTAGAAACAGGATGCATGAGACAATGCTCAACAGATGTGAATCTTGCCTATGTTTGAAATCAATCCTTATTTAAAGTAATCCTGAGAAACGGATTCTCAAGGATAAACAACAACAGAAGGATTTTAATTAACATTGGTGAATGCTAGATCATATGTTAACAAAATATAAACTACTAGAAATTCTATTTCTTACACTAGACATAAGCCTGAGAAAACTAAGATTATCAGAATAGGCAAGGTTCAGTCTATGCAAAAATAATTGGCATTAAGAAAACAGACATCTATTTGCAAAAAGTCATTGGGTGCATTCTGTTTTGAGAAAGGATGTTTATTAATAAAGAATTTTACCGTAATTTTTTTTGCATAATTGATAATGAATATAGGAAGGAGAATGAGGAATGGAACTACTCTACAGTACTTATAAGTTTCCATGGCAGCTGAGCAAATTAAAACCAAAGGACCAATCAGGAGTTGGGTCAAGAAACAAGCCAGAATACAGGAATAGGGGGAAGAATAGTAGGGTTCCAACATAAACTAGAAGCCTAGACTGTGGGTTAATCATCCTGTTTAGGACTAAACTTTTCCTGATCAATATTGTACAAGGTCAGAGTGACCCCATCAGGAATCTCTTTGGCCAAGACTAACAAATAGGAGGGATGATGAACAGATTTACTTCCAGCAACTACATTCCTGAAATAGAGGTCTTTTACATCTGAATTCTCAAAACTCAATGTGTGTCAACTGCTGCCTATCAAAGATTGTTCTTCAATGCTTCTACTCATACAGAGGTTCTATTATGTTCTCAAGGAGATATAATTTAAGCACATTGTCAATTGAGTTTAGCTTCTATTATCTGCACTCTCTGGTATTGGGAATCTTTATTTATTATTTATTTATTAATGGGACTTATATGCCGCCCCATCTCCGAAGACTCGGGGCGGCTTACAATAAAAACAAACACAATAAATATTTTAAAAAGAATTAAACTAATGGTCCCAATTAATACAAAACTTAAAAAACCACCAAAATCTAAAACACCCCACCCATGGGTCACAGCCCGGATTGGTCAAATAACCAGGTCTTCAGGTCATGGCGGGGAAGTTGGTTCCAGAGTTCAGGGACCGCGACAGAGTAGGCACGTCGTCGGGGGACCGCCAGCCGGCATTGCCTGGCTGATGGGACCCCAAGGAGTCCCTGTCTGTGACTTCGTACAGGGCGGTTAGTATTCGATGTCGGAATCTTTGAAGGTACAATGCTTTTTATTTAGTATTGTTTAATATTATTTTATGTTATTTAACTTTAGCACTTAAAGCTACATCTTGTGCTGAAACTATGTCACTTTACAGATACAAAACTTTAAAAAAATGCAGTAGGATATGGTTCACTTCTTATTGACAGCTGAACAAGAGATTTGGTAACTACATGTAGCCAAGTTTTAAAGGAGAAGAAGGTGGTAAAGTGTAATAAAAATGGTGAGGTGGACTCTGAGATGAATTGTACTGTTGTTACTGAGACTGCAGCACACACTAGATGCGAACTGTTTGTAAATAAATCCTGAAACGAAATTGTCAGTCAGGACTGAAAAGTAACCAATCCAAGTGAAATGAAGGCCAGATTGGATAAGTAATGAGCCAATGAGCTATCAGAATGGGTGGACACAGAGAAAATGAGAATTATATATTACAACAAAATCTCAGATGTCCCAAAGGTGCTTTTTTCAAGGGGCAACTGGACTTTCTGTTTTTTCTTTGAAGATGTTTTGCTTCTCCTCCAAGAATCTCAGAGAGTTTTCATCATTGCAGCAGCTTCAACATGCAATTCTGTATTTTCTCCATAGTATCCTGATTTCTCCTTTGTATTTGCAATTTACCTCATGATTCATAATTTAGTTAGGTTATGATTTAACTGATCCTACATCTTGGCAAGCTATTGTTATTTTCTCAGAGCTTTTGTTAGTTTATTTTAGTTCCCTGTTGTCATGGGAGATTGTGTTCTCACTATTTTAGTGCTTACTAAAACAATTCTAACCTTTTTGGATTCTGTGTTTAGATTTAATTGCCACTTAGCTTAAAATGTGAGGGCTGGTGGGTTTTTTTTACCAATGCCTATATGCAAATATTGTGAGAGAGTGATAGAGGGTGATAATGACATAAGACAGATCTGTGATTCCTAGAAAGTCGGAGTTTCACAGAATAAGACATAGATGACAATCAAGGGTGGACATCCAATACTCTAGAACACAAGTGAAATGATATATCCTTGGAAGCCCACCTAAGGAAGTCTTGATCCAACAGTGAGGATCATTATTTTTCAAAATCTTTGCTGATCATTTATTTTAGTTGAAATTTAAACATAACCCCAGAAACCCAGAGATTATGTGTGATCAGTAAGGATGGAGAGATTAGTTTTGTTGAGGGGATGGGCATTATGATTAGCCCCTAGACTTAATCAGAATGTGGCAGTGCTCCAGATGATGGTTCTATATTAGAAAAGGAGCTTTATATAATCTGCAGGTGCAGTTTTAGAGGAGTATGTCCCCTCAGAGAGGAAAATGGATTTCTGTAAGTGACCCAATGTCTTCTGACTCAGGGAAGCCTACATCTGAGCAAAAACGAAAGCCTTCATAGAGAAGGAAGGCATAATAACAACTAACAACATCAGAAAATAAAATAACAATAACAACAATAATATAATGAGGAGGAGGAGGAGGAGGAAGAGGAGGAGGAAGAGGAGAAATAAATAAGGGATGGAGAAATTCCATTTCTAGCTCCAAGCATTCATTATATATGGCTTTGAAGCTTTGTGAAAAGAAATTCATTGTCAAGAGTGGAAGGCAGCCTTTAATTTTCTCCTTAGATGAGTGCCTATTTTTCAGTTATATAGGAGGCAGTTTTAGAATCAGATGTTAATCCTGTTATCTACTTCTGATAGTCACTGAGAATCAAGCTTAATCCTTCTAACTGTACAAGCTTTTTTGGCCAGACTGAAGTATGATAGCGTGTTCAGGATTGGCCTTTATGTGTACAAATCTCAGTATTAAAGAGTTAAGAGGACTTTGAATAGTATCAATTGGAAGAAGAAAGGGAATCTAACATTTAATAAAACAGTATTCACTATGTCATTTAGCAAGTATTAATACAGCAGATCCAAAAAATGTGGGCAGTGTAATAGAATAATTCATGTATAGGGTTTTCTGCTAACTAACAAGGTTTTCTGCTAATACTCTATATATTGATAGTTTAAGGTCGGCTGGTTTATTTTAATTATTTAATGCAGAGACTGAAAAGGTTAATGTTGCCCATAGCCTTCTTTGTAATTTGAGCTACTGCTTCCTAATAAAAGGCAATCAGTATTTAGTGCTGAGTCTGTGTGCATGTTAACATAATACACTGCGTTTGTAATTGTTGCTTCCACTAGAGGTAATTTATATAGCTGCATTGTCATGTCTCACAAAAGACTATTGTGTGTTTTTCAAGGGGAACAAAACTATATATTAGGGTAAGCACTGATCACAACATTTGATTCAGCCTAATTTGGTGCTTTGGAAATTAGTCCAATTTGACTTGGATTGAATTAGAGGCTATCCAATTCAAATTGGAAAAGTTCCAGTCTAGCATTTTGGAAGCTAACATTTAGAAGACGCCAGATTGGGGGGCGGGGGGCTTTTTCCTGGGTCAAATTATTTTTAAAACTTCAACTATGGCAAGATCTTTCTGTTCAAAATACCAGTGAGTTACATAAACCATATTTAAAGTAACTTTTGAATTTAAATTATTTAGATACCTACAACCAACTTCTCCAAGTATAGTAGTCTTAGGGGGAGGTGTCTCAACACAATTAGAAGTCATTTCTGAGGAATGCTTACTTGAAACCTAATTTCATTGGACAGCATAAAAATAAATGATCCAATAATGAATTTATCATTGGATAATATTTCCTAGTTAACTACTGAAAACAGTGTTAGGAAAGAACAATATAGGGATTTTAGGATTATAGCAAAATTGTTCTGAAGCCATGTGAACCAACTCATAACAAACTCATATATTATTGGCTTCAAAGCTTTTGAAGTTTGTTGGTGCCTTGCAAATTCCAAGAGGAAATAAGGATATCCATGAAAGGATGGCTATGTTCTTAAGTTTACGCAGCAATGCTGAATCTGCTGAGCAAGATAACCAAGAACGTTAAAACTAATGCTATCGTAAATTAAGTAATAACTGAGAACAGCTTATTAAACAATGAAGCATCTTTGTCATTTACAAAAGGTTAGCAAATAGTTTTATTAATCTTTAGAGTTTACCCAACTAATTAAAATTGGATTTTCATAGAAATACTGTACATGCTGTAACTTTTTCTAGTTTCTATTAAATTTATTATGCAGCTTTCTTTCAGAGCATTGTTAGTTTTTGTTTAAAAGCTCTGTGTTTAAGGTATCTTTTCTCAGATAACTGATAAAGAATTTTAAAACAGCAGGAAAATGATTTTCTATGATGTTATGTGGGAAAGACCTTGGGAGACTGGCCCAAGAGACACTGCTAAGGGAACAATGAGATAAGAGACAGCATAACCCACAACTGGATAATGGGTGGGACTCAGTGGTGGAATTCAGCCAGTGCACACCAGTTCAGGTAGACCGGTTGTTAACTTTCTAAGCAGTTTGATGAACTGGTTGTTGGAAGAAATCATTAAGGCAGAGAACCAGTTGTTAAATTATTTGAATCCCACCACTGGTGGGACTAGAAGCTAAGAAGATACCTTCCCTAGTTTCTTAGTCTATAAAGGAGAGAGAAGGGGGAAATTGTACTTTCAGACTTGCAAGATTGAAGTTGGCCTTGTGAGATACACCAAGTAAGAATCATAACCATATGAGCTAACTCTACTTTATTGTAAAGCTACATTGACAGAATCTCATAGTACAAACCTGTTGTGTGAGAAGTCTGTTGTGTGAGAAGTTTTGAACTTTACTTTTTCTGGCTTCATCATCAAGTCAGTCCCTTCTCATACCTTGTTATACAACATTATGACTGGTTCTTTGCTGTTTCCAACACATTCCTTGCTTCAAAACAGACCTATATGAAATTGTTTTCCATAATGTAGTCTACAGAAAGTGCAATTATCCAAGCTGGTTGACGCAAACCAATTTTAATTGAAGCTGTAAAATCACTGCTTAGCTTCTGGTATAGATACTGCATTCAGTCACTGACAATGAAGGCCCTGGTTGGCCATAAAGGGAGATATTTCTGTCTCTTGCAACTTTAAAAGATTTTGCCTCAAAAAACATTTTTATTGCCTCTTCAAATACTCAGGACTATCACAAATACGTTTATTGTCAAATGATATTAAATGGAAGAGTCTTTTCAGAGTCAACATAAAATTCTTTGTAGGCCTCTATCTATTCCATGGAAAAGGTGTACATTAGATATTTCTTTTAAAATCCTTTAGAAGCTCCATTCTTACTTTAACAAATGTATCAGGGATTTGAGGCAAGTGGTAGTTCCTCCACAACCTAGATAAAATTGTGTTCTGAACTTCGCTTGCTGGGTGATTATTTTCCCTTGATCTTTTCCCTTCTCTTTATGGCCCTCTCCTGGAGGTCAATAACAGGCCTGGAGAATTTCAAAGAGGAAAAGAGAACAACTAATTCAGCATCTTCGTTCCCAATCATACTGGCCCTAATTAGTACATAAAGATTAAAATGACAACTTTTTATCATTATTGGCTTATTCTTTCACAAAAGAGGGGGGATGTACAAATGCACAAATAAACAGCAACAACAAAAAACCAAGTTAAGTTTTCTAACCTCAGATAAACTGTTGAGTCAGCAGCTTGCAGCAGAAGCAGACAGATAAAATCAAATTTATGGGGAATTTTTACTACAAAGCTCCCATGCCTTGTGGCAATCTTACTTGAGAATAAACTTTTTGTGCATCAGGCAGGTATTATAATTAGGTCACTGGGGCAAGAATGGTTAGAACCTCAGCCTCCAGGAATCAGCAAGAATTGTCAGATTAGTCTGCTCCGGGTTCTGAGGCTAAGCTGTCCTCTTCTCCCTGCTGGGTTTTTCAAAGTTCTGCAGAGTGATTACCCAACCTCTTCCTACTCCAGTGGCAACAGGCAGCGTAGTCTGTGCAGATCTGCCACAATTAAAGCTTCCCCCATCTCCTTCTCCAACATGGCTGAATCATTCATCAAAATGACTGATGCCACATGGTTTGGGGGAAAAAATCATACATATCTGCTCCAAAGACATTTTGTTCTTCACTATTTTTTCCCTACCTTCTCTGATGTACTTCAGAATCAATGTTTCACTAACATCATCATGGATGGGTATGATAATTTGACCAGATTCAGAAAAATAGTAATTCCTTGCAAGCCAACTGGCTAGCAACGGGTCATGTGTAAGCTACTGTTGGAAGAAATATCCATCTGGTTCAGTTCCAAGCTGGAAGAAAGATACTGGAAATATGGAGGCTGATTGCAAAGATGGTTTAATGATGAAGCAGAACCACATGGGTGGTTCTGGTGCAGCTGACCACATGGATTTGAGAGTGAAAATTATTTATACCTTCTCTTGGGCTTTGAACTTGAGCTTCCTGTTCCCATGCAAGAACATGTATTCTGTTGGCTGTTCTCAGACTCCTATGGAGCCATGTAAGGATCATGTTTGTCTGAGCTAGTTTGATTGAAGTTTGCTGGGTGATGCAATGTCCTCAAGTGATTGTGCCATGAGGTGAGCTCTGCTGCTAGATGGGTTAATCCTATTATGTCCTGGAGGATCATCTCTTAATCCCATCACCCTGGAGCTGGAGGTCTTTTCTCTTGTAGATAGGCTGACACAATCTTTCTTAATGGGTACCAAATATTTGCTGGGGACAGTGAGCTGCTTTCTGTCTTTAAAACATGTTTCTTCTTTTATCATCCAGGGAAATATAATATTCTGTCTTTTTAATATTTTCTAAAATATTTCATTCTTCTGGGAGGGGAGTGCCTTCCCACATTACTCTGAAATATGTTAATGGCTAGTAAGTACAATTTTTGCTCTTAATAAAATAATGTAGATGACTGCAGATGGGGAAAATCTGTCAAGTCAAGAATGGAATAGAAAAACAAAACACTGAATGGCCTACAGCAAGTCACCCACTAATAAAAATGATAGTATTGTTTATCTTGAAGAAAGGTGTATTATTATAAAACTATGAGGTGTCCCTATTAGGTGGATAGTGCTTTCATCCATTTCTCATAGTAGTAAATCTTCAGATCATCCATTGATGCTACAGATAGTTCTTGACTTAAGGCGAGTTGCTTAGTGACTTTTCAAAGTTCACCAACCCAAAAAGGAGAACTTCTGACTCAAATTCGAAGTTCTGACAGTCAGACTCCCTCCACATCACATGACTAAATGTCAAATTAGTCAAGAGAAAAATGCAGAAGAATAATTTCTTCAGCTGAAGAACTTCAATAAGGTAAGTCTCATACACTCACTAATGCATTATTTTGAGAACTTTGTAATGCCAATAGTTTGATCTCCAAAACACGGGTAAACAAAAGTCAAGGCTTCATTCCCTACATACAGATATATAGCACTGGATCCTTTTTATCAATGAATAAATGAAGAAGTAGAGTTTTCAACTCATATGTTTAATTCGGGGCTCTATATCTAGCTTTAGTATTTGCGTGGAGAACAGATAACATTTAAAGTCACATTTATGTAGAAATATTTAACATTCAAAAATGTTCACAAACTTTTAAGCTCCATGTTTTCAGATGTTTTAATATTTTAGGAATAATAATTCCTAACAGACAGGAAGCAGCAAGTGAAGCTAGGCAGAATCACATACGACTGCAGCAACAGAGTGGTCAATGTCTTGAATACTCTACCTGACTCTGTGGTTTCTTCCCCAAACCCCAAAAACTTTAACCTTAGACTGTCTACTATTGACCTCACCCCTTTCCTAAGAGGTCTGTAGGGGGTGTGCATAAGCACACCAACGTGCCTACCATCCCTGTCCTATTGATTCTTTTTATTTTTGTTTTTCTTATATGTATCCATTCCATGTATTCATAACTATGTTTATACTTATACTTGTTATCTTGTAAGCGATTGACAAATCAAAGAAAGAAAGAAAGAAAGAAAGAAAGAAAGAAAGAAAGAAAGAAAGAAAGAAAGAAAGAAAGAAAGAAAGAAAGATTTCACCTCAAGGATCTTCACCATAAAAATGTAACGCTTGGTACAAGTGCTGTAGGCAAGCATCTCAGGGCCTCTATACTAGCAGTGGGGTAGCATTCTACGTATTTTATTTATGTTTTATTTGTTTGATGTCTATAGCCTCCCATCTCAACAAATGACTTTGGACAGTGTACATCATAAAAAATAAATAAATTTTGCATTGAAATATCCTGCACTGGTGAGTATAAATCCCCCAAAACTTCACAAATGCACAACCATTGATCTACTGCCTATGGATTCTGAAATCCTTTCTGCAATTTATAATGGGCTTGAATGGGCTTACTCCTTTACCCCTCTCACTGCCATTTTCAATTTCTCATCTCCAGCTTGAGCCCTGAAAGCTCACAGGACATCTGAGGAGCAGTTTCATATTTATTTTATCTTCTTTCCCTGACAAAATTACATTCTTCTTCATGCTGAGAACAAGAACTGGCTAACATTTGATGGCAGGGAAGTATTTTGGAAGTTCAGAGGTCTTAGTGGATAATGTGATCGAATAAAGTAAAGAAACAAAAGAGATCTTTTGGGATTCTCTCCCATTTTTGTGAAGGAATGAGTTTGTTTTTCAGCTATTTTATGGCTTTTAAAAATGTTTTGAACTTTCTGCTCCCCCAAAATCTGGAAAACTGCCTCAGCAGTCTACAGAATCCTCAGGTAATGCAAAAAAGAAGAAGAGGAAGAAGAAGAGGAGGAGGAGGAGAAAGAAGAAGAGGAGAAGGAAGAGGAAGAGGAGGAGGAAGAGAAGGAGGAAACCACAAATGCTCAGCTGTAGAAATCACAATTACTTGATGAGAAGATCTCATCAAGGTTTTCTACTTTATGTTTTATCACACACAGTACAGATATATAACGTAAAATGTGTAAAGCAATTCAAGAAATGTTAATGTTAATAATTTAATTTAATTTAATAATTGGACTTGTATGCTGCCCCCTCTCCTAAAGGACTCGGGGAGGCTCACAACTAAAAATAACAACAATAAATACATTAAAAACGAATTAAACACTACAAGCCCACATAAAATCAATTTAAAAACCCCCTCCCTGAGAGGTCAGTCCAGCCCAGCCTGTTCAAACAGCCAAGTTTTCAGATCGTGGCGGAAAGAGCAGAGATCCGGAGCCAAACAGAGCCCCACAGGGAGTTGGTTCCACAAGGCAGGAGCCGCTACAGAGTAGGCCCTTCCCCGGGGCACCGTCAGCCAACACTGTCTTGCGGACGGCACCCCGAGGAGTCCCAGTCTGTGTGCTCGCACAGGGCAGTCGACATTCGATGTCGGCAGGAGATGCTCCCGCAAATATCCCGGACCCAAGCCATGAAGGACTTTGTATGTTAATACCGACACCTTGAATCTCACCCGAAGGGCAACCAGCAGCCAATGCAGCTCACGCAGAAGGGGCGTAACATGGGAGTACCGGGAAACCCCAATCACAATCTGCGCGGCTGCATTCTGTACCAGTTGAAACCTCTGGATGGTATGCAAGGGCAGTCCTAAATAATAATGTATGCACTTCCATATAATTTCTTAATGGCTTGGTTGCCCTTAAATTCCTACTGCGCATGCCTCAGATGATGGCTGTCCGAGTTTAGACTCCATGGTGGAGAGGTCGTTGTAGTCTGGATAAGGGAGGGAGGGGTGGTTGGCAATCCCCGGGCGGTCGCTGGCGGAAGATCTCGGGCATCGGCTGGTTCCATCAGAGCCGGCGCTACCCTGGGTTTCCTTCGGCCCGGCGTCCTGATTCCTCGACATGCGTTTCGCGTTGTCATCGCGGGGCCGATCAGCTGGCCGACTTCGGGCTCAGCCCTGAAGACTCGCTGCACCTCGAAGAACGGTGTGGCAGCGGCGCCCGAAGAACAGCGTGGTGGGGGCACCGAAGCTGTGGGGCAGCGAGTTGTGGGGCGTGGAGACGGCGGAGGTGGCTGGCCTCCACCCTGGTGTGCCTCAAAGATGGTGCGCTGCGCCCAGAAGAACGGCATGTTGGGGGCGACGAGACAAGGAGTGTGGGGATCGGCAGAGGGTGCTGGTCTCCACTCCGGCGCCCGGTCTTGACTGGGATCTCTGCAGCGGAGCCGTTGGTGGCAGCGGTGGCGGTGGCAAGGAGAGAGCGGTTTGAGGCTGGATGCTGTGGGCGTGATGATGGTTGGGGCGGCGGCGCTGCCATGGATGCTGGCAACTGCGGTGTTGGTGGCAGAGGCAGCGATGCCGGAGGCGGCGGACCGGCTAGCGATGACGTTGGGCCAGGAGGTGGAGATGGTGTGGCCCCGAAGTTGCTGCCAGGCCTGGCCTCCTGGTCATCTGCTCTGCTCCGGCTGGACCTTTAGACCTGTGTCGGCTGCCCTCCCCCCCCTTTCTTTTGCCTCCTTTTTGCCTTTGCCTCCTGTTTGTATTGCCTTCCTCTTCTCCCATGGCTTATTCATCTTGGCCTGGGCTGGAGAGTCTGGCTACCATTCTTCGACACCTGTCATCTTGGGTTTATGGATACCAGATGGTATCTTATGTTTGGCCATCTGGTCGCAGACCCTGGGTTGATGTTTGTTGGGGCCATTCCCCCCCTCCCTTTTTACACCGATGGAGGTTAGTGAGAGGGGTGTGGACGTATCCTGCCCGCTGCTGTGTGAGGGTAGTGGGTTGGAATTGCCTGCCCCCCCTGTAACTAACTTCTGCTATCATCTTGCCGTCCTGGCAACCCTGCAGTGAGAGCGCGGTGGCTGGCCCGGATGAGGGCCTTTACCATTGGCCCACCAGATTGTGGTGAGAGGGCAATCCTGGTTTATTTCCTGGGACCATTTGGCTAGAGCATGGATGTTGGGACTGGACCGGGTGGTTTAACATCTTCGATATACGGACTTTTTCCATCTTTCGACCCCTCCTTTTATATGTACAATATAATACCATGTGGGTCTACTCATCAACGGACTTGTGGGCCTTACGGGAGTCCCCTCTCTCCTGGGTTTGGCCCGCCGGACTTTCTACAACATACCTCGAGGACGGGTTATGGACCCCAGAGAGTTGGCACAGCGCTGGTAGGGGTTGGGGTAGGGGGGTCCTGGGAAGGGTAGAAGGGGGGTTCAGGCCTTCGCGTAGCAAATTTTGACCATTTTAAGGGGTTAGGAAGGAGAGGGTTTTATAGGTGTTCAGTGCAGCCCAGGCCGCAGTTGGGGGGTGGGGGGGGCTCGCGGGACTCGGGTGGAATAGTGGGGGCCACGCATTCTCAGGGTGGTTGGAATGGGTAGGAGCCTAGGGGCCAGACATGTTAGGGAGCGCGCTATCTCGCAGCATCCGAAATGGCGAAGCGACCGGCCTCTGCCCTTCTCAACTCTGAGGGTTTGGGATCTAGGACCCCTGGGCTCCGCTGGTGTACTTTAATGCCAGGTCTGGTGAATAAGGCACTTCTCTGTGAAGTCATTGAGGAGGAGGCCGCAGGACCTGGCCTGCATCACCTGAGACCTGGTTGGGGCCGGAGGGTGGAGTCCCTCTGGCTTGATATATGCACCCCAGGTTTCAGGTTATGCACCAGTCTCACCCCAGGGAAGGGGGAGGCATGGCTGTTGTTATTCGGGAGACCCTGTTTCAAGGGAGGTCCTGCCCGAGATAGGCGGTGTGAGTCCTTCCTGAGGTTTGGGCCTATGGGTCGGATGGGCATGCTGCTTACATACCTGTCCCCCAGCTGTGTATCAGCGCCTGCCTGGGCTGCTTGATGCCATCTCAGGGGTGGTGGTGGAGTTCCCAGAGCTTATAGTTCTGGGTGACTTCAACCTGCCTCCTTGGGGCAGCATCGGTTTGGTCCAGGAATTTATGGCTCCATGGAGTCCATGGGTCTGACCCAGATAATAGATGGCCCACTCATGAGGGGCAACATGCTCGACCTGGTTTTGTCTCGGAGCAGGCTAGTGGCTGGGGGTGGGGATGGTGTTACAGTAATCCATCCTGCTCCATGGTCAGACCACTATCTCCTGGCTGGTCTTCCATCAAGTTGCCCCACACCGCTGGGATGAGGAGCCACTTAGATGGTTCTGCCCCAGGCCTGATGGACCCTGAGAGGTTCCAGGCAGAACTGGGGTTTTTCTGCATCCCTCCTGCAGCCCTGCCGAGGTCCTATGCGGCTACCTGGCAACAGTCGGTCATGGGGGGCTTTGACAGGTTGTCCCCATGCATCCTTTACGGGCGAGATCCAGTCAGCTCCCTGGTACACCGAGGAGCTCCGGGAGATGAAGGCCGAGAAGGGACTAGAGAGCAGGTGGAGGGCCACACGCCCGATCCCACCCAGCCCTGCTAAGAGCCCATATTAGGACTTACCTGGTAGCTGTGGGGGCTAAGAAGTTCTTATTTCTCCGCCTCAGCATCCACAGATAACCGCCCAGCCGCCCTGTTTGGGGCCTCCATCCCCTCTACAGTTGGGGAGGTGGCAGACCTCTGCAGGGCAGAGCTGAGGAATTTGGTTTGTATCTGCAGGATAAAATTGCTCGGATCCGGGAAGGGTTACTGACTTGCAGTGGTCTGAGGAAGGGGATGGAAGCGGTCTGGCTAATGTAATCTGGACTGAGTTCAACCTGTTTCTGAGGATGAAGTGGACAGGATCATGCGGCTGCTGAGTTCCACCACATGTTTATTGGACCCGCGCCTTCCTGGTTCGCTTATGCCTCCAGGGAGGTCATGCGGCTGGCTCGGCAGTGGTCAACGCTGCTGAGGAGGGGCTGTTCCCTGCTGCCTTGAAAGAGGCAGTGGTGAGGCCCCTTCTGAAGAAGCCTGCCCTGGACCCAGCCGCTGAACAACTTTCGTCCGGCCTCCAACCTTGCTTTCTAGCCAAGGTTGTTGAGAGTGTGGTGGCAGCATTGCCACTTTTCCTGGAGGAAGCGGACTACCTGGATCCATACCAATCGGCTTCCCACCCGGGTACAGCACGGAGACAGCATTGGTCACTGATTGATGATCTCTCTAGGCCGGGACAGGGTTTTTCCTCTGTCCTGGTCCTGTTAGATCTCTCAGCTGGCTTTTGATACCATCCGACCATGGTATCCTGTTGCGCATCTGGGGGTTGGGAGGGAGGCACTGTTTTACAGTGGTTCTCCCCTCCTCTCGGGACGCTCGCAAACAAACAGGGCAGGGGGGAGAGGTCGACTCCGGTCTCTCACTGTGGGGTACCCCAGGGTCGGTCCTCTCACCTCTCTTGTTCAACATTTATATGAAGCCGCTGGGTGAGATCATCCGTGGGGTGAGCTATCATCAGTATGCTGATGATACGCAGTTATACATCTCCACCCCGGACCACATCAGTGATGCTCTCTCCGTGATGTCCCGTTGTTTGGAAGCTGCGGATCTGGATGGACAGGAACATGCTTCGACTCAACCCAGCCAAGACAGAGTGGTTGTGCATACCGACACTCGTCCAGTTCGGAGGTTCCATCTTTGGTCATGGGGGAGGAGGTGTTACCCCCCGTGGACAGGGCATGGAATCTGGGGGTCCTCCTGGACTCACGGCTCAAGTTGGAGGAGCAGGTGGGAGCAGTGGCCAGGGGGGCCTTTGCCCAGGTCCGGCTGGTTCGCCAGTTGTGCCCATATCTGGACCGAGATGCCCTGCACATGATCACTCAGGCACTCGTCATTTCCGGACTCAACTACTGTAACGCTCTCTGCTTAGGACTGCCCTTGCATACCATCTGGAGGCTTCAACTGGTGCAAAATGTGGCCGCACGGGTAGTGATGGGAGCTTCCCAATACTCCCATATTACACCCCTCCTGCGCGGCCTGCATTGGCTTCCAGTTGCCCTCCAGGTGAGATTCAAGGTTTTGGTGTTAACATTCAAAGTCCTACATGGCATGGGTCCAGGATATTTATGAGAACGACTCCTCCCAGCATCAAATACCAACCGCCCTGTACGGGCGCACAGACGGGGTCTCCTCCGGGTGCCGTCTGAGATTCAATGTTGCTTGGCGGTGACCCGGGGGAGGGCCTACTCTGTGGCAGCCCCCACTTTATGGAATCTTCTTCTGCCGGAGCTCCGGCTGGCTCCTGATCTCCGCACCTTCCGCCACGAGTTAAAAACCTGGCTGTTTCTACAATCCAGGCTGTGCTGGCTGTTTGGGGTTTGTTTATTTTAACTTTGGGGTTTTAAATTTCAATTCGGCTTATAATTGTTTAATATGTTTTTAGGTAATTTATTGTTATTGTTGTATTTTAGCTGTGAGTCAGCCTGAGTCCTTTCGGAGAGGGGGCGGCATATAAGTTGAATTAATAAATAAATAAAAATAAATAAATAAATAAATATTACTTCACTGCCAGGTGCAAGAAACCATTGCTGGAATAGAGTTCAAAAGTACGAGTTTATTTCATGTTACTTATACACAAGAATCCGATCTACTAACATTCAAGGCAAAGTGGTGTTAGATAATAGTCAACGGAATTTATGAGGGAGCTGCACTTGGGGCAACTGCAAACTGATGATGTGTTTAACTCTGCCCTAGGGCTCACCCTGGTCATCTCCTACATTGAGACACATAAAGGGAGTAATATGTTGAGTTTCAATCACAAAACTGTGTTAACCAGCCATCTTTGGAAAATGGCACCATTTAGCTTAATTAAAAGAGTGGGTTCTTTATCTTCCTCCCCACTCTCTTTTTAAAAAATTGTTCCATCTCCACACAAAAAAATATTTTTTTTAGCTTTTCTACCATTTGGTATATTAATTTAATCCAAACACCCAGACAGTTCAATCTTAAATACCAACCCTTCTGCTGTTCTGCAAGATAATTTATGTAGCATAAAGTAGCATGCTTTTGCACATCAATAATTTTTGCAAATGGAAATTGTGGCATTATTACTATTTATATTTGTTATCACTGTTGTGCCAGACAACTTACAAAGCAGTTTCATAGTTGGCCATGAACTTTAAGGTGAAAGACTACTGTCACCACACAATCAAATCCATTGTACTATTTATAGCTACATTTGGACGATGCAAAAAGTAGCACATGAACCTTGAATCATATTAAAAAGTGTTAGTACTTGGTTATTTGCTTTCTGAAGCCGAATATCTGAAGAGGGTCACTTCATTCAGTAAGAACTTCACAAACTTTCAAATAGGTAGGAAAGAACTTATGAAATACCTCATAGGTGCTTTTCCAAAGGTAGCTGGACTTTCTCTATGTTGCTTTGAAGATGTTTTGCTTTTGATCCAAGAAGCTTCTTCAGTTCTGACTGAATGATAGACAATGGAAGAATGTATATTCCTTGCAGTCCTCAAATCCTTTCCTTCTCCACCATTCAATCAGAACTGAAGAAACTTCTTGGATGAAAAGTCTTCAAAAGTTGCCTTTGGAAAAAATACTTTTGGGACAACTATGACCTGGATGACTGAGAATCTCCATAGATATCATGTGAAATATACCTATGTTTTCCTGTCCTATCCATTGGTAATACAGTTATGGTATCTTCCTGCTCCAATTATAGGGTGTGCTCTCCTGAGAGTTGAATATACTTCCCATTTTTAAGGTCTTCCTTTTCAGCCAAAACTTTTGAGCCAAACAAATAATCAATTTACTTGCTATTCCTAGGTTTCAGTTGTCTGTGCTTTATTGTAGATGGATAGGTGCCTTGAATGTGCCATAGGCAGAAAAAATTGGGGTATAATACATAAACTGAATAAATACAATAATTCAAAGAATCTGATTCTCTGCAATCACATCAAAGCTTGCACTATTAAGATCAAGGCCCTTTATATCCTCTTGCCATCCCTGCCAGCATGGTCAGTGGTGAGCTAAAGTGGGACTTTTAATTTACCAAGATCTGAAGACTACAGGTTCTATATCAAAAGCAAAGCAAATCTGCTTTTTATTTGGGCTGAAGTGATTCCTGCTCAGGAGATTATTCCCGTTAGAGCTGAAAACATCTGAGAAATCCACTTAGCTGCAACAAACCTAGCAACCAATAGTACAAACTACATGCTGAAACATTTTCATCTGCAAGTGTCCCATGCTATGTTGATATTAATATCTTCCCTGATTTCATTAATATAAACTAGGCAGAGGAAATGGTATACAAAGGCATTAAATAGGACAGTTGGATAAAATATGCATGCAAATCTGCCTTTCCCAACTCTGGTTCTCTAAAAATCTGGCAAATCCACAATGGAAGCAGCTTCCAAAACCATCAAAGAAGCCTCATAAAAGACATTGGTTCAAAGGGGACACAGTGTAAATGCTCCCACGTTTCACAGTAGTTCTTTGGAAGAGTTTGCACAGCCATTCAGCAACATTTTCTAGCAGGAATGGGCAACCTTCTGCTCTGCAGGTATCTTGAATGCCTTCAATATTCATCAACCCAGCCAATTATAAAGGTTTGTGGAAGCAAAGCTCCAAGGACGCCTCTACTCTTCTTGAAGGTCAGCTGAACGCCTCCCTGAGTAGCATAATCTGAAATGTAGTCAGCATCACAAAATTCCAGTTATCAAATGGTCCTCTGTGCTGAGTCTGCAGTCTGACCTTTGGCAAGGAAGGACAATGGATCGTTGCCAGGCAGCCCATGCTTTCTGTAGGAAGAGGATGGCCAGGTGGTATCCTTAGAGAGAAGGGCCTTATCTCAAATGGGCTTGTTCTGATCCAAGCCTGAGCAACTTGAGATTGCCATGGACAGAATCTTCTGCAACGAAAGCTCTAAGGACAATTTTATTCTACACACCCAAGAGGTGTGTGTGTGTGTGTGTGTGTAAAAATTTAAATAGGAGACATAATGTAAGACTGAAGTAAGAGACATGTCAGAAGTAATCAGAAAAAACTTGATCTTGATGCTCATATGCGTGTTGAATAATTGAATAAGCATTAGTCAGCATTTAAAGAGCATGTATTTGTCTCTGTCACACCAAAAAGGAATAGCCATTTAAAAAGCTATCAAACACAAGTCAAACAAGCCAACAGAACCAATAATCACCATTTTTTAAAGGCAAGACTCATTCAGTTGATATAGGATTGGACTTCTTTTCAGACCAGAGCAAAACACTTCATCCAAGTATATCTGTGTTACACAGAATTAGCTACTGTGTTCCTCCCAAGGTTGTTGGACTTCAACTCCTACGATCCCTCACCATTGACTAGACTGATTAGATTTCATGGGAGTTCAGTAACCACTAGAATTCGGTAACATTTAGATGTTACATTTCCTATGGCTGTTATGAAGACAATGAATATATAAAGAAGAGTGGGTCTCTGTAAGAATCTATCTTAACAATATCTTTAAAAAGACACAGAATTTAACTGAATTAGTAGCTACTGAAACTTCAAGTGATTAAACTCTCAAAATATTTAACTATGCTGGATGTGTCATTGTTCCAAAACTTTCTAATTAAAGGCCAGATGCACTAGCATAATGACAACAGAAGGAAACAGAAATCTATATTGTATCCTCAGTACAATCAAGACTCATAATTAATTTCTCCTTAATATTGCACAGAATTGGCCCTGGGCTGTGGTATATAGGCTGAATTGTTATATCTTTCCTGTCCCTGAAAAAGACACAAATATAGTTCCTTTGCATGTTATAGGTGGGATTACTTTAGAACAGGGCTGCAGGCATTAGATGACCAAGTCTACTAATGACATCAAATTGTGGCACATTTAAAAAAAGGAATATGCAGACTTCTATAAGATGTTTCCAAAGTAGGATAGTGAGATTTCAAATTGCAAATACACCTTAATGCAAGCAAACACAAAATGACACACATTGGTATATATATTTTTAAAAAACCAAAGTTTACATATAGAGGCTACAGCTGACAGTAACTGAGCAAGATTTTGAAGTTATGGCAGATAATTCAGTGAAAATGTCAAGCTGCTAAAAGAAAGAAGGACTTCCAGCTAGGAATCGCTCAGAAGATTGAAGCAAAACTGCCATTAATCTATGATATGATTTCTGAATAATGTGTACACAAACCTGGTTACATCACCTGAGAAAGGAATGTATGGAGCTGTAAAAATGCAGAACAAGGCAATATCTAATAATTAAAGGATAAAGCAGTTCCTCATTTAGAGAAAATTAGAGTGCTTCAGATAATTTAAAGTAAGAAGGTTACACCAGCGGTATTTTAAATCTTGCATATGATGCAAAAATTGTCTGCAGAAAAGTTATTTTCATTCTCTCTCCTAATCTTACAATGTTGCTAATTAAAGTTAAATGGATACAGATTCAGAACTGGACTGCTTTTTATGTAACACATAATTTTAAGAAAGTATTAAATCTGCTGTGATTTTGAACATTTTTATTGATTTTAGTTTTAAGGTTTTAGCTTGTTTTTCTATTTTTTATTTTTGTAGTATATTTCTATAAAACCTCTTCATGTATATTTTTTCTGTTAATTATCTTATTATGTTTAATTGTGAGCCTCATTTTTAACTGTAAACCGCTTTCAGATTTTTAGAAGTTGGGCAGCAGCACTGAAACTGTTTAAATAAGAAAAAAATAAAATGAGATACATCATGGAATATGCACTACCAAGCATGACTACCATTTTTGAAAGGTTTAAAATAACCAGGGGTGGGCTTCAAAATGTTAGCAACGGGTTCTCTGCCTGGTTGCTGGGTGGGCATGGCCATGGACGTGGCGTGGTCGGCCCCCTGCACCACGGTGGGGGGCATTTTTTCCCTCCCCAGGCCTCTGCACACACCCTGCACTTGCTTGCATCCAAAATGAACCACGTGGGGACTCCTGGGAGGGGTGGGGTGGGCAGAGCCAGCCAGGAGTGGGATTTGAGGGTTCTCCAAACTATGCAGAATCTTAGCTAGAGGATCTCCAGAACCCCTGAGAACCCGCAGCAGCCCATTCCTGAAAATAACTCCAGATAACTTTACTGTCAACTATCTGTGACCATCTGTGGCAGCTTCATTAAAGCTCTAGAACAGTAGATTCATACTTAAGAAAACACAACTCATGCAAATGATACAAAATATCTATCTAACACAGGAGTATCAAACTCAAGGCCCACAGGCCAGATGCACCCCGTGAGCTGCTTAGATCTGGCCCACGGGGCTGCCCTAGAAACAACGAAGGACTGGCCCATGGTGCCTCTGCCAGTAAAAACAGAGCTCGGGAGGGCCATGCATGGTGGCCCTTTTCGCTGACAGAGGGCTGCAGGAGACTATCACAGCCAAAAATGGAGCCCCCGAGCTCCATTTTCATTGGCAGAATGCTAGCAAAAAAAACTATTAGCAAAAGTGGATCCCCCAGCCCTGCTCACCACAGGTTCCCCTGACACAAGTGACATTGAGCTGGCCATGCCGAGCTGGCCCCACCTATGTGCCACTACAAGGTCAAACACAACCCTGATGCGGCCCTCAATGAAATCAAGTTTGATAACCCTGATCAGAGGTGGTATTCAGCAGGTTCTGACCAGTTCTGGAGAACCGATAGTGGAAATTTTGAGTAGTTTGGAGAACCGGCAAATATCCCCTCTGACTGGAGATTTTACAGTATCCTTCCCCTGCCATGCCCACCAAGCCACACCCACAGAACTGGTAGTAACCATCACCCTGATCTAAGGTATTCATAATGGGGAAGCACAATATCCTAATCAACCAATACACCAAGGTGATAAAATATCATACTAGCAAGATTTGGCTATATGACTAGTTCATTCTGCCATTTTCAATTTGTTTTTCTTAATCAGAGGGACCGGTGGGAACTCATCTGGTGGTGCCATGGCAGCTACAATGTTGGTAGTTCCTGCTATCTCCATTTGAAAGCAAACTTGTGAAGTGGACCTGGGAAGTCTCTCTTTCATGTAGATGCCTTGTCTAGCAGAGAATTGAATTATGCTGCTGCAGCTATTCTTTAAATTAATATCCTGCTTTTCCACACAAAACACATTCGATCAATATCCTTATGGTATCTCCCAAATGTGGGGGATTGGGGAAATAATCTGGACTGTAGAACTTTACTAAGTCCAGGAGTTTCAAGTATATAACTGGAAGACCTTTACTAGACAAATCTCATTTTTACTGTTGTATGGCATTTGCAGGCACTTTGTAAAGTGTGAACTTCTTTGTGATGGATGACTAACTTTTGCTAGTCACCATTTCAGAGCCAACATTCTGTAGCAGAGAGATAGGGGCATTCATGCCAGGAAAAAAAAATCAGTACAAGACATTGATGTTTGGTTGTGAAAAATTCTCCCATATTACAAATGTGCCATGCATCATCATATTTTCTTGCCAATGGAAGGTCTATCTACAAGTAATATTGGAAACAGAAAATGCCTCAAGGGCAAATGTTTTCAAAAATTGGAACAATGTACTTATGTTGTTGTAATGCTTACTTTTTTTTTCAGGAAAATATCTTTCTGTTTGATTTTTCTGGAAATAAAATTTCTAAATCTTTTAATTACAGCAGCTTGATTTGCATCTAGATGGATTTTTCCCCCAGTAAGATTTTTACTAGACTTGACTCTCTGCTCATTCCAGGAATATGACCCATGAAATTCATCCTGGCATATTTGTAATAGACAAGGTATGACTGACTCATCCACCTGCGTCTTTAGCTACCAGCATGGAAATATATGGGTTTTTTTCCCTCATCCTTGTAGTAATTACTGAATTAAGGCACTGGTCTTACCTCCTGACCGCACACAACCAAATTTTCGGTAGAGAGAAGCTGTGGTGCTACAAAATCAGGAGGTGGTAAAGGTGTAAATGTTACATGTTTCTTATAAATTAAATCATGATGTACTTTCTTTCTGTGTGTTGTTCTACTGCCATCTGGTGTTCAGGACAAATATCAAAACACATTAAGAAAAGTTGCAACTGTATAAAAAGGATTCTTACCTTATACCTAGCTGATGGTTATCACAATGCAGAGAATATCAAATTGGTTGTTTCAGCACCCTGCACAATATAATGTGATATAACAGCAGAACCATAAGGGGCAGTGGTTCAGCTAAAAATCTTTAGGTATCAAACATAATAGGCTTAGCGGTATGCAGTTACTTTTGTTGTAGATATCATTTTACCGTGCAGTAGAGAATTAATTTAGAAATGAACAATATTGTATTGTCGGAATATATCTTATTTATATATTTGTGTATGTGTCTATATGTGCATATGTGGGTGTAAGATAGAGAGAGAGAGAGAGAGAGACAGACAGACAGACAGACAGACAGACAGACAGACAGACAGACAGACCATGTCCAGATCTGACTTTTTAAAATAGTAAGAGAAGAAGCAACATTAACCCCATTCTCAGGGACTTTAATGGTTTCTGGAATAACTATGCTGGTTCAGAGGTTGATGATGACAGTCAAAAATATTGTTGTGCCCATGACCTGAAGGACTTCTGTCAGGTGGCAACCTTCCAAGCTGTAGCATCCCAGGGTTACACCTTAGAGTCTAGCTCTAGTTGCACCTATCACAATATAGAAAGTATTTGGATCCTCTGGTTCTCTTCAGGTCTTTCCTTCCTGGCTAACTCTGCAGAGAAACTTTGGAAGAAAATTTGGGGAATACCAAACAAATTTGCCAGGCCAATTTTATTTCAGGAATCTGAGCGACCATTGCTAGTTGCCAGTTCAGTTGCAACATCTGACTAAGATTTTTATTTAATGGTAATTTACATTTATGTGCTTTGAGTGGGAACTGGCACTTGATTATTTTTTTCAAGTTGTATGCATTTTTATTTTAGGAATTCTGTTATCATTTATCTGGTCCCGCTATCAACCAAAACTTAGTCAGCAACATGGAAAAATTGTATTTTTGTATCATAAGAGTTTTAGCAATAGCATTAGAGAAGGCGGTCTGTGTGTTCAAAGCATGCTATGAGGGAAAGAATGGAATGGAGTGGGGAAGGGGAAGGGAGAGAGGGAGGGGAGGGAGAGGAGAGGAGAGGAGAGGAGAGGAGAGGAGAGGAGAGGAGAGGAGAGGAGAGCTGGAAGGGACCTTGGAGGTCTTCCAGTCCAGCCCCCTGCTCAAGCAGGAGAACCTATACCATTTCAGACAAGTGACTGTCTAGTCCCGTGATGGTGAACCTATGGCATGCGTGTCACAGGTGGCACGCAGAGCCATTTGTGCCGGCATGCAAGTTGCGGACAAACTTACCTCACTGTACATGTGCACGCCTCACAGCTGATTTGCGGCTGGTTTGGCGCCTTTTTCAGCCACCCAAAGTCTTCAAGAAGTCTTCTGCAGGCTTCTGCAGGCTTTGCAGGCCAAAAACTAGCCCCGTTTCATCACTTCCTATTTTTCCAAAAATACCGGAAGTGAGAAAACGGGGCTAAGTTTTCGGCCTGCAAAGCCTGCAGAAGCCTTCCTCAAGCCTCTGGGAGGCCGAAAAAGGCCTCAAACCGACCGAAAATTAGCTGTGAGGCGCAGTGCAGGTAAGGAGGTGGTGGGAGTGGGTGGGTGGGGATTGCGCACACATGCGTAGGAGGCGTGGCACACAAGCACAAGCATGCAAGCATGCATACAATTTTTGGCACATAATATACATAAAATACATAATAAAAGTATTTTGACCCTGTGTGGTTATGCTGTATTGAATGCTTTTTTCTTTGTGCCTATGCATACTTGTAGGCCAGTTATGCTTGTCACTAAACACTATTGGCAGACACTATGAAATTATATTGTATGAATAGTTAATCTGATGTGGCTTATCTTACATCACATACATGAAATTTTTTGGTGTCCCAAAGGAGCTTTTTCAAAAGGCAACTGGACTTTCTTTGGGTTGTTTTTTTTTCCCCTTGAAGTCGTTTGCTTCTCATCCAAGAGGCTTCTTCAGGGATAACCATGACTTGGATGACTGAGACTCTCTCTAGCCTTAATGTTTTGCTGTTTAATTTTTTTCCTTTTGCTTTCAAACCATATGATCTTCCTAAGTGAAACTATTCATGTTCAGCACAGTCTGGTCCTGGATAGCAGAAATTCTCCAAGGATTTTGAAGGACATTTTCTACCCTCATATGGAAATGGCAAGATTTAATTTGGTACCTGTTGAATAGAAGGCATCTGATATGTCATTGAATGTTCCCTCATAAAAATGCAATAAAGGCACACATACATACATATTCCATCTCATGACTGGTACATGAAAAGTAAGGTCACAAAATTATTAAAGTTACCATAATTAGAATTGTGTTTTGCATTAATTCAGAAAATAGCCACTTTCACTATAGAGTCTGCGGTGGTTACATAGAGCTAGGTTGGAAATACTAGTTATGACAATAATCAACAATTCTTTATTCCCAAGTCTGAGAAGAACATGGCAAAAACTATCTACTAAACCATGGGAAATCTGTAGAAAGAAGCAGTGAAATTAAAAACCCTGCTGGTCTCCAACTGATGTTTACAGAAAGCAATCAGTTGCTTAAAGTAAATGAACAATACATATACAATACAAAACAATAGAAGACAATAGTTCCTCGCTTAGCCATGCCATATCAAATGAGTAATTTCTGCCAAAATGGCAACTTCTGCCAGGCAACTTCAGCCAAGTTCTCACTAGCTGAGGAAAAGCTGTTTCTGAAGATGAGCCCTCATTGAGGATTGCAAAAGTCATCAATCACCTCAAAATAAAATTGTCTCAAATTTTGCTGCTACTACTAGTACTACTACTACTACTACTACTACTCTTCACAAAAACGGTGTACACAGCAAACGAGATGACTATGCTGGGTTTCATATCACAAATCACTAGTCGAACACTTCCCAAGCGTTTAGGACTGCATGATGTATCAGAGGATTATGCAAGCAGATCCCAGTAAGGTGGCCTTCTGCAACTGACCAATGGTGATCTTGTCAGCGCCAATTGTTTTTAAGTGCTTGCCTAGGTCTTTAGGCACAGCACCCAGTGTGCCAAGTACCACTGGAACCACCTGCACTGGTTTATACCAGAGTCTCTGCAGTTCAATTTCCAAGTTCTGATATCTGGTGATTTTTTCAAGTGGTTTCTTGTCAATTCTGCTGTCACCAGGTATGGCAATGTCGATGATCCACACTTTTTTCTTCTCCACAATTGTGATAGCCGGGGTATTGTGTTCCAAAACTTTATCAGTCTGTATTATTATTATTATTATTATTATTATTATTATTATTATTATTATTATTGAATTCTGTGGATGACATTTAGGGATATAGAAGATGTCACACTGCCAACTCCTTCTGTAAGACACTGATCAGCTTTAGCAATACCTGTAAATGTGCAGCTTCTTCATCTTCCATGCATTAGTCCTACCTCTCTCAAATCCTAACCTTCCTATAGTAAATAGAATCTACCTCATCTTGAAGTTATCAGTTGCTCTGGTAGAACATCCATTAATACTGTTGACTACGGGGAATACAGCTGACAAAACTTTGACTAACTCCATTGAGCCAAGAGGCATCACAATCTATGTTCAGAATGTTCCCCAGGTGTAACAAACACTTCCAAGCATATTTAAGAGCATCAATTGTCTTAAATATTTCAGTCAAGACAGAGATCTAATCACTAGAGGAAACTTATTTATCTACATCTCATTTCATCTCCCGGTAATTTAAATCTGATTTCTGATTCGCAGTCTGCTTATTGAGCAATACCCTGAATTCCTGTCCTTGCCAAAAATGTTTTTCTCTTCTTTCCCTCTACAGACTGTCATATCTTACTCGATTTATCAATTCAAGCTTGACGTGTCTTCATTTCTCAGTGCCGTACATTTCAGTTCCATGACTTATGGTAGTAAATAGCAACAACAACAGTATCAGTAAAAGCAGCTTCTTTAAAATTGGATACAGCTTTACAGAAACCATTTGCAAAATTCTCTTTTTATCATTTTTTTTCATCTTTCCATGCTTTACTTTCTCCTCACTTTGTAATGTAGGTGCAACGTACCCGCTGTATAGGCAAGAAATGCACTGCAGCAGTCTACTGCTTATTCCCATCAAAAATCATAGAGTCACAGAGCCATGGCCAAAATACCTACAAAGGTTTGCAATATTTAGTCAAGAATAGATAGACAATATAGAACCTTAGACTTGGAAAGAGTCACTAAGTCCAATAAACAAATTCAAATGAAAGAATCCTTGATGGATGACCATCAAGCCTCTCTGCCTGAGCATATCCAGCAAATGGATAATTGATTCCAAGGTCAAACTGCTTTTATTATTTAGAATGCAGTTGAACATTCAATCAGAAGATTGACATACCTATAAATAATTCCTTTAAAATGTATTCCAATAAGATCAATTGGAAATTGATCAATGAGATCAAAGGAACTGAGGGTTACTCAGAATACCTTATTGGATAATAGTCGCCGTAATAGCAATAGCACTTAGATTTGTATACTGCTTCATTGTGCTCTACAGCTCTCTCTAAGCAGTTTACAGAGTCAGCATATTGCCCCCAATATTCTCGGTCCTCATTTTACCGACCTCGGAAAGATGGAAGGCTGAATCAATATTGAGCCAGTCAGGATCGAACTCAGGGAGCTGAGTTAGCCAACAATACTGCATTCTAACCACTGCACCACCACAGCTCTTGGTAATCAAGGAAAAAACAATCCTGCATTTTATATTAAGTGAGTCAACATAAATATCAGGTTTCATTAGTGAACTTTAGCTCTGTCCACAGGGCCAGACTAATAATAATGGGTGGAAGAAGCTACTAAAGCAGAGAAGAGATATGCTGAATGGTGTGCAATCCATGATGCCATTGATCATTATGGATAGCAATAGCACTTAAGACTTATATACTGCTTCACAGTGTTTTTACAGCCCTCTCTAAGTGGTTTGCAGAGTCAATAATCTGGATCCTTATTTTACCAATCTGGGAAGGATGCAGCATTGAGTCAACCTTAAACTGGTCTAGATCGAACTCATGGCAGTTGGCAGACTTAGCCTCAATACTGCATTCTAACCACTGCACCACCAAGATGACTATGTCATTGCCAATGCAGCAGATGTTTAACTGACTACTCCACCATATCAGTTAGTGCATCAATGATGGTTTTAGTTTGAACGGGTAACTTATGTGAATGAATGAGAGTTTTGGTGACTTCATTCAATCATTTGCATGTTTTTGTTTAGTTCTGTTTTGATGCCCACACCCCATTCTTGTGGGCCACAAGCAGAACCCATAGGTTAGGAACCATTGTTTTAGAACCATTAATGCTGGCCATTTCCAGTCCAAAATAGTAAAACAAAATGTAATCCTTAATTAGTGCTTCAAAAGATTTTTTTAAAAAGTGGCCTGAATGAGTTTGTTATTCCTTGGACTGCCAGAGAAACATTACTTTGGTCAACAATGTGAAACGGCTAAGGGACATATTTTCAGCACAGACTTTGTTCTTTTTTGGTGCAAACGAACAAGACATCTATTCCAATGGAAGAAATGTCTCTTGCCATTAGCAAAATAGAATTATTTTTAAGCGTCAATTTATTTGGGCCTTGGTGGTGCAGGCTGTTAATAGCCTAGCACTTAGTTCCAGCTGCCTGTAATTATTGCAGGCTCGAATCCCACCAGGCTCAAGGTTGACTCAGCCTTCCATCCTCTCAGGGTAGGTAAATTGAGGACCCAAGATTGTTGGGGGCAATAAGCTGACTTTGTAAAAATGCCGCTTAGTAATAAGCAGGCATATACAATGGAAGGAAGGCTATTGCTGAGAGCACTGGGTTGTATCCCAAAAATTGTAAGCCGCCCTGAGTCTCCGGAGAAGGGCAGGATATAAATATGAATAAAAATAAAATTAAAAAAAATAAAAATATTATTAGGCTCTTCATGTGAGGACCAGAGCCTTGCTGGGCCTCAAGACCCTTTGCTGCAGCAAATGTCTCCCAAAAGACCCTCATGGCAACATTTTTTTTCCTTCTCTGTCAGCTCCAAAGATGTAAAAAGCATTTTTGCCCTCTGCTCAGTATCCACTGGTCATAACCTCTTTTGACGGAAGTCTCCTTCTATCTATGGTTCAAACAAAAAAGAAGCTAACAACAACTCTGACAGGAAAAGTAAAAGCAATCTCCACTTATGTTTGGGTTTCCTGGTTTGATTCTGAAGAGGCACATGCAATGAAAAGAAATAAGTTAGCAATGAAAGTTCACCAAATTTCCAGGAAGTGACAGTTCAATCTAGAATAGAATAGAATAGAATAGAATAGAATAGAATAGAATAGAATAGAATAGAATAGAATAGAATAGAATAGAATAGAATAACAGCAGTTGGAAGGGACCTTGGAGGTCTTCTAGTCCAACCCCCTGCCTAGGCAGGAAACACTACACCACTTCAGATGAATGGTTATACAATATCTTTTTTAAAACTTCCAGTGTTGGAGCATTCACAACTTCTAGAGGCAAGTTGTTCCACTGATATAATTGTTCTGTTAGGAAAATTCTCCTTAGTTCTAGGTTGCTTCTCTCCTTGATTAGTTTCCACCCATTGCTTCTTGTCCTGACCTCAGGTGCTTTGTAGAATAGCTTGACTCCCCTCTTCTTTGTGGCAGCCCCTGAGATATTGGGACACTGCTATCATGTCTCCCCTAGTTCCTTTTTTTCATTAAACTAGGCATACCCAGTTCCTGCAATACCCAGTTCTTCATATGTTTTAGCCTCCAGTCCCCTAATCATCTCTGTTGCTCTTCTCTGCACTCTTCTCTGCACTCTTTCTAGAGTCTCAACATCTTTTTTACATCGTGGCGACCAAAACTGAATGCAGTATTCCAAGTGTGGCCTTACCAAGGCATTATAAAGTGGTATTAACACTTCATGTGATCTTGATTCTATCCCTCTGTTTATGCAGCCTAGAACTGTGTTGGCTTTTTTGGCAGCTGCTGCACACTGCTGGCTCATATTTAAATGGTTGTCCACTAGGACTCTGAGGTCCCTCTCACAGTTACTACTATTGAGCAAGGTACCACATATACTGTACCTCTGCATTTGATTTTTCTTGCCTAAAAGCAGAACCTTACTTTTTCACCATTGAATTTCATTTTGTTAGATAGACCAATGTTCAAATCTGTATAAGTCTAGGATACACCCTTGTTGCTAAACATTGTAAGGTGGAAACATAACATTCAACTGACATTTTATTAAGAGCAAAATGCTCTTTACAATGTATCCTTGACAGGCAGAATGTGTTTGTCCCATTCCTTCTTTGGCTAAAGGAAGTGACTCCATTTTTTTTCATAACATATATTGCATTTTATCTTTACTATGATAGAATGACCAACACTGTCACAGCACTACCATTATTGATCGTGACTAGACTAGAAGAAATATTTGCAAAGGCACATTATGCACTTTTGGTGCCAAAGCAAGATATCTGAAAATTTAGGAAAGTGTGTTTATCTGTAACATCTTTGTAAAATCTCTCCAAACAGCACAACAATGAAAAGTAAAGCATCCCTCTTTGCTACTTATCCTAATTCTAGTATATCTATCGGGGAATTGACTATAACATTATATAACAACATTATAGTGCAAGGTCTTTGGGACCAGCATCTTTCCCCTTTCCACAGACCATGTGTTCTTCTGTGGAACTAACATTTCTGTCTGTATCTAAGTGTTTCTCACAGAGAAGGAGAGAGCATTTTTCCTGGTATTTTTTAAGAACTAAACAGGCTTTTGACTCTTATATAGAAATAAGAAGAGAAACTCCATACCATGTAATGCAAATATCAATGTTTGAACTCCTTACACACTTTTTTAATTTATTTTAGAGCATACCGTTAAAAATTGTTATCTTAGAAAGTTAATGGATACCCAATGTTGGTTTCATTCTGTTCTGACATATATCATTTCCAGTCTGATGAGAAGAGATTACCTAGCAGAACACACTCTGATATATCTAATCTCCTACTTTCAACAGGCATTGCCCTCCAACTGTCTTCTGCGTGTGTGAGTGAAACAAAGCAGTTCAACTGCAGTCAGAAAAAGATAGCTACATTACATTTCTTCGAAGAAAGGTTTCGTGAGAATGTATTTAACTGAAATCAAATTCAAAACCCTATAAAATTACTCCTTGTTCTGAGAGAGTTGTCCATATTGCCCACCTAGCCTGTTAAGCAATGTAGAGAAAGAAAAGTATTAGATGAATGGGATGACACAGAAATGGAGGCGATTTTCAGAGGTTCACCAACCTGCAATTTGAGTTCTGTAAATAGTGACTAAACTGTTCTGTGACATGGCATTTCTACATTTCATCCTACAGCCAACCAATAACAAGAAATTGCTTTTGAGCTGCTACAGAACTATGGTATTATAAGCAGTGATACACAGAACCTGCCCTATATTGAGTTAGAACATTAAGATACAAAGTCAGCTAAGTGATCTTGGGTTGATCACTCTCTCTCAACCCTAGAAAAGAGGCAACAGCAAACCACTTCTGAATCTTGCCAATAAAAAACGTAGGGCCTTGTCCAGGCAGTTAACCAGGATACCCCACTGACTTGAAGACACCAAAAATGAAATAAATTCCCAACTCATAATCTGCCTTATATTGAGTCAGACCAATGATGCATCATATCCAATATCAATTAAGAATGGGTTTCCATGATTTTGAGCTGGCCCTTTTCCAATCCTACCTTATGTCATGGAGATAGTGAACCTGGGACCATCTACATATTTCTCTGCTATTGAATAACAGCTATTATGGTAGCCAATGGGGAAGACCTTGAAGAAAATTCTATAATTGCAAAGGTTATACACACAAATATCAACTTAGTTTGTAACAGCCTATCTGACTTGCAAATCATTGAAGGAGAGAAACCTCCACATCAAACAACTCCAAAAGAGAGAGAATTCTGTATATGTTTACTTGGTATCTCAACACTCAACTTGAAGAACATCATCCAGCATGAGTTTATCATTTCCCAGAATATTTTGAGGGCTAAGGTATCTGTGGTTTAGTTGAGACAATACCAGTCACCATATTTCTGCTTAATAAAACCATCAATGTGAGCCTCTATCATCAACTCCTTTTAATTACTCCATAATCAGTGATGGGATTCAAAAAATTTTACTACCAGTTCTGTGGGCATGGCTTGATGGGCATTTCAGGGGAAGGATACTGTAAAATCTCCAGTCAGAGGTGGTATTTGCCGGTTCTCTGAACTACTCAAAATTTCCACTACCGGTTCTCCAGAACTGGTCAGAAACTTCTGAATACCACCTCTGTCCATAATCCCTTTGCAGGGTGGAATCTGGGCAACTGAATGGAGCTGAGTGTTTATTGGCCGGAGGCTCTTCCTATCGCCAATGAAAGTTATATTCAGCAGATATATTCTCATCGTGCCCAGAGAGAGAAATATGTGCCTCTACCTAGAATCCAACTCATAGCCTTCTGATTGTGAGGCATCAACTTCACCTCTAGGCCACCGCACCACTCAATGTGAGTTTTTATGTCTCTTTTAAAATAGCTCAGAACTCAAACATGGTAATTTCCCAGTTTAGCAGATAACTATCCTCCAAGCTATTTTCTAAAGCGCCTGTAGGCCAGACAAGGAACAATGGATGGAAACTGAACAAGGAGAGATTTAACCTGGAAATAAGGAGAAACTTTCTGACAGTGAGAGCAATCAACCAATGGAACATGCCCTCGGAAGTTGTGGGAGTGTCATCACTTGAGACTTTCAAGAAGAGATTGGAGTGCCATTTGTCAGAAATGGTGTAGGGTCTCCCGCTTGGGCCTGGAGTTGGACTAGATGACCTACAAGGTCCCTTCCAACACTGATTATCTGTTATCTGTTATATACAGTGTCTCTAATAGCATTTAGACTTATATACCGTCCCCTAGTGCTTTACAGCACTCTATGGATGGTTTGTAACGTAGAAGCATTATTTACATATTGCCCCCCCCGACAATCTTCCTCCTCATTTTAATAATCTTGGAAGGAGGGAAGGCTGAATCAACATGAGCCCCCTCAGGATCGAACTCCAGGCTGTGAGTAGAGTTTGCTTGCTTACTGCATTTACTGCATTTTAACCACTGTACCACCAGGGCTCTTGATAACTAGGTAACAAAATCTTGTAATTATTTATTTATTAGATTTTTATCCCACCTTTATTGTAAATAATTCAAGACAGTGAAAATATCTATACTCCTTTTTCCTCCTGTTTTTCCCACAACAACAGTCCTGTGTGGTGATTTACAATGAGTAGCCTTAAGTCACCCAGGCAGCTTTCATACCTAAGGCAGGACTAGAACTCACAGTGTCCTGGTTTCTAGGCCAGCACCTTAACCACTACACCAAACTCACTCTCAATATTATATTTCATGTTATGTTATGTTATGTTATGTTATGTTATGTTATGTTATGTTGTTATGTTTTATTTATATATATATATATATATATATATATATATATATATATATATATATATAGCTTTCGTGAATCTCATCCGTCATCTTCAGGCTGATGACGGATGAGATTTAAACTGCAAGGTATTCTCAATCTACAGACAAATATACAGACCTACATACCTTTATGAAAATTCTAATATATATATATATATATATATATATATATATATATATATATATGCAGCCCTTCTCCGAAGACTCAGGGCTTACAATTTTTGGGATACAACCCAGTGTGCTCAGCAATAGCCTTCATTCCATTGTATATGCCTGCTTATTACTAAGCAGCATTTTTACAAAGTCAGCTTATTGCCCCCAACAATCTTGGGTCCTCAATTTACCTACCCCGGGAGGATGGAAGGCTGAGTCAACCTTGAGCCTGGTGGGATTCGAGCCTGCAGTAATTGCAGGCAGCTGGAACTTAAGTGCTAGGCATTTAACAGCCTGCACCACCAAGGCCCAATGCAATGTATTTTGCATTATATTTTGAAATTTGGGTAAAATATCAGTTAAATAAAAGTTGCATTTTCCACAGCAACTGTGAAGTAATTTTGGAGTAAGTAACTCTACCCTACTGGGTAAGGTGGAGAAAATAAGATTCAGATATATGGATTGCAGATAAAGAAAGGCCAGAGTTAAGTTGACATTCACTGCTTGAGCTATGATAATTTAAGTTCACTCCACATATCTAAAAGGAATATTATTCTTTCCCAATTATTATGAAGCCTGACCCTTGAAACCTACATATTAATCATCTAATCTGTAATTTTTTTTCCAGCTCCCTTGAATATATAAATCTATTCCTACAGTAACACATTGTAAAGTGCATGTTCTGAGAAACTACCCCAGAGGCTATATTTTACATTATAAAAGACTAAATTAACACTGAATTACTCCCAGGAGAAAGTTTACCGATGCATTTAAATGAAGACTTTGTCAAAACCTATCCTGGGTGCACTATGTCCCCTATAGCATTTAAAACAGATACAATTATAGATTCTTTATTTCCTTCCCCTCTTTATTTTTCGGCCACAGACATGTTCCAAAATCCAGTATTTATTATTTAAATAAAACCATTTTTCTTACAGGTATTTTTATTTTATTACCTCCAGCAATTTGATACAGCTTTCCATCACAACTAGCCTTTTTTAATTTTATATTTTAAGGGATCAAGAATATCCATAAATGTATATTAGGAATAAAACATTAAGACATCAAAGGAGCTAAGTATAAGAAAAAGGCTGGAATTTTCCAAGCCTGACCTATGAAAAGGCAAACTCCTATTATTATGTTTATTAGCAAATTGCAACTTGTGACTTTGATTCTTTGATAGGGAGTTGGGTGTCTGGTTTTTAATCTTGCAGAGCCCTCTAGTGGGTTTGACAGGATTGCAACATTTTCAATTTCATTTTTTTTTCACAGTTGGGCTTGACAAACTAGAAAACAAAAGAGAGGGGGAAGCAATCGTGCGGAAGAATTGTTCTGCGTGGCCTCCTTTCCTTTGCTAAGAAAGGCCCGGTGGATACACAGGTTCCTATATTCAGAGGGGGTCTTTCAAAGTAGACCTCTTCAGACAAAAGATCTGTAGAAATGTATCCAATATCTGAATCCTGAGTAGTCTAATGTGGGGATTAACATTTTTGGACTACAGGTAGTCCGTGACTTATGACCACAACTAAGCCCAAAATTTCTGTGGCTAAGTGAGACAGTTATTAAGTGAATTTTGCCCTATTTTACGACCTTTCTTGCCACCGTTGTTAAGTGGATCTTTGCAGTTGTTAAATTAGTAAAATGATTGTTAAACGAGTCTATCTTCCCCATGGACTTTGCTTGTCAGAAAGTTGCAAAAGGCGATCCCATGATCCTGGGTCACAGCAACTGTCATAAATATAAGTCGGTTGCCAAGCATTTGAATTTTGATCATGTGACCATGGGGATGCTGCAACGGTTGCAAGTGTGAAAAACATTCATCAGTCACTTTTTTCAGTGCCATCGTAACTTCGAACAGTCACTAAATCAACTACTGTACTGGACACAGTTTAATTGTTTTGACATGTTATGAAGCTTTTCACAAAATCACTTGCCCTGATAGTTGCAATTAACCATCAGCTCTGATACATCATCTCAGTTTCAGCTTTTTTCTCTCTCTCTCCCTTGGGCATCTGGAGACATATTTCAATGAAGGACTGAGTTGCCATCACCAATCATTACTCTACATCAGGGGCATCAACCTCGATTTCATTGAGGGCTGCATCAGGGTTGTGTTTGACCTCGGAGGGCCAGGGTGTGGGGACGTGGCTGGGGGCATGGCAATGGTGGGCACGACATGGTACTCGTGTCGGGGACAACTGTGGTGGCCAAGTGCTAAGACAGGATTCCCTGAGGCCCTCCTTCACTCTCACTATAATCTTCTTCCTTTCCTTCCTTTTCTTTTTCCTTCCCTCTTCCTTCTCCTTTTTTCTTCCTTCCCCTCTTTCCTTATTTTTCCTTCCTTTCTCTCTTCCCATCTTTCCTTCTTTGTCTTTCCTCTTTCCCTCTCTCCTTTCCTGTCCCTTCTTGCATGCTCAAATTCAAAGGGGAAACGTTTCTCCTTTTGTTTTGTTTTTAGTTTGTTTTGATAGCCCTGTGCCAGCAAAAATGGAGATTGGGGGGGCGTGCACACTGCAGGAGGCTGTCGCAGCTGAAACAGGGTGAGCTCCGTTTTCACTAGCAGAGGCACCACGGGCCAGTCCTTGGTGTTTCCAGGCCAGCCCTGCAGGCCAGATCTACACACCCCGCAGGCTGGATCCGTCCGGCCTGCAGTCCTTGAGTTTGACACCCCTGCTCTTCATCAATGTTTCTAACCCTTAGCAACTTTAACATGCATGGACTTCAACTCCCAGAATTCCCCAGCCAGCATGCTGCAGCATGTATTCTCTCACTCGTGTTCAGCCTGGTTTTCAGTCATTATTCACCTATGCATCTTTTTTACTGCTTCTTCTTCTACAGCTCTTCTGAGGACCAAGGAGCTGTTTGGGATTGCTGAGTGGTGGGAGACCATGCAGAAAGAATTTCATCTTTAGACTTTTGTCTACAGACACCCCCTTGTTTCAGGGACCAAGTGCATGATAAGGCTTTCTGCGATTCCCCCTTGATCTTTCAGATTCCTTGGACAGCCATGGCTGTTTTAATAAACGGCAGAGAGGTTCTGAGCTCACTTCTCCATGAAGTTTGAAACATTTCCTCCAAAAACACTTTGAACACATTCAATCCTAATACGAAATATTTCCTCTCTTTTCCTCATAATGACAAGCCTGGCCCCAATTTAACCATCATACCATGTAACTATTATACCATGGTGACTCTTCAAGTGGGTTAATACTATACTTTTGCTTAAATTTTCATTAGGCCTGCAATGTTGTTTGTGTGTGAAATGGCAAATTACACTGGTCACCATAATAGCTTTTCAGAGGGTATGGATTCTCAAAATGCATGCAACTTTTAAACAATGCACACATGTAAAATTCCCCACAACTCTTAAATATTCAGAACAGAGATCCAAATATACTTCTGAACTGAAGTAGATCATTTTACTCAAAAACACCTTTCAGACTAGACAAATGAACGAGCTACCTTGCCTTATTATATGTAAATAGCATGAGAATCAGAGACAGAGATGTAGATGTAGAAATCAAGTAAGTTAAAATGGTGGAGAGAAGCATCTAAACACTATATAGGCAATTTCTGGTGGTAACTGTAGAGCAGATTTAAAAGATGAATCAATAGCGTGCCAAATATTGTCTTTCACTATTCTTCTCTCCTGCTACCTTATTTTTGAAGAAGTTTGTAAGTCGTGAGTCTCCGACTACAGGAAACATCAAGTCTGTTTCACCAAATTATTTAAGGCCAGTATCTTTATTGTGTTTCATTGAAAGTCCTTTCATGGTCCAATATTTCATGTTCTTGTAAATGTCTAGACTATTCCAATGTTTATGGGGAAATGTCTTGCGTGGCTCCAAACGAGATGATGAATGAAAACAGTGGTCACAGAAATCATAAAGAGTTTAATATGTAAGCAGGTACAGTCTCAAGTGAGTTAAGAGCTTGCTTGAGAGCATAGTTGGTAAAATGCCTCATTTTTAATTGGAAAAGAGTTATGTCCAGGATGAGGTGAATACCAAGACGGAAATCCATCTTAGGCTGCTTAGTTATTCAAGGTCCCACCATACCTCTATAGAATATTTATTATTTTATTTATTATTCATTAATAGCATTTATCTACCCTGAGGGAGTCTGAATGGTGTGGAACAACACAGAAACAAAATACAAAGCCAACTGGACAATAAAAATCCTTTAGTCAAAAGGTCTGATAGATACCCCAAATCAAATCAGCTGAATAAAGGGTTCATTGAAATTCTATTGATTTTGCTTGTTTACCAGATATGAACAGGGTTAAGGGGGCCATGTACCTATAGGGGAAGGGGCAAAAGAAACTTCAAAGAATAGGAGATGCTGTCATTTGGTCTTCTCCCATGTATTTCTTCCCCATGTAGAGTATCCCACCTATAGTTTCAAGAAAACGTACAAGATGAGATATTGGTACGCCATGAATGAATGAAATGTCTAACGAAGATCGCTTTATATATCTACTACAAGCCCAATAAAAACTGTGGCCCATCAAATTCCAACTGATCCTTTCTTCCCAGAACTATCCGTGAGACCTATTATTTTTGTCAAAATGGAGGGAGGCGTCACAACATGTACGAAATAGGTAAAGCTTTCATTGTGCTGGCACAATGCTATTGCACTTTGCTCCTGGGTGACACAATTTTTCCCTTCCCTTCCCTCCATTCCAATCTTTCTAATCTAGAATTACTTGCAAATTTTGATTTGCGATACATACCTAACAGTGGTAGAATTCCAATTGTTTTTTTACTACCGTTTCTGTGGGCGTGGCTTGGTGGGCATAGCAGGAGAAGGATACTGTAAAATCTCCAGTCAGAGGTGGTCTTTGCTGTTTCTCCGAATTACTCAAAATTTCTGCTACCGGTTCTCCAGAACTGGTCAGAACCTGCTGAATACCACCTCTGATACCTAATTCCTCCATTGTATATGCATGCAGGCATGGGGAACGGCACATGAACTGCTGTCAAAGTACTTACCTATGGCTCGATCACTTTGAAACCCAGGGAAAACTTATTTGTTTAGATTTAGAGAAGAGAGAACTATATTCATCTTGCTTTAAATTAACTTCAGATTCATAGTGAGGAAATAGATACAGGATATAAAATGAAATGGATAACAGGAGGAGGAGTGAACTTATTAACTTCAGCTTTCCTCCTACTGTCCTGTCAATGACACATATTTTCTCTCTCCACATGATGCAGCTGTTTGTTTAGATGGAGAACCAAGCTGTAGGATTCACATATTCTTAATGCCTCATGACAAATTCTCTTCTTCCTGATTACCCTTGGAAGCTGGCATCTTGACAACTAAAATTTTACTGTGGACAACTAAAATTTTACTGTATTCATGTGGAAAATACCTGGGTGATTTAATCACCTGAAATGCTATGGGGAGAGTGCAGCAGTGCTCAGAAGCTATAAACCTGGGCTGTGTCATAGAGGTCACAATATAAAACCAAGTAAAATCTTCTACAGAATTTGTGCATCTCAAAAGCCTGTTGTGCCATCAATTTTTGTTTATCAGTGAGTTTTTCTAGTCTCATCTTTCATGCAAGACTAGGAAACCACTTGGGGCTGGTGAAACCATTGGGAATGTTGTAAATATTATTTATTTATTTGTATCCCACCTTTATTATTTTTACAAACAACCCAAGGCTGAGAACAGATCTCCCACACATCTTCCTCCCTTTTCCTTTCTTCCTCCAACACATTTTCATCACAACAAAAATTATGTGAGGTGCAGTGGTGGGATTCAATTTTTTTTACTACCGGTTCTGTAGATGTGGCTTGTGGTGGATGGGAATATAATGTAAAATCTCCAGTCAGAGGTGGTATTTGCTGGTTCTCCAAACTACTCAAAATTTCCGCTACGGTTCTCCAGAACTGGTCAGAACCTGCTGAATACCACTTCTGGTGAGGTGGGTTGGGCTGAGAGAGAGGAACTGGGCCAAAATCACCCAGCTGATTTTCATAGCTAAGGCGGGACATGAAATCGTGGTTTTCCACTTTCTAGACTAGTGCCTTAACAAACAGGCTCTCACAAAATCACTGTCATCTCACAAAATGGATGCCACAGTGAATGTGTAAATTATACAAAGGTGATGGTAAAACATTTGTTTACCAGAAGGCAAACATGAGAGGCTATCCTCCACTATTCCCTCCAATACCCTAAGGCACTTTATACCAGGCTAACTTTTCCTTCCCTTTGGCTGGGTGGATAGGTCTTTTTCTAAACAAAGAGATAAATTGTAGCCAGTAATAATTTTAATTCAAATTCTAGAAATGCCTTAGTTACATTCCTGTACATGAAGATTCTAAGTTACTATTAGAAGATGGAGTTTTAAAAACATAAACAATATAAAGAGGAGAAGCAGGGAGAGTAACATGAAGCTGAGTTTTCCAAGGCCCTGATAGGTGGTCTTTTAGATGTTTTAATGTTAATATTTTTTGTTTGGGTTTTAGACTTTGTTTGGCTTGAATTTAATAACTTTTTAATTGATTTTTAATTTTTGTATTGTGGGTTTTATGATGTGGGCCACCCTGAGTCCTTCGGGAGATAGGACGGCATACAAGTCCAAGCAAATAAAAATAAAATAAAATATCATTGCCTACTCCTGCCTGCTTGAAGAAATCAATCTGCCAACTGCCAGTTGGGATTGCTAAAACCTGCCTGGTGTTAGTGAACTGAAGAGCAGAAGTTTCAAAGGAATCAGTTGAGCACTTTGCTCAGAAATATCAACAACTGCCATGATCACAGATCAGAGACATTCCTTGTATAAGTATTAACTGAAACCCATAAGGTACAACTGTGTACCAAGTAAATTCACTGCTTTGATATGATTAAATGCAGCAAAAATTCCTGTAACGAGAGTCCAGAAGCCTAGCACTGACATCCAAGTTTCATTCCTATTTTCTGCATTCCTATTTGCCTAGACTGAGCATCTCAAACCTCTGCTCTGAAGCTTCCTGGCTCATTCCATATTATTATATTATCAAATCACCTAGTACTTCTTGCCTTTTGCAGTTTGGAGAGACTTAATATTTGGGTGTATCGCTCTCTTAACCAATTCTTCTTTTTCTCAATTACATCCTTGATCTTAACTAAATTATCTGCTTCCTCCCCTCAACTTTTTAGTTATCTGCCTATTGACCAGTTATCTGCCTATCAGCCATTCTGTTTTCTCTCTCCTTATCTTCTCTTCCACTTGGACCTTATTCTCTATTCTTATTTCTTATCCACCAGCCTCTGTTTTCCTAGGAATCCTCCCCCCTTTTCTAAGTAAATCTCTCTCTCAATCCCTTCACATCCCTCACAAAGACTTCATGGTTTATCAACATCCTAATGACTGATCTCAACCTGAGCAGTTACAATGTGATGGAATATTCCGTGACCTCAAAGCAGTTTAGCAAGGTTATTTGGGGGGAGGAGGGGGAGACAGTGAATCTCAGCCAAAATGTGGCAGGCTACGTTTTAGCCTATGTGATAGACTAATCTTCCATTCCACTCAAATTTAAACTGTTTGCTTCAATTCCCAAGAAGAAGCAAAACTTAGCAATGACAACAATATATTGCTTGTATCTTCTTTGAGGTTTCCAGAAGCAATTACCCGTAAGGTCGTCTATTTTTCTTTCACATCAAGTGGTTCACATTTTGCAAAGACTTTAATATCAGAAGGTGTATTCTGGAAAGTCTAAAAGTCAATCTTAATCCTACCAAAATGTACAGTCATAATCTTGAGTTGTAAAGTTAAAGAATTTGCATCACCTATAATGAGCACTTATCTTTCATGCACACAATACACAGCATCAAATTCCCATCACAGGTATTTCTCTTGGGACTGGATGGTGAATGAATTTTAAAGAGGTGTGATTGAATCCTAGGTTGGAAACAAATTCCAATGTCAACATGTTTTTGCCAGTGCATCTTTTCTTGCATTTCAGAAAAATAAAAACTAAAATATAGTTGGAACACTGTCTAGACGTTAATGGCTAATGAGCTAAACAAGGATGGATGTTTATGCATTCAAAATATGCACATTTATTTTGGTCACTAATTGTAGATGGTGTTTTCAAAAAAAACCTGAAGTTCACCATCAAGGACAGGGGTGTCAAACTCGCAATGACACATTGTCGCCACGTGACGTATGATAACTTTTTTCCCCTTTGCTAAAACGGGGATGGGTGTGGACAGCACATGACACATCTGGCCCGCAGGCTGCAAGTTTGACACCCCTACTCAAGGAGAACTTTGGTACACTTTGGTAGTCCTTGACTTGAGACCTCAATTGAGCTCAAAATTTTGTGGCTAAGCAAGACAGTTAAGTGAGTTTTGCCCCGTTTTGCAACCTTTCTTACCACAATTACTAAGGGAATCACTGTAGTTGTTAAGTTAGTAATACCGTTGTTACGTGAATCTGGCTTCTGCCATTGCCTGTGCTTGTCAGAAGGTTGTAAAAGATGATCACATGACCCCGGGACACTGCAACCGCCATAAATACATTACCAAGTTGCCAAGCATCCAAATTTTGATCACACGACCATGGGGATACTGCAACAGTGTGAAAAACAGTCATAAGCCAGTGCTGTTCTAACTTCCAACAGTCACTAAACAAATGGTTGTAAGTTGAGGACTACCTGCACTGCACTTTCAGACATTCATATGTTAAACACATCTTGTGAGAAGAGCACACAGATCTCTGCACATTGAATTGTTAGATGTGGGACTAGGTAAATGAAGTCAGGGATTTCCAGCAATCATAGATTTCTTAAAAGGCAGATGGTGTTAATTAGAACTTTAACACAGAACCATAATAATGTCATAGGCATTGGGATTTAATAGGGATAATATGTAATAGTAGCAAAGTAGCATTTCTAAAATTATAATTTACTAAAATTTCATCTTAATGTTGCAATTGCATCCGGCTACGGTGAAATGAAATAAGAGCAGTATACTATCCAGGAAAGCTGGATAATTCTAATTCTAATTCTAATTAGAATTCTAATTCTGATACTAAAGCTGGATTAATTGTAAATTATCCTGTCCTTCCCACAGACACACATCATTTCAGCACCTTGAAGATATTTAAATAAGCTGAATTTACTTAGCTTAATTTGCTTCACAAATTCACGGATTTTTATCCCCACAGAAGCTACAAGATTCCCTACATCCCAAACACATAGCATTCAACATCAGACAGGCGTCCTTCCCTGGTTTTTCAAAACAATGAGGATATCAAGTACTATTCTTACTGCAACAGATACATTTTCATGAAAATCACAGCTCTATTAAATTGTTATTCATTCCAAAAAAGCATGGACTTTCTCCTACCCCCTTTCAGGGATTCTTTTTATTTGCAGAAGTACTCTGTAATTTTGACCTGATCTATGGATAGAAACTGACCCTCACCACAACCCCAACTAATATGGGGTTGGGAGAAGCCATGCAACTACAGGGAATTGCTAAATGTATGATTGATTGATTGATTGATTGATTGATTGATTTTTTGACTTGTATGCCACCCCCTCTCCAAAAGGACTTGGGGCGGCTCACAACTAAAAACATAACAATAAATAATTACCTAAAAACAAATTAAACAAGGAACAAGTCAAATGCAATTTTAAAACCCCAAGGTTAAAACACAATCAAACCCCCCCAGGAGGTCAGCACAGCCCAGACTGCACAAATAACCAGGTCTTTAAATCGTGGCGGAAGGTGCGGAGATCAGAGGCCAGCCGGAGCTCCAGCGGAAGCTGATTCCATAGAGTGGGAGCCGCCACAGAATAAGCCCTCCCGGGTCGCCGCCAAATGACATTGGGTCACAGATGGTACCCTGAGGAGCCCCCGTCTGTGCGCTCAAACAGGGCGGTTGGTATTTGATGCTGGCAGGAGTCATTCTCGCAAATAACCTGGACCCATGCCATGCAGGACTTTGAATGTTAACACAAGAACCTTGAACCTCACCCGGAGGACGACCGGTAGCCAATGCAGGTCGCGCAGGAGGGTTATAACATGGGAGAACCGAGAAGCTCCCATCACAACCCGCGTGACAGCATTTTGCACCAGTTGAAGCCTCCGGATGGTATGCAAGGGCAGTCCTAAGCAGAGAGCGTTACGGTAGTTGAGTCGGGAAATGACGAGTGCCTGAGTGATCGTGCGCAGGGCATCTCGATCCAGGTATAGGCACAATTGGTGAACCAGCCGGATCTGGGCAAAGGCCCCCCTGGCCACGGCCCCCACCTGCTCCTCCAGTTTGAGCCATGGATCCAGCAGGACCCCCAGATTCCGTGTCCTGTCCACGGGGGGCAACACCTCCTCCCCCATGACCAAAGATGGAACCTCAAAGCTGGACCGAGATGTCGGTATGCACAACCACTCTGTCTTGGCTGGGTTTTGTTTGTGTGATGGCTTTTTTAGAGGAGTAGTGGCTGGTTTAAGGCTTGTGCACAGTTGTATTTCCATGGCTCATACCATTAAGCAAAATGCTATCTTCAAACAGAGTGCTAGGATATGTTTGTAAAGCTTTGCTTTCCACTTAAGAATAGAATAGAATAACAGAGTTGGAAGGGACCTTATAGGTCATCTAGTCCAACCCCCTGCTTAAGCAGGAGACCCTACACCATTTCTGATAAATGCCAGTCCAGTCTTTTCTTGAAAGTTTCCAGTGATTAAGCTCCCACAACTTGTGAAGGTAAGCTGTTCCATTGGTTGATCTGTCAGAAAATTTATCCTTATTTCCAGGCTGCATCTCTCTTTCCATCCATTATTCCTTGTCTGGCCTTCAGGTGCTTTGGAAAATAGCTTGACCTCTCTGTGGCAAATATTGGAAGGCTGCTATCATGTCTCTCCTGGTCCTTCTCTTCACTAGACTAGCCATGCCTAGTTCCTATAACCATTCTTCATATGCTTTATCCTCCAGTCCTCTAATCATCTTCATTGTGGTTCTCTGTACTCTTTCTAGAGTCTCAAAATCTTTTTTGTAGTGTGGTGAACAGAACTGGATGCAGTACTCTTAGGTGTGGTTTTATTAAGGCTTTATAGAGTTGTATTAGTGATCTTGATTGAATCCCTCTGTTGAATCCCTCTGTTAATGCAATTTAAGATTGCACTGGATTTTTTGGCTGCTGTCACACACTGTTGGTTCATATTTAATTGATTGTCTACTAAGACTCCAAGATTCCTCTCACAGTTCCTGCTATTAAGCTTGGTTTCACCCAATCTATATGTGTACCTTTGATTTTACTTGCCTTTACTTTTCTTTACACTGAATTTCATTTTGTTAGACACACGTCTCCTGTTGCTTAGAAGGTTTCAAAGTGGTACTGTCACACAATTGCAAATAGCTAGTATAGCCCTCAAAACCACATCATTAAATATGATGGGCATGAGCCGTATGGAGCACCTCAACTGCCTGTTTGTGCTCCAGAGAGTATCCCAGAATGAGCAGAGGTAAATATTTCAAACTATTTCAGAAGAATAAAGGACCAAAATGATATCCTGATGCCTTAAAGCTCTTTAGCATACAGGTACTCCTCGAGGTATTAGGGACACTGTGGCTTAGTGGCTAAGATGCTGATTTTGTCGATCAGAAAGGCTGGCAGTTCAGCAGTTTGAATCCCTAGCGCCACGTAACGAAGTGAACTCCCATTACTTGTCCCAGCTTCTGCCAACCGAGCAGTTCGAAAGCATGTAAAAAAATGCAAGTAGAAAAATACTTTAGTGGGAAGGGAACAGCGTTCTGTGTGCCTTCGGCATTTAGTCATGCCAGCCACATGACCACGGAGACATCTTCGGACAGCACTGGCTCTTCGGCTTTGTAACAGAGATGAGCACTGCCCCCTAGAGCTGGCAACGGCTAGCACGTATGTGTGAGGGGAACCTTTACCTTACTATTCCTCGACTTATGACCACAATGGAGCCCCAAATTTCTGTACTTAAGTGAGACACTTGTTAAATGAGTTTTGCCCCATTTTACAACCTTCCTTGACACAGTTGTTCAGTGAATCACTGCAGTAGGTAAGTTAGTAACACTGTTGTTAAGTGAATCTGGCTTCCCCCATTGACTTTGCTTGTCAAAAGGTTGCAAAAGGGAATCACATGACTCTGGGACACTGCAACCATCATAAATGTGAGTTGGGTGTCAAGCATCACATGACCATGGGACTACTATAAAATTCATAAGTATGGGAAATGGTCGTAAGTCACTCAGTGCCTTTGTAACTTTGAATGGTCACTAAATGAACTGTTGTAAGTCAAGGACTACCTGTATTCAAAAGTATGTGTTAATATCCTGAATTCCCGCCTCCCAAATTAGACCAATTTTGAAGGTGATTTAAGGGATCATACGATTCTTTTTTAAAAATCTATGAGCCTCGGTGCCATACATTTGGTACAAAACAGAAAGCATCAACAGAGGCAATGTACTTATATTAAACACCCATGATAAAGCAAAGATAACATGTATAGTGATTATTAAATTAATGGCTGATGTAATATCTTCATGATCAAACATTGTTGTTTAACATTAACATAATGTTTAAGCATTAATCTATTGCTTTTATTTCTTTAGTTTCCTATTTTGCGGTTTTAAACCTTGTTGGGAGATTTTCAGAATAATTAAATAAACAAATATGTGGACAATGAAACAAATCTTTCTGAATGAACAAACCTTTCCCATCTAATCCACAGCCCTGAGATTTTCTAGTCGTCACCCATTCAAGTGGTAACCACATTCAATCCTGGTTAGCTTTTTAAAACAACCAAGGTTGGCTAGACGTTGCTGTTCACACTCTATGTGCATGAATTCTCAGAATTCAAAGAAAAGGAATCCGCGCAACTCAGTGGTACTCAGTGGTTCTCAGTGGCCCTATGAAATCAACTACCCCTGGGACTCCGCCTGTCCCCTAACCTTCGCACCTTCCGCCATGACCTGAAAACCTGGCTATTCGAACAGGCTGGGCTGGGCTGATGTCCTGGGGGGGTTAATTTTAAATGGTACACTGGGGTTTTAACTTAAATTAGACTTGTTACTATTTAATATTGTTTTAAATTAATTTATTGTGTTTTGGTTTTAATTGTGAGCCGCCCTGAGTCCTCGGAGATGGGGCAGCATACAAGTCTAAATAAATAAATAAATAAATAAATAAATAAATAAATAAATAAATAACCTTTTCTCACCACAGACTCCCCCCCTTCCAGAGGTGGGATTCAAAAAATTTTACTACCAGTTCTGTGGGCATGGCTAGGTGGGCGTGGCTAGGTGGGCATGGCCATGTGACTGGGTAGGCATGGCCTTTTTTGCAGCAAACCCCCCTCCCATTTTTGGGGCCTTCTGGGCCTCAGGGAGGCCTCCTGGGGGGAGTTTTTGCTCCCAAAAGGCTTTCCTGGGCCAAGGAAGGAAACACATGCTCCGTTTTTGAGCCTCCTGGGCCTCAGGGGAGCCTCCTGGGGGTGTGTTTTTGCTCCCAGAAAGCTTCCCTGGGGCCCAGCACAGCAAATAATGAAGTGCACAGCAAAAAATGGAGCGCACAGCCCCCCACCCTCCATTTTTTGCCTTCCTGGGCCTCAGGGAAGCCTTCTGGGTGAAGCAGTAAGACAGTGAGGGCAATCCTGGCGCAACTGATCATAGGAACAGCTGATTGTCGGGAAGGGGGGGAAGAAATACCTTAAGGATGAACTGGGCAGGGAAGAACGCAGTCAGTGATGTCGGGCATGCACACAATGTTGCACATGCATGATTTGGACTGACTGGGAGGGGAGGGGAGAGGCAACTGGGTCAGGGGCTGGCCAGCCAGAAGTTACTACCGGTTCGGCGACCCACGCCAAATCCTTGCTACGGGTTCGCGCGAACTGGCTGAATGCCACCACTGCCCCCTTCCTTTAAATATCTTTTGTGGCTATGGACCATGGTCACACACCACGAAGACTTAGCTCAAGATTTAAATCATAATATTTCTTCAAGCCTTTACGGACATTGTGGACGCCCCAGAGGTCTACGGACCACAGGTTGAGAATCAATGGGACAACACATTTCACAACCTTTCTTCCTGCACAGTATTGTGGAAAGTGATTTCATTTTTTTCCCCACAAAACCCTTGCCATTGTGGCAAAGATCTATAATGCTAGCTTGCGTGACGAATGCGCAGTGCTTTCACCGATTAACCGAAATCAATTTTTCCTGGCTGGCAGAAAAGAACATGAGCTGTGGTTCAGAAGTCCAAAACTGCCCAGGCAAACCCCTCAGCTTTCATCCAAATAACCTTAGATTTATAGCACAGAGACACATTTCTCAAAGCAATGTATTTCTCCCATGGGGAAGGTCTTGTGGGGATAATATTGCCTCCTATGTTCAATATTATACAGGCGATTCAGGGCTAAGTCCTTAAGTGTGTTGACGCTGTAAATCTGCTGTTATGATCCATTCAAAGCCAATGGGCTTCTTTGGACAGGGGACAGGGAGGGGTGATGTCAATGCATATATTATGATGTCATTGCATTCTGCAACTTGCATCCGAAGTCATGATACAGTGCTGTATATAACTGCAATATTTGATGAAGACATCCTCCAGTGCATTTTATTAAAGGTAAAGTTTTCCCTGTCAGTCATATCTGACTCTGTTTTTGACTGGGGGTCTCGAACCCGGGCTGTTAGCTCTCCAGCTCAGGGGTCTCCAAAGCAAAGCTGGCTGAGGAATTCTGAGAGTTGAAGTCCACAAGTCTTAAAGTTGCCAAGGTTGGAGACCTTCTCCAGCTGACACACTCAGCATCTTTAACCGCTGAGCCATCGCGCTTCAACATTACTTCAACATCATTATGGTTTGCTAATCAGTGCCACTGCCAAAGCTTTGCACTCAGACCCAAATTTAACTGAAGGCCCTCCCATCTTTTCCATCCTTTGAAAACTGATTTATTTCTCTAGGAGGCTACAGCATAAGGCAACTTGTTTTTATCTCTTTAGCCAACTGCTCAAGATCGCAACAGCTGTTCAGGAAAGGATTTTTTTTTCCTATTCAGGTAATCAGTGTCAACTGTTTACGAGAGAACAATATCTCCTCTCCTCACAATTCTGAGAGAATATTTCTTCTACTTTTCGGTTCTGTTTTGTGATTTATTTATTTTTGGTGGGGTTTGAGTCACGTGAAAAAGAAAAACACGAACGTTTTGAAATCCACAGAGTCTCATGAATTCATTCAGGAAATTGTCTGAAGCAGACAACACCGTGACCTGCTTCAAAGGCTTAGCAAGTAATTCATCTTTCTTTACGCGTGAGTTCGCAACCTTTTCGTCTTTCTTTCGCTCCGATCGCAACCACATTGCCAAACAGCTTCATCAATTATCTATGGCTAAAAAGTGGACTCTAACATTGGGAGAGTGTTATTAATTGGTCTCGGTAGTGCCTAATGAGTTTGAAAGCTCCTACCTGCCGGTCCCCGAGGAGGATGGCTAGTTGCGGACAACAATTTACAGCACACCATTAACACATATGCCAGGAACAGCCACTGAGATGGAAGCATTGATTTGGCACAGGAGCTCATCCTGCAGAAAAGGAAGGCGGGGGGAGGGGAAGGGGAAAAAAAAAGGAAGCCACTGAGAAAGAAAGAATAATAATTTGGGAACAGTGTAAAATACAAGGCAAAAGCTATTTAAAAAGTGGGGTGGGAGAGGAAAAGTTAATGAAGACTGGAAATTAAATGAAACGGATTAATAAAAACATAATACTTAAGGGGGTAGAATCACATTCACACCTAAACCGAGGTCAATTCTTAATCAGCCATGCTTTACAAGAAAGGATGAAGAACAACACATCTTTTCTTTCCAATTTCTGTCTCTGGAGGTGCTCTTTGTCTGATTCCATTATGAGGCTGAGACTATGAGGCTTTGCCTGGTTCATTATCAGACTTTGGAAGACATTTAGCCCATCACCAAATAACATCCAAAGGAGGCGGTTTTGGGGAGGAGCCTATTCCAAGAAGGCCTCAAAATGCAGGTAGTCCTCGGCTTACGACCATAATTGAACCCAAAATTTAGGTTGCTAAGTGAGACAACTGTTAAGTGAGTTTTGCCCCATTATGACTTTTCTTGCCATAGTTATAAAGTGAATCATTGCAGTTGTTAAGTTTACAACTCAGTTGTTAAACGAGTCTACCTCCCCCATTTGACTTTGCTTGCCAGAAGGTCGCAAAAGGTGTTACACATGATCTGGGGGCACTGCAACCGTCATAAATAGGGACCAGCTGCTGAGCATCCAAATCACGTGGCCATGAGGATGCTGCAGTGGTCATAAGTGTGAAAAATGGTCATAACTCACTTTTTTCAGTGATGCTGTCACTTTGAACGGTCACTAAATGAACTGTTGAAGACCACCTGAACCATCATTTGGGGAAGGAGGGGGGAAATGGCCTTGTTTTTCCATTGATAAAGCAGTTTTAGAAAATGATGGGGATGATGCCCACAGATGCAGGAAAAAAGAAAGAAATCTGGACATTAGAAATAACTCTGATCAGCTAGAAGACAGGACAATGGACAAACCCATTCAACTAAATTCTGATAAACAGGTGTTCTGTACCCATCGACAGCAGTTTTGGGAATTGGCAAAACTCAACAACAGATGGAAACTTTTGAGAGAACACCTACAGTCTACTTTCAAAATTCCAAAGGGATGGACTTTACTAGCCTGTTGTATATTCTCAACAAAAATGGAAGGGAGGGAGGGTTCACAGAAAAGAGGCAGCAAAGATTTAGAATGTTTTGATTCTCTTCATTTCTACCTATTGATTGCCTAGACTTTTGCAGCCAAGATCAAAAATTAACGAGCAATAATTAATTAGAAATTGTTGTATGTCTGGATTAAAGATTTTTCCTGGTTAATTAAAAAGTGTTAATTAAACACTTGTTAATTAAAAAGTGCTTTTATAGTGAAACAGTATAATCAGGCAGTATTGATTCTATTCTCATAAAATATAATTTATTAATATCTAGCATTCATACACAGCGTTATTTAAGAATTTGACTACGGTATATCAGGTTTTTCAAACTTCGCAATTGTGCAGACTTCAGCCCTCAGAATTCCCTAAGCTGGCTGGGAAGCTGAAGTCCACAACTGAAAGCTGAAGTCCAGATATCTGAAAAAGTTGCCAAATTTGAAAAAAAACACTGGGCTAAATGATCCACAAAACTCCTTCCAATGCATAGATCTTATAATGTAAAGGAATACTGAACAAAAATCAAGTAGAAACCTATTTGCAAATCTCTTCCTACCATAATCCTGCACAAAAAGTGTACAAAGGAAATGCAATGACACATAGTATATATAACAGCACATAGAAGCCTCCTATTTAAATATGAAATTTGATAAAGATGAGATTTAAGAGATGAGCAAATTTAAGAATAATTAAAAAAAAACTTGAACAATTTGGATTACACTTTTAGAAAAGATACTCCAAAGAAAGATTTCACTAGATGCTGCAGCCTACCTCTGTCCCATTCCCCCTACCGCCTCACTAACTTCCTATCTCTCCATTCTCTTGCAAAGCCAACCCAGGCAAACTCCTCTGGGAAGAATATCCAAACAATGTTATGGACAGAAGTGGGCACTTCTCCAGCCTCCTTTGACCGTGATGGCCAAAATCTGAAAGCAATTTTTTTAAAAAGTATTAGCCCTAAAATAACATTAGCATAATTCAAAAATAAGCTGCAAAATCCCCCCTCCCAAAATATCCAGGCTCATTTAGCCTTCTATAACTCCACCCACATAAATTGATTGCAGGCTGAGGAATTCTGGGAATTGAAATACACAGGTCGTAAAGGGCCTATAAATTGCCTACTCCTGTTTTAGAACAAGGTTCCCCAAAGTGGTCAATAAATGGCTGGGGGCCAAGGGGATTAGTAAGTCTGAGTGTCAATAAGTGGTTGATAATGATGGGAGGTATAAATCTTTCACCTTTTTTTAATAAGGATGGAAAGTTGATTGGGCTCAATTAATCTGTTGGAGCCTCTGTAGAATTCAATGCCAGTCCCTAATCTTGAAGGTGAGGTAGCTACTGATAAGACAGTCTTGCTCAGCATTAAATGGTCAGCCAGCAGTGAGAGTGGGCTTCAGTTCCTATTATTATTATTATTATTATTATTATTATTATTATTCATAGTACTGATAGTTAAGTAGTATTTATTAAATTATTGTCATATAATAAATGTTTGGGGGTTAATGAAATGTCATGAAGGGGTCAATGAGCTAAAGAGCTTGGAGATATCTGCTTTAGAAAGAGACAAATACTTCAAAGAACTTTATTGAATTATGTTATCATCAAATATTTCAGAAATCTTGAGATCTGTTCCAAGGATAGGATAGGGGGTGCTTCTTACCTTGATAATTTTTCCAGGTTTTTATTGCAGGTCAGCAATCTTAGCAGCAGGTATCTTCTGCCAGAAATGCAGATTCCCATTTGTAAATATATCCAAGCATTTCTGCACCCAAATTTTCCTACACATCCAAAGCCTAGAGAAGAAATGGGATTGGGAAAATACTGTATTATTATTGAGGACATGGATTGGTTAAGTCAGAAACTTTTTTTAATTAAAACCATTGTTACACAGCAACCTACCAAAGAAAGGTATAATAATCTCTTTAACATTATTCACATGATTCGTCCAGATCTAGGTATGAACTAAGGTTTTTAGGAACAGCAACCACAACATGGTAGTGATACGTCTTCCAGAGCCGGAAATGAGTCTAAACTTGCAATATTTCAACGTCTTGCCAAATTTCAGGGGCCTTTCAGAAGATCTTATCTGAGAATACTGACATATCTATGCCTGGGTTTTATATCTGAGCATAGGAGTCTGCAGGAAGTCAACACCTGTACATGAGGCAAGCACATCCTTAGGTACATGTGTCAATGTTGTGTACATATAAAAAATAGGCAGAGCTTAGACTGTGATAGTGCACCCATTCCCGCAGATGCCCATACACTCTATAATTTATACATGCAATCGCCTTGTTCTCTTAACCAAGTGTTGAATACTGTTTGAAAACTAGCATCCAAGGCATAGTCAAATAGGCTGCAATAAATTAAAAAAAAAATTCCAATAAAATGATCGCCACAGACATCAACAAGAAAGTAGATACATATTTTCATAAATTCTGCACTTTCCTGTAGTTATTTATCTATCTTGTCTATGCGAATGAACATTTAGAGATGGTAGCGCTACTGTAATTTGTATTTTAACTATAATAAAATAGAAGTACAATGCATTACACAAGAGCATAAAAGGTCATGTTATTATTACATACACCAAAATCACAGCTGCCAGTTTTTTAGCTGATGCTGGCCTTCATATGCATCAAGTTCTTCCTAAGAACCCAGGTCAGTGTTGGCAAACCTTTTCGGCACAAGTGTTGAAATGGGAGCATGCGCACATGCGGGGGAGCACCAGAAACTGGAAGAACAGCTCCCCAGTGCACACAGAACCCCAGAAACCAGAAGAACAGCTCCCTTGCGCACATGCACGTGCCGGGAAGCTGAACTTCCAGTTTTCAAAGACCAGCTGGCCAATGTGCATGCACGTGCTGGAAACCAGAAGCTCAGGTTCCTGGTGCACACATGCGCGCTGGGAGCTCTTCCGGTTTCCGGTGCTCTCACACACACGAAGACCAGCAAAAGAGCAATGGGCGATGGCTGGAGGCTCAGAGAGATGATTCTGTGTGCCACTTCCGGCACATGTGCCATAGGTTCGCCATCACGGACCTAGGTCCTAGGATATTGTAATGTAGAGGCATAGGATATGTGCAAATCTCAGCAGTGTGGTCTTTTTAATTGAGAGATGGAAATTTTTGTCAATGTGCCTATTATGATGATGATGATGATTAAGGTCTGTCACACAATCAACCAGATGTTTAGACTGGATCTGGCATTTTTATATACCTACAGAATCCTTCCAGGGGACCTTGAATAATCAGGAATTCCAGGTCTTTAGGAAGGACCTGGAATTGTCACAGGATCTAAGCTGTAAGAGCTTAGATCACAGGATCACAGGATCTAAGCTGTCACAGGATCTAAGCTGTTAGCTTAGATCACAGGATCACAGGATTTAAGCTGTCACAGGATCTAAGCTGTTCCGAGTAAAGCTGTTTTTTTTTTTGCAATTGACCGATGGTGATTTTATTAATGCTGACGGTGTTCAAGAGATGTTTTGGGATTGCACCCAAGGCACTCAACACTATTGGTACTTTCCTTTGCCTCAGTCATTCAGCTAGATCAGGGGTATCAAATACAAGGCCCAGGGGCCAGATCTGGGATGCTTAGTTCTGGCCTGTGAGGCCACCCTAGAAACAGCAAAGGACCAGCCCGCAATGTCTGTGCCAGTGAAAGGCAACCTTCCCAAGCTATGTTTTCTTGCAGAGGGTTTGCCGCAGCCAAAAACAGAGCTTGGGAGCCCATTTTCGCTGGCAGAGCGCTCGGGCCGCCACAGGTGCTCCCAACACGATTGATGTCGAGCTAGCCATGTCCACCCTGGTCACACCCACCTGCCCCCCCCCAAGGTCAAATGCAACCCTGATGAGGCCCTCAATGAAATTGAGTTTGACACCGCTGAGCTAGATGAATTTCTATGCTGTCAAATCTTTTCAGAAGTATTAATTTTGCTCTTCTGCTGCCTGGATTACAGTAGAGACTTATAGAGGTTATTGTACCTGCAGGATTCTTCAACCTATGTTTCTTCTTCACGCTAAACATCTTTGAATGCCCAACTGATCATGTCTCTTCCATAATCAGAGGGGCATTTCCAGAAGTACTGATGTTTCTTCTTTGCGTTTCCACACAGAAAGGAATTCAGTTTTCAGTCACCCATGACTTTATGCTTAAGTCATAAAGATGCACTAAGCTGTCTTGGAGCCATTTAAGATGCAAACTGAAGCAATATTCTACTTGTTAGTTTACAGCAGCCATTTCACTTCACTTTGAATGTTTCTCTGCACACGTACCACAGAAGAACAGAAACCACTTGACTCGAAGCAAAGTGGTTGTGTGAGGTGGCCTGGCTCTGACTCAACTTTTAGTGACCTCCTCCAGCATTTTCCTTTAAGTGCTAAAGTCGATCAACAGCAGACTCTTTTGCATAGGCCAGTTAACATATAAGTCATATACCCATGCAATATCCCACAGAGAATTCTCAGGTGGGTTTTAGAGAAGCATGGGTGCTCCCAGAGTAGGTTTATAAGTAGCACTGTACTGCAAAATATAAATGTGTTCCATGAGAATGAGAAATGGACCATCCTCTACATTCTTAATCCATCTTCTCTAAATTGATTCCTAGCTGTGTTCATGGGTGCAGAGACAACAGAAGCCAGCATTGGACCTGGCCGGACACAAAGCAACACAACATGAGATGAAGTGAGACCGGCGGAGCAGCCCAGAAGAGCCAGCAACCTGAGTGCCACTAGTCAGACAGTTTAAAATAGTTTCAGTGGTGGTATTCAGCCGATTCTGACTAGTCCTGGTGGACTGGTAGGGAAAATTTTGACTGGTTCAGAGAACCTGTATAGAAAATTTTGACTGGCCCCGCGCACCTGCCCCCACTCTTACCTCTCCAACTCTCCCATATCTGTTGTTTATTAGCTCAGCTGATTCGCGTGGCAGAGCAGATTGCTGAGCCTCAGCTGAGCTAAAAAACAGCAAAGCTCACCATCGTTGATGAAGAGGACAATCTCTGAGCCCTGTGCATGTGCATATGATACACATGTTTGGAGCATATGCGCAATAGGCATTGATATATTTTTTGCAGCATTGATACAGAGGGCAATGTTTGAGCACTGCACACACGCATGCAAAGCGAGCTCTCCGAACCCGTAGGAAACATTTTTGAAACCCACCACTGGATAGCTCGCCCTCTGTGTGGTACACCAAGGATAAGCATGCAAGTGCCAAACAGAATGACAGCAATTTAGGCTATCCAGACTGTATTATATCTAGCATCTGTAGATTTCTGTAAATTTCCCTGATGTCTATGCCATATGCGGAATAAATAAAATAATAAATTGATCCCAGACCAAAGGGTCATGCATACATTCCTTTCCAAGCATATAATACTGATAAAATCTTCAATCATCTCCCCACTCTCCCCCATCTCATAATTCATTTCCTTAAATAGCCTAAAGAAACATGGGGAAAGTAGCAATTAAAACCTGTCATTCCCAACCTATACTTACGATCGCTGGAGAAATGCAACAGGTTGGTTGCCACATTTCATTAAAAGAGACAATTCTGTCATGTTTATTTCCTGAGCAAATGTGTGCAACTATTATGGGAGGGGGGAAAATGGACTGTATAATTCATTATTATAAGCCTGGCTTGAATTGAGCTCCTGGTAACTGAAGGTCAAGTTGAGCCCAGGGACTGGAAGGGGAGGAACAATAAACAGTTGCAACAAAAGCTTCTGCATTTCTAGGAGAAGGAAGGAGCTTTGCTGGCTCATTATTTTGTGGGACATATGTCAGTAAGGACCACTGGGACTTCTTCGCCAGCCATTTCTCAAACCAAAGACCTGTTTGTACGGAAGTCAAGTGATGGGATTCAAGGAAACACTGATCCAATGTAACTCAGAAGACACCCCCCCAGCAATTATCTTGAACCAGCTGCATGACCAGATGTGCATCCACTACCTGAACTTTCCCCACATAAATAGAAAGCACCAAGGCCCCTACTCTGCATCCCATTTTATTACTGCCTATTAAATTGGATTGGCAGTGTGAGATGAAGTGAGAAGACAAGAGGGTTCACTTGGGGAATATGCGAAGGACTGCCAAGGCAGGAAATATGACATCCCATCCTGCTACTTCAGCTCCTGACAACGGAATAGCGGCTTTGATTTATTTGACCTGATCAATTATATCTGGGAGGTGCACAGCAGAAGCATGAACACTGGTAGGTCAGGTTGATCAGGGACTGCTCCTGCATTCCAGGTTGCATAAAAGGCTCTCTGTTTTCCTTTCTCTTCTCTCTCTCAAACATCTTGGCTCAATTCATGCCAAACAAATAGCAGAGGCATCAGAATTGCATGCGGCGGCTTTTCCTCCTTTTTCTTTCATTAAGTCATGTTAATTTGAGGGTAGTCATCATTTATCTTTCTTTGACACCAACAAACTTGGTTCTTTTTTTCCATGAAACAACCCAAAACAATTGGCTCTTTCAGTCAGAGCTACAGCTTGAGCTGGGTCTCAAACAGCGAGGGTAAGAGATACCTGGCCAAATAGGTAGTATATGTGCTCCCTGAGTGGAATTGTGTTATACTCCTTATCACCCATCCCCTCTCGTGATTGTATGACTGTAACCTTGTCGCATGTATCCTTACGATTTATATTGACTGTTTCCTAGTATGATTTGATTGCTTATTATATCCTATGACTATTATTAAGTGTTGTACCTTATGATTCTTGACGCTGACGAATGTATCTTTTCTTTTATGTACACCAAGAGCATTTGCACCAAGACAAATTCCTTGTCTGTCCAATCACACTTGGCCAATAAAGAACTCTATTCTATTCTGTTCTATTCTACTGCATTAGAGAATGATAGTTCTGTGGTTATCAACTTCTTTTATCTGTTTACAGTACTAGCTTATGATTTTAATTTATACACCACCAAGAATTGTTGTGGGATGGATAGATAGATGGATGGATATAAGGTAGGCAGTTAGACAGACGGACAGGCAGGGAGGCAAGCAGGCAAATAGATTTCTGACCTTGAGATCCCAGTCCTATTGATTGGAGCTGATAAGTGAAAAACGTGAACTCCCAGGGGGAGGGGACAACTAAAAAACTCACTTCAAAACATCTTCACCAATGTTGTCTAACAGGGTAAATAAGCTTGAAAAATCTAAAGAATTCAACATGATTGTTTGTCCTACTTGACATTTCTTTACCTGTCTGCTAGGGAAGGACAACAAATGGTACCCATGTTCTTCCTAATGATAAACATGCCCTGAAAAATGTATAAAAATAAGTATTTCATAAATGCTTGAAGCAGAGAACAGAATGCCTGATTTTGCTACATGTATTGCTAAAATCTGTACCCCACCCACATTTTACTGCTTTAAAAAAAACAATCTCCAAATGGAAGGAAACCTAAAGTAAATAAGGATAGTATCCAGGATAAGACCAGAATCATGTATGTAAGGGGAAAGTCCTGTTTTTGGTTTTGGGGGGACTGAGTAATGCTTACACTAGACATGGCTATTCTGGGAATGAGCCTCTAATGACTCATACACATAGCATAAACAACACAATCTTCTCCTGACCTTCTGGAGCACTGAGGTTTTTGACTGCAGCCACTCCCTTGAGCATTGGTGTCATGGTAAAAGAAAGTTATTAATTAGCAGTCATGTTTACGCTTTCGATGATTTGCACAGACTCTGCCCCGAAATGTGTGGTGTGCAGAAAGAGGCAATCTGACAGCTACCCAAGTTGAGTTCTTGTTCCTATACTGTAACTTTTACAGAGGCTGACAGGACACAACAGTGAATCTGACCTCTTGCCTGGTGTAACTAGAATAACTGTTACTTCGATAGGATTGATTTTTACTGTAGAACATTCTGAATGGTTCTTATATTTACCTGTTAGGCCTCCCCATTATAGTCCTGACAGCATCATTCATAATAGGTTTTTATTTACGCGACACCCTAAGAGGAAGCTGCACAGATTCAGGCAATGCATAAACTTGCAGATTTAAAATGAGCAATTTGACCCAGGAAGCGCTAATATTGCAACAAAATCATTTCGGCTTAAGGTTCAAGAAGGGCATTTTACCTTTTGACTGTAGCAACTTTCTAAATCACAACATTCTTTTAAGCTAATTGCTGCTTTTCCCATCAAGATTTATATATTATGAAATGCCTTTTCTAGTCTTCTATAATCATTGATTCCCAATGCAATTTTACACACACACACATTTAGATAGATGTAGACAGACAGACAGACAGACAGACAGACAGACAGACAGACAGACAGACAAAGGTTCCCCCCACACATACATGCTAATTGTTGCCGACTCTAGAGGGCGGTGCTCATCTCCGTTACAAAGTCAAAGAGCCAGCGCTGTCCAAAGACGTCTTTATGGCACGAAGGCGCACGGAACGCTGTTACCTTCCTACCAAAGTGGTCCCTATTTTTCTACTTGCATTTTTACATGCTTTTGAACTGCTGGGTTGGCAGAAGCTGGGGCAAGTAACTGGAGTTCACTCCGTTACGCAGTGCTAGGGATTTGAACAGCTGAACTGCCGACTTTTCTGATCTTAGCCACTGAGCCACTGTGTCCCATATGGATGGATGGATGGATGGATGGATGGATGGATGGATGCATGCATGCATGCATGCATGCATACATACATACATACATACATACATACAGTGGTGGGATTCAAAAAATTTTACTACCAGTTCTGTGGGCGTGGCTTGGTGGGCATGGCAGGGGAAGGATACTGTAAAATCTCCAGTCAGAGGTGGTATTTGCCAGTTCTCCAAACTACTCAAATTTCTGCTACTGGTTCTCGAGAACTGAATAGAACCTGCCGAATACCACCACTAGATAGAGAGAGAGAGAGAGACAGAGACAGAGACAGAGACAGAGAAAGAGAAAGAGACAGAGAAAGAGACAGAGAGACAGAGAGACAGATACACACACACACAATCATCTTATTTAATGGGTGGAATATTTTACCCACAAACACGCCAAGCATTTAAATATGAATGTGGATTTGAATATGAATTAAATTATGAATGTGGATTTAATCTGAATTATTCCCAAGTTTGTCTTCATGTTTTAAAATAAGTGGTCCATTGCTTGTTCTCACTCCCTCTACAGTATCACCATTTTAAGAAGTGCTTGTGTAACATTTATAACCATGAAATAAACAAGTATACCATGTTTGCAACGTTTACAAAATGAAGGCTATTAAAAAGCAGCTGAGAAAGAATCTATTATCACCAAATGTTATGTAAATGAAATACATTTTCCAAGAAATGTTAGAAGCACAGAGGATAAATCAACTCATGCTATTATTGTTCAGGTAGCTTTAAAAATCATCAAAGCAAAAAAATAACAAAGTAAAACAAAAATGCACTTACCAAATCCTTAACATAATCTGCTGTCCAAGTCAGACTGTCCTTTAATAGCCTAAACAAATGTGAACTGTAATGGATAGTTAACATCGAATCCCTATAGGCCAATTATTTCTGTTTCTGTTCTACATTTTTAAATGATTGGGCCATTTTTAAAAAAATAAAATTGGGCTTTACTCCTAACTCCATGTACAGCGAACCAATTTCCCTGAATGTGAAAAGATAAAAATAAAAAAACCACCACCTGCTCTTGAGTTATCATGATTTGGTTCCTTAGGTAAAGGTAAAAGTTCCCCTCGCGCATACGTGCTAGTCATTTCTGGCTCTAGGGGACAGTGCTCATCTCCGTTACAAAGCCGAAGAGCCAGTGCTCTCTAAAGATGTCTCCAGCATGACTAAATGCCGAAGGCACACAAAACTGTTATTTTCCCACTGAAGTGGTCCCTATTTTTCTATTTTTATTTTTACATGCTTTCGAACTGCTAGGTTGGCAGAAGCTGGGACAAATAATGGGAGCTCTCTCCATTACGCAGTGCTAGGGATTCGAACTGCTGAACTGCTGACCTTTCTGATTGACCAGCTCAGTGTCTTAGCCACTTAGCTTTCTCTTTTCTGATTAAAAAAATTATTGCCCATGAATGTGTGTAATAGCATGTGAAAATGACCCTAGGAGTCAGTAAGGAGAGCCACAGACTAGACAGTGGTCAAATAAGCAGCAGCTGGGTCCACAGAAGGAAAGTGGGCATGGCAAACTTCTCAGATGGGACCCTCCCTAGTTTCTTGAACTGTAAAGGTAAGGGGGTGGGGAGAGGAAGAGTTGTACTTTCAGATTTGCAAGATTCGGTTAATGCATGGGTGTCAAACTCGACAAGTCACGTTGCTGTCATGTGATGTTTCGCAACATTTTTCCCATTTGCAGTGCTGGGGTAGGCGTGGCCTGTGCATGACACATCCAGCCCATGGGCTGCCAGTTTGACACCCCTGTGTTAATGTAATCTTATAGTAAAAATAGTACTCCGTCTGTATTAATAGAAATATATATATTTAAAAACTGCTTTAATATAACTGAAACGATGAAGAACAAAACAGAACTCAAATGTATACACACAGAGGCACCCAAATAAAACACAAAAAACCCCACAAAAGTAATAAAATACATAAAACATATACAAAGTAAACACAGTTCTATTTTTAAATAACAGATTAAACTTTGACTAACCCAAAACCATTCTGTTCAGTGTTTCATTATGTCAGTGAAGGAACTATTCAAGGGCTGATGATACATTTCATCAAGCCAAAACGTGGGTATCTGGTGCACAAATGTCTTTCCAAGAACATGTACCGTAACAGTCTTTTTGCAATATTCAACAGATCCAAAGTTCTCCGTAAATAGATAATTCCAAATTTGGAGACTATAATTCAACAATTAATTAAATCTTTAAATCTCATCCTCGAATCTGATTCACCGTATGAAAGATATTCAATCAAAATAGAATGACCAGAGGGTGTGACCCAATCTATTAGGATGATCTTCATTTGTCCTGCTGCTTTCATTAACATCTCTTTGTCACAATTACAGGCTTCCAAGGGATTTCCAGGAATCGCCGAGGCAGGATTAAAAAGGAGCTCCCAAAAAACCAGCAGGTGTCTGAACCCCTATGTACCCATGAACACGTCCTCTTAACACATGGCAGGTTTTCCTTCCTTAATTTTCATGTTCAAAAGATTGCTTTAATTAAAAACAATAATAATTGAATAGGAAGCGGTGTTGCCACAAAGGGAAGTCACAGCCTTTGAAGTCTCTTGATTCTTAAGAGAGCTTGTAGCCCCAGCCTGGTTCCATATGCCATCTTAGAAGATACAAACAATAGCCCGTGCCTTTTTTAGATGTCTCTCCCTCTGGCTAAGAAAATGACAAGACTAAGCTAAGAAAGCAGAGCATACATTGGGAAGTAGGGAACATCTTCATCAATTGAACAAAATATTATTTTGCCTGGTCAGAGCTACCAAAGCAGCCATCTTGGGAAGCCATCTCTTCCAATGGTTATCATTCTTGGGGAATATACAGAATCCAGTCTAAATGTGCCTACCAACTCCAGAGTGTTGTCATCCTGATTCGGTTTCTTCATAAATCAAGATTTTTGATGAGAATGTTATGTATGTAGAAACCTCTTATCTACCTGAATAGACCCTGATGATATAGCTAGACAAATCCTTAGAAAGAGGTATTTCAGAGCCCATATGAAGCATTTCTTTTTTAATTAAATCAGCCACAGGATTGTTCAACAATGTTCAAGGTTAAAACAGCACCAGGAAAAGGGAGTTATGACTGGTCCTTGCACTTATGACCACTGCAGCATACCCATGGTCACGTGATCAAAATTTAGGTGCTTGGAAACCACCCTGTGTTTACATTGGCTGCAGACTGATTTGTAAACTTTCCAGTTGGCTTCTGAGGGAAGCCAGGTTTGCTTAACAATCACATTATTCACTTAATAACCAACTTACTTAGCAGCAGAAACCGATTGTAACTTACAATTGTGGTTGTAAGTCATGTGGTTGTAAGTCAAGGACTACTTGTGCTTCAGAAACTGTTTCCATTTGTCTCCACACCATGTTTAATTGCTGTGCATAAGTCTGCTAAGAGTACAGGGTAATTGCCACTATGCACATGTATCACCATTTAACGCAGCATTTTCTTCATAATTCTGATTTTTACTTTCAGATGAATTTTTTTTTAAAATCCACTATATGGACCTTCAATGAAGCATGTAGACTTTTAAAATAAATTCTGAGCAACCTGACACCAAAGTAGAATTGTCAGTTTGTCAGGAATCTACAGTCCTACCAGCTCTCTGAACAGTAGGTATTAACAGGTGTTTTTAACAGTTACATTTGTGGTATAAAATGTTCCAGCCTTGGAGCAATTTTCTCTCCAATATGTTCAGTCTAAAGTGCTGTTGCCATAAATCTGCTCATTTGATAACACTGTGACAGATTTGCACAATTGGAGAGCCCCCTGTGGTCAGAGTGGTCCTTCTGACTACCCCTAAATTCCACTAAAAGTTGCCCCCCCCAAGGTAATTTGTAGCATGATACAAAAAGGGGGAAATCATTAAAATAAGAAGCACACCAAAAATGTAGAAGAGAAAAAAAACATTACAATTCATTTACTGCCATTTGTTTATTAAAAAGTTACAATGGCACTGAAAAAAAGTGGCTTAGGGCCATTTTTCATACTTATGACCGTTGTAGCATACCCATGACCCCTTGATCAAAATATGCTTGTATTTATGGCAAATGCAGTGTCCCAGATCATGTGATCACCTTTTGCGACCTTCTGACAAGGGAAAAAGCCCAGAGTCACTTAACAACCGTGTTACTAATAACTGCAGTGATTTACTTAACAACTGTCTCAGGAAAGACATAAAATGGGGAAAAACTCACTTAACAACTGTCTTGCTTGGCAACTGAAATTTTGAGCTCAGTTGTGGTCTTAAGTTGAGGACTAGCTGTAATTGTTAATATTATTTTAATTGATTAAATTCTTTGTTTCATTTTTATACACACTTTTATAGGGTTGACCACTGTCAGCAGATTCTGAGATTTTTTTAAAAAAATTGTGATATGAACAAAAAAAAACCTCCATTCTCTCTTTTTTATATAAAGCATTTGGATAAAGGACAGTAACATGGGATTCACAGGGAGCTACTGTATATACAGCCTTCCTGCTGCAGCTCACTTAACCCCTGGGAAATGGTATGCAGGAATGGCCTTGGGAGAGGGGAAAGGAAGAGCTGCTGTCTAGTAACAATCAGATAACTGGGGAAGAGCCCAAAGCTGCATAACAGGCAGAGAAAGAAACTCAGGATCCTCCCTAATCGATCAGGCTATAAAAAGAGAAGGCGAGACACTTGTGCTTTCAGACTTATGAGATTCTTTTAATGTAGCCCTGCAATAAAGTAGAATTAGTTTCATCTGATCATGTTTCCTATCTGAGTTACCTCAGAAGGTTGACACCCTGGGCCACTAGTTCTCTATAACTGTGCATTAAATCTCTTTTAATTAGAGATTTGATTTGTTATCAGCAGGGTTACATGCTGCAAATTATTATTATTATTATTATTATTATTATTATTATTTAAATGTAATTGTTTCAACTGCCTTTTTGTTGGTTATTTTGTTTTAAAGTTTTCCATGTGAATCACTGAAGTCATTTTGAAATATGATGCCATACGAGCCTTGCAAATAAATAAGACAAGGACTATCTGTGAACAAAACATTTTTTTCTACTATTCAGTTACGACTATCTCCAATTTCCAAGTCAGAACAATGATTTAGGCTCACTGGTGCTGCCATAGCTCCTCACACTGAGATGGTCAATGACAAATTATCTTCTACCAAAAAAAAAAATTGGGGAATTTGCACCCTCTAAAAAACACAATAAATCCTCAGAGATATTGAAAATTAACATTCAGCAAAGACTAACCAGTTATCATTTCGGTCTCCTGCTGCACTTTTGAGGTTCAGTATGCACACTATGTACTGCATCTAGTAGGTATAGCTTGAGTCCTGCTCTCTCCAGAGACAAGGCCTACTTGACTAGGAAACATTTATACCAGGTACAACAGCCCTAACAGACCCTTGACAGCATCTGAGCAAGAGCAACGTTACAAATGTATAACCCAGTCATCCATCAAATATTTCACACCATTTTACAGAAATGCCTCTCCGTGGGAAAAAAAAACCCATGGGCTACCTTTTCTCACTTGCTTTCATCCCATCCTGTGGCATGTTGTTGTTGTTGCCTGAATTCTTATTCTGCTTTTGAGTTAATTCCCACAAAGCATACTGGGATTTTATTGCTCCTTGCTTTGGTCCAACTCCAACACTCTTGAGATGCTAGACAGACAGACAAACAGACAATAGATATAGAGAAACAATAAACAAAAAGACACATATATAGTTGGTGACAGGTAGGTAGGTAGGTAGGTGGATAGAAAGATAGGTAGAAAGATAGATAGACAGGCAGACAGACAGACAATGTGATTAGAGACTGATTAGGTGATGAGAGACAGAGTTAGGTAATAGATTGTAGATGGTAGATGATAGTTAGGTAGTTAGGTGGATGGATGGATAGGCAGGCAGGCAGGCAGGCAGACATAACTTCCTAGAGAAAATCCATAAAGTTTACAAACATCAGTGATTCAAGCTATCCTATGGCAAAGGATCAGCTTAAAAGGTTGAGACAGCCTAACTGCACCTGTATGTAAAGCATTTTAGCATGAACTCTCTGCAAGTCTGCTGTGTGAATTTCTGACTTGAACGTTACAAGGTTGCCCTCTTGTGGCTCTCTAAAGCAGAATCCTCAGCTCGGCTCCAGCTGCTGCCATTTGTGCTTTGCACACTTCATTATCATTTCAGTGGTGTTTTAAAAATAATCAGAAAAGGCCTAAATGAAATCTATCCTGGTTCTCAGACTCCAATTAAATTATTCCTGCCTTCTGGGGAAGTGAAGAAGGATCATTAAACTATATACTTATAATTTATAGCGATAAAAAGATATTTAATATTTCTAATTTGGGTCATAATCTCATTACAACTCATTTCATAGAATGGTGTGGCAATACTCCCCTATTCTCTCTACTCTTTCTCACCCTCCGACAAATCCTTTCAAAGCCAACCACCCTTGCTGCAAAGCTACTAATCTGAGAATTCTCCTTTGTGCGGATATGAATCACCTATGAAAATTAAATTGCGTCATTCTTCATATTCATGTGCCGGGGCCATCACAGCTTCCCATTCATCTTTCTTTTTCCTTCTGCACTGTGCCAGATATCAAGCCACTGAGACAGAAACTTCCCAGTCACTAGCATATGTACGTGTCTACCTGGTTCTCTATTCTGGCTGGACCTACGGTGCCTGACCATTCTAAGAGATTATTTCCTGAAAGTTGAGTTCTTGCTCCTTTTCAGAGTTACTTTATCCTATTTTCCTTTCCATGGAGGCAAACTGTCCTGAGCAATAAACAGCTTCAGCTACGCAAACAGGCGACGGCCTCCCCTCCAGCAATTCACCTTTTACCCTCAATCAAAAACCAAGGCACCGCATGATGCCAGAAAAGAACCTGTGATCCCAGAGGAAGAGACCCCACACAGCTGCTGTGCGATGATAGCTGGCTACATAACTGGTAAATAAGGCCCACGACATCCTGACCTCGAGGCTGTCGAATGCACTGATGGTCTGCTCGAGATTGTGCACGGACAGAAAATTGAACAGGTGTAATGGAATGTCCTGCTCCTCCCCTCGGGCCAGGATTCGGAAGTAACAAGCAGTGGGTTCCTCTGGCACTCCTCTGTTTGCAGGGACCAATTTCCTCTAGCCCAGGGGTCTCCAACCTTGGCAACTGTAAGACTTGTGGACTTCTGGGAGTTGAAGTCCAAAAGTCTTAAAGTTGCTAAGAAGAGAAGAGAAGAGAATTCTTTATTGGCCAAGTGTGATTGGATACACAAGGAATTTGTCTTGGTGCAGTATACATAAAATCTCAGTGTACATAAAATCTCAGTGTACATAAAATCAAAATTCTTTTTATTAGAATTCTTTTATTGGCCAAGTGTGATTGGACAGACAAGGAATTTGTCTTGGTGCAAATCCTCTTAGTGTACATAAAAGAAAAGATACATTCGTCAACAGTCAAGAATCATCAGGTACAACACTTAATAATAGTCATAGGGTAAAATAAGCAATGAAATCAAAAGTTGGAGATCCCTACTCTAGCCCATCTAGCAGCCCTACACTGCTTTCCTTCCATTAAATCATTTTTTTCTTTTACTGAGAAGGGCAAGTTCTATGGTAAGTGGGTGGAAAGAGGAACAATGCTAGCCCTGCCTTGGTATCGTTAAGAAGTACAGGTAGTCCTCGACTTACGATCACAATTGAGCCCAACATTTCTGTTGCTAAGTGAAACATTTGTTAATAGCATTTAGCAATAGTATTTAGACTTATATACTGCTCCACAGTGCTTTCCAGCCCTCTCTAAGCAGTTTATAGTCAGCATATTGCTCCCCAACAAACTGGGTCCTCATTTTATCGACTTCGGAAGGATGGAAGGCTGAGTCAACCTTGAGCCTGGTGGGATTTGAACTACCAAATTGCTGTCAGTCGGCAGTCAGCAGAAGTAGCCTGCAGTACTGCATTCTAACCACTGCGCCACCACAGCTTAAGTGAATTTTGCCCCCTATTTTACTGTGGTTTCTTGCCGCAGTTGTTAAGTGAACCACCACAGTTGGCAAGTTAGTGACATGATTGTTAAACGAATCTGGCTTCCCCATGGACTTTGCTTGTCAGAAGGTCGCAAAAGGGGATCGCGTGACCCCAGGACACGGCAACTGTCATAAGCATGAGTCAGCTACCAGGCATCTGAATTTTAATCACGTGACCACGGGGATGCTGCAATGGTTGTAAGTGTGAAAAATGGTCGTAAGTCACTTTTTTCAGTGCCGTTAACTTCAAACAATCACTAAATGAACTGTTGTAAGTTGAGGACTACCTGTAAACTGACAGGTACAGCTAGTTCTTGACTTGCAACTACCCCTTTAGTGATCCGTTGAACTTACAACGGACCTGGGAAAAAAAGGGACTTATGACCACTTTTCACACTTAGGACCGTTGCAGCATTCCCCACAGTCACGTGATCAAAATTGGGGGTGCTTGGCAACTGTTATATGTGGAAATAATATATGTATTTGCCTGTTACACCTAAGAAAGTATGGAACCAAAGATGCTCCATTTCTGTTCGTAATGTGACCTTTTTACGATGATGACTGGTTATATAATTGTATCTAACAAATATGTACTGTTTTGTAACGTGTTATGTTTTAAAGTAAATGTCAGGTTTTTGGCTGGAACATGGGGGTTTGTATTTTGGCATGAGATTTCATGACAGAAATGCTGGCTTGTGTTGACCTGAACGGAACTGGTTAATGCGTTCAGAAGAACATAACAGGAAGATGCCATGAGAACAAGGGTGATTTCCAGAGAAAAGGGAAACAGGTAGTACGCTGTGGGTGTGGCGTAGGGAATTACATAGTTGGATAGATTGTGAACCCAGGAAAGGGGCAGAGACTGTATATTTGAACTTGTATATCAAAACCCCCAGCCTTCCTGGGAAAGATGTCTTCTGCTAGCAGAATTCCCTTTTGCAAAAGCTTAATAATAAAGCTCTTGTTTACTGTCTCTAGATGTGTTTTGTGATTTTTCTCACAGCAACTGGTTCACATTTATGACGGTTGCAGTGTCCCGGGGGTCCCCTTCTGTGACCTTCTCACCAGCAAAGCCCATGGGGAAGCCAGATTCAATTAACTACCAAGTTACTACTTTAACAAATCAGTGATTCACTTTACAACTGCAGCAAGAAAAAAAATCACAAAACCAGGCAAAACTCTCACTTAACCGCAGTCTCACTTTGCAACCAAAAAAAATGGGGCTCATGTTGGCCGTACGTCGAGGATTGTCTTCACCAGAGGTTGAAGGAGAGCCAAGAGCATGGTCCCCTCCCAATGTCAATATACCAGCAGAAAAGGTCACTTTGGGGACCAGTATGGTGATTCTGCTGCTCATCTTGGTGTGTCCATGGACCACTGACAGAAAAAGCCAAAATCCTCAAGAGTGTTCGGTGCCTCCTATCTCCTAAGAAATTAAGCAGAGCAAGGTCTTCTGTTAAGCAGAGGGTTGGACTAGAAGACCTTGAAGGTTCCTTCCAACCCTATTACCCTATGTTCTATGCTCTAGGAGCCTCCCATGTAAAGTAAATGCACGAGGCACAAAGTAGGGGCGAGATGTTGGATGCTGTGTGTTGTCACACAGCCTTTTTGAACTCACTAACTTAGTATGCGGGCCTTAGGTCAGAAGCCTGTCAAAATATGATTCAGTTGCCATCCTATGCGCAGGATATCACCAGTTCAATCACCAAAATGTCCTGAGCCAGTTCTGAAGCTTAAAGATACCGTTTCAAGAGATCTTCACAGTTATCAGTTTGTCACAACATTTCAGAAATTGTATTCTATGTAGGGAGTACATGCCGTAAGGTGACATACCCTTGAGGGTTGCGAGATGGTTGTAAGCATTTTAGCTACAGCTACTGACACCACAGTTGAAAACTACTTTGGGCCGATACTCTGACTCGTAGAAAGTAACTTCATATATATCATAGGAGCCAGGCAGCAACAGGGATGCTTATATAATTATACACATATTCCCCAATCCTGATAAGCAGTAGCTATTTAGTTGCTGTATTGATCAAGAGAGCCAAAAAGGTTATAAATATTCCTCTGCCCGTTTCTTGTTTTAAGGAGTCAGCTAGGCAGAGATTTTGCATTTAAAAATAACTTGCCTTTTGCATTTCCTGTGCTTGTTGTCAGCTCTACACATTGGTGAAAGATGAATTAATGTTCAAGGCAAAGTTATGTACTTAAACTGCAATCTGACCTGGAAATAAGCTTTGAGCTGTATCTCTGTACTTAACCGTAGCATCTCATCTGGGGAATTAGTATTTATCTCTGTGGATGGACTTACTTACTAAAACAAAGCCACTTGAAAAAGCAAGCGAAAGATTACTTTTGTTTCTGTTGTGGCATGCCAGCAGCCAGCAGAGCTGGTGGCATACTCGGACAGTGAGGAGGTAGGGGAGGAACATGGGCCAGTCCTGGAGTCTGGGGAAGGCTCTGATGAGTGCTCTGCATTGGAGGCAGAGATGGGGTCAGGGCCATCCGACAGTTATCAGCTGCCTTCGGAGTCGGAGATCAGTGAGGCAAAAGAGCAGCCAGAGCCTGTTCCCAATGTGCGCATGCACAGACCCATCAGGAGAAGGGAACAGTTAAGAAATAAGGGTCGACTCTGGAGTAAAGGCACAGGTGGACAGTGAATGGCCCCTCCCATAGGGAATAAAGAGGAGTGAAAGGGGAGTGGGGTTTGCAGGAGACAATTAGTTCATTTAATTAGTGTGAAGATTTGTTCGTGACTCTCAGAGACTTCTTGCCAAGTATTTTCTTGTACAGCGTTGCACTTGGAAGCTCTCCAAGTCTGATAAAGTCTGCGATTATAATTCACCCTTGAAAGATTGTTTGCCGAGACTTTGCTGGTTGTGAATGATAGGAATTCACATTAGCTTAATAAAAAGGGGTTTTGTCAGGACAAGGAGTCTGCTTCGTGGTTTTGTGAAGGCTATGTCAGAACAGTTTCAAGAGCTCTGACTACATGCAGTTTTCAGCTTATGAACATAATCAGGACCAGAATTTCTGTTACTAAGCAAGGTGGTGAAATATACGGGTATAATCCGTCCCAAAATTTGCACACCAACTCTTTACTAGCTATGATTCTGCAAGTGTGTGAATGGAGGCTGAAGATGAGCATGTCCGACAAACCCACCAATCTTGATCTGGCTTTCAGTCTTGATCTACTAAGCAGAATTGAACACACTGGAATCAAACAGCATTACAAAAAAATTGTGCTGTAGTAAAAGCCAACTAAAGAAATAGGAGCTGGTTTACAACACGTTTAAACCACCTTGCAATTGCCTAGCTTTGCCTTAGCAGGGGCTCCTTTGCAGCCCCAATTTGTGGCTCAATATCGTGTGTAAAAAAAGGCCAAAACAATGATAAAAACAAATCGCTTCCAGTGGTACACAAAATTAACACAAGTCCTAAATTTTAGTGCATGGAATCAAAGACCCAACAGTCCCACTGTAATATAAAAAACCTGTTTTTCCATTTGCTTTACAGGGAGTCCTTGAGTTACAACCGCAATTGAGCCCAAAATTTATGTTGCTAAGTGAAACATTTGTTTAGTGAGTTTTGCCCCAGTTTATGATCTTTCTTGCCACAGTTGTTAAGGGGATCTCTGCAGTTAAGTTAGTAACATGGTTGTTGAGTGAATCTGGCTTTCCCATTGACTCTGCTTGTCAGGTCGCAAAGGCTGATCGATCACATGATCTTGGGAGAAAGCAACAGTGAGAAGTATCTTATGAATTTTGATCATGTGACCACGGGGATGCTGCAATGGTCATAAGTGTGATAAATGGTCATAAGTCACTTTTTTTCAGTGCCTTTGTAACTTCGAACAATCACTAAATGAACTGTTGTAACTCGGGGGCTACCTCTACTACATTTCTCCAATGCTGTTTTCACTAACCAGCTTTCTTAGCATTTTATCCCACTCTGAGCTAAAATCTGGCCCTGAGGATAATCAATGGAACCTAGGCTACTAATCTCTAAATTTCTAACCTCTAAAGAAGAAGGAAGTCAAAATGTTAATCCATACAAGTTCCTCAATCATTCCTTATCCCACAGACATGGGAAGCATATTTTGATCACAATTCTTATCATCCTTAGAGCTGCATACAAGACCCAACGTTTCACTTCTACGCTCATCAATCAAATCTTCATGACAGAGAAAGATTTTTGTGCTTTAGTTTCATCACAAACTTCAAAAATCACAAATAGAAGTGGTTGCCTGCTCTCAAGACCTGACCTAGAACCAGGGAACAGGTTTATATTCTAATAATTGTTTGCCAAATTAGAGTGCAATTTTCCAAAGGGAAACTTAAGTTTCTCAGATTGGGCAACCTAATGGCAAAAGGATTAAGAATTCTGGAAGTTCCCATACACATGGAACGACAGGTTAGAAAAGGAAGTGATTTAACTCCCTATATCTGGGGTGGGATTCTACCAGTACAGACTGATTCTATAGAACCGGTTGTTACGATTCTGCACAGTTCGGAGAACCAGCAAATTGTGCCCGATATATTTACATACAAGCCACGCCCAGCCAGTCACATGACTACCAAGCCATGCCTACAAATTAGGCCACGCCCACAGAATCGGTTGTTAAGAAATTTGAATCCCACCCCTGCCCTATATGAATTACTATCTTGGAGAGCACTGGAGAGCAGATGGAATAAAAAACTCTGGACTCTTGCAAGAATAAAAAAATATCCATGTAAAATTATTAAGACAGTCCAACAATAAAAAACCTATGTAAAATTAAGAGTTCAATTTACCTTCACTCAAAATAATGCACTTTTTCAGTGATCATTCCTGTCATCTACCACAGGATAACTAATACATTGGGCATCAACTGAATTGATGACTGGTGATGATGAAGCAGAAACATTTTGCTTTCTTGGATTTAAGGGAGATTGCAAGCGATATACCTGTGAGATATATGCTAAATATAGCTACAGCAACACATTCTTTTCTTCAAAGGAGGTATGTGCTCTTTGACAATATGAAGAAGCCTCAAGCAGTCACAACATATACTTACTTTCAGTGGGAAGGAAGGGCTAAATAACTAGTCAAATGATAGAAGAATGTGTGTCTGTTTGTTTTTTTCTTCCAACCTGAATTGTTCTAAATTATTTCTTTAGGGAAAGCATTGATCTCACTCGCAAAGTGTCTCTTTCTAGAGTTAAGGACTACATCCATTTCAGAGAATGGATTTCTAAAATTATCTTTAAAGTATAAAATGCCATTTTTCCCTCTCTGCATCTTCTAAAATGGGAGAACATTGGCGCTGATTTCCATGACTTCTTCATCTGCTGCAGTCTGTTAACTATTCCCAAAGATGGCATGTTTATTGTCACTCTTCATTTTCTATAATTCACAGACTGAAAGCAAAACACAGGTAAGAGGCTAGAGGCATTTGTACCAGTGCGATGATTCAAAGCCTGATCAATAAATAATTGCACTTAAAAGATTAACCCAATCTCATCCAATCTTTTTTCTAGTTAAGTGGCTAAAATACATTCAGAAAAGAGTTCCCACATATCTTTATCTACTTCTGGTTTACCAATATCAGACAGGGCAACCATAGATGATGTTACACAAGTGCTTTCAAAATTTATGGCTCACTGGAGCATTGATTTTTTTTCCCACTGGGCCTCTGCTGCAGGAGGCCAGACATTGAATATTGATAGCCTAGATACCTCTATCTCTTTTGACTTTTTTTTTTAAAGCTCAGCATTGGGGAAAATTCAGGGGCTTAATTTCAGGACCCACTGAAGACCATGGAAAGGTGTTAAATGATCCTAATTGGTATAGTATTGAAGTAATATCTTAACCAACATCTTGAAATTATATTGGATGGTATATTATTGTTCTGTCCAAGTAGGATATTTCATGATACTTAAAAGCACTATATCAGCAAAACCTTTTACAAATGAATGTCATGAGACCCTGAAAAACATACTCATTATTAAAAGTTTTCATAAATGTTCACAATTGCATCATATGCATTTAGGCTGACCACCATAGGTTTTCCTACAAGTGGACCCTGGGCATTTTGGAGGTCCTATCAGGGCAATCCAGTTTCATATATTCTTGGCTGAAGAACATTTAGGATGGTTGTCTCCTTCCACTGAGTTCCAATGGACCCACTGAAAGTAGAACTCGGAGGCAGGCAGATTATTGAATACATCATATTGGCACAACTGGTGGAAACCGACTCTGAAAGTTCCCGTGGTTTTCATCTAATTAAAAAATGAAAGTTTTCACTTTCTCCCAAGTCATCAGCCACATTGTCCAATAGAAGTGCTGGCCAGTTGCTTGGTTACTTCATTCCTCTCCCAGCCACCTATTGGAATGACCTTGGTTCCCACAGGAAAACTTTTTGTTTTGACTGCAAAACCCCAGTTAAGTATTCCCGACCTCCCTGATCCCTCTTCTGCCTTGTGGCAACCCTGAAGCCACAAAGATGGCCTCAATCAGATCCACTTCAAGGTTGACACTGACCCCACAGCTTTGGGGAGACACACATGGAGTGGGAGAAGAAAACACTGGCTTAACCAGCCAAATCAACTGAATCATCCTAGTGTGACAGATGTCACAGTCAAGGAAAACAAATTGTCTATGGAAATTCTCAGTCAACCAGGTCATGTCCCAAAGGTGCTTTTTCAGAAGGCAACTGGATTTTGTTTTTCTTCTTCAGTTATTCTTCACTTCTTGGATGAGAAGTGAAACATCTTCAAGGCAACTGGATTTTGTTTGTTTTTCCTTGAAGATGTTTCACTTTTCAACCAAGAAGCTTCTTCTACAAGAAAAAAAATAAAAACATACACACACACAAAACAGTCTATAGGTAATCCTTGCCTCACACCTGGTCACTTAAGAGTTTCTTCAAGGTTTTGAAGGATCCTCCCAAAAGTAACTTACAACTTGGATTCAGCCTGGAGGCCACCTGGGTCTGTTTGCATTTAGTTTGCTTGGTTATCTGCTTGCTTTTTTTTTTTTAAATTACATTTATATGCCACCCTTCTCCGAAGACTCAGAGTGGCTTACAATTTTTGGGATACAACCCAGTGTGCACAGCAATAGCCTTCATTCCATTGTATATGCCTGCTTATTACTAAGTGGCATTTTTACAAGGTCAGCTAATTGCCCCCAACAATCTTGGGTCCTCAATTTACCTACCCCGAGAGGATGGAAGGCTGAGTCAACCTTGAGCCTGGTGGGATTCGAGCCTACAGTAATTGTAGACAGCTGGAACTTTAAATGCAGGCATTTAACAGCCTGAGCCACCAAGGCCCCATTTACTACTGTTTGCAGCAACCCCAGTCTCGTGACCACAGTTTATGCCAGAAATCAACACATTCTTCTGATTTCAGGCAACCGCCCCCCCCCCAATTGCAGATAATTGGTTTTCTTAACAATTATCGTGTTCGCTTAATGACCACTGCAATCTTACAAGAACTGGAGTTTTCCTAAAGGGTAGGTTATGTGTGTGGAGGGAGAAAGAGAAAAAGGGAGGGAGGGAGAGGGAGAGGGAGAGAGAGAAGCCCTTTCTAGCATGGAACCTGACTTGTCCCAGCTATTTCATCCCTTCTATCAATCCACCTCTCAGATTCCATGAACCATTTAATGCAGAGGTGTCAAACTCAAGGCCCATGGGCCAGATCTGGCCCATGTAGTGCTTAGATCTGGCCCATAGGGCCGCCCTGGAAACAGTGAAGCACTGGCCCGCGGTGCCTCTGCCAACAAAAACGGAGCTTGGGAGGGCCATGCACTGCACTCCCAAGCTCCATTTTGGCTGCAACAGTCTCCTGCAGCCCTCTCCAGGCCAGGCCCACCCCTGCCACTCCCACTCGGCCCCCCAAGGTCAAACACAACCCTGATGCAGCCCTTAATGAAATCGAGTTTGACACCTCTGATTTAATGTGTCTATGTTCATGAGCAAGAAAAAGTGAATAAGTGACATGTGCCACCAATGGCTCCACCCATTTTCAGCAGAGCTTTCCCTCCCTAGTTTGGCACAGACTTTTCAACTACTGATATGCAGTCCAACATTCATTCATCTCTCTGGCTGGGGAAAATAAAATAACCCGCCGTCTTGACCTATTCTCCAGTTGGTCTCCCAACAATGGCAACAGGATGGAATTCATTAGCTGCTGTCACTATTGGCTCACTGCAAACAAGCATCCATTGCCTCTAATCACGGAGACTCGATGTAACTCCTCATGGCTAGCAGTGACTGAGAAATCTTTCCTCTCTGGAAGATGTCATTTTTACAGGTCACCTTGAGAATCCACAAATTTGAGTACTATATCAAATCATATCTTTCAAAATCTCCACACAAGATTAGCTTTACATGAGATAAGGTGCACATTAAGTAAGATTAGAGCGTATAAAGAAGGCAGATCAAATCTGTTATCTGGTCTTATAATACTGCACTCAGGGAGACCTTCTTGCTTTTAGCATACATTTTGGAAGGTCACCCAAATGAATACAAATGCTGAAATGTCTTTACATGCTTCTTTTATCTTTGGTCCGATGTCTCCAGTACAGCAGGGAAGCAAAGCTATGGCTCCATATGGCTATGGAGATTATCAGTCGTCCAGGTCACGGTTGTCCCAAAGCTGTTTTTTTTCAAGAGGCAACTGGACTTTCTGGTTTCGCTTTGAAGATGTTTCGCTTCTCATCCAAGAAGCTTCTTGGATGAGAAGCGAAACGTCTTCAAAGCAAAACCAGAAAGTCCACTTGCTTCTTGAAAAAGCACCTTTGGGAAAAGCAGCCTAGAAGTTACAGCTTCTCCTCATGGCAAGTTCTGTAAGATAAACAAGAGCTTAAAACTTGGCTCAGCTCTGTTCTGTGGAGAGTTTCAGTGTCACCATTGAGATCAGCCAATGAAAACTTGGAGACTCGGTTCCCAGGAACTATATCCTGAGACTTTGCTTTTCAACAGGCAGGAAACTCTGCCACAAATTCTGCCGCGTTTTGAACCATTGCAATGGTACAGATGAATGACAGGAAACTTGGCCTGTGGTGAATTTCTGAAAGCTTTAGGGCTGTGTGCAACAGGAAGGCCATAAAGCCAGTAAACATTCAGCTCCATTCAGTTGCCCAGACCCCACCCCACAAGGGATTATGGGGTCATTAAATGGAGATGATTTCTTAGGGCTGTGCAGAGCTTTTGATATGAAAGGAAAATGCACAGAGCTACCAATGAATTGTCCTTCCAGAACTCCTTAAAGCAGCCTTATCTTTTCCCACCTGTGTGTGGCCCTTCACAATCCTAGGAAAAGATGATTTTTTTAAAGGAGTGCAAACAGGTGCTACATTTGCATCTATGTGTACTTTGAAAAAAGTTAACATGCTTAAAGCTTGCCTGGCTTATAATCTTTCATGAATGGATTGCCAGCCTGTTTATTTTGTGAGAAAGTAAACATCTCTCCACATACTTTCTCCACTTTTTGTTACTTGATAGACTTCCAAAAATAATTCTGGCCACCCTGAAATGCAGATAAGGCAGCAAGCAGAAAAGGCAATTTGAACAGTCTTAAGACACAATTCATAGCTGCTGGTTAATCTCGCAGGCTCATGTTTTGCTATTAATTTCATTAGCTCTGCAGAAAGTTATGAAAAATGTCATGACAGCTCTTGATACGTAAGCATCTCTAAGAGGAGAAATTTCATAAACAAAAAAATCACTCATAATGCGCTGTTTTCCCCAAATCCTCTAGGACATTTTATCAAAGATTTTGAAAGTTTAGGGAGCTTTCCAGTTCAAGCATGAGATTGTTTTTAAGGCCCTGATGCTCTCATTAGGAGGGGCAAACATGAGCATTAATTTACCATCCAATAAGAACTTTAGTGTGGGGGCGAGTTTTGCTTTTAATTTCATGCTGCAAATGAACTGCAACCCTCTTTTCAAAGTGATTCTTCTTGTAAATCAGCCAATTAGGCCTGCATAACCTGCCAGTGAGTCTCTTTTAATGATTGATGCAGTGGGACGTAAAAGTGAAACCTTTACACGTTCCATTGATTCCCTGCTGAACTCCCTTCACTGTTCAAGTTCTGCAAGAAGAGGATTTAAAAAAAATAATAATAATCCAGAAGCAGATGTTCCTGATTCAGACACCAAGTTTATAACATGGATGTTTAGCAGTACAATACAGCAAAGTTACAGTCACAGCAAAGTTACAACCAGGGGTGGGATTCAAAATTTTTAACAACCAGTTCTGTGGACGTGGCTGGGGTGGTGGGCGTGGCTTGGTAGGCATGTTATTGTCTGGGCGTGGCCAACTCAATATTACTCACATCGAGGCACACACCTCCTCGCCTGGCCTCTCATGACTGTGGGGATGCTACAACAGACGTAAGTGTGAAAAATGGTCATAAGTCACTTTTTTTCAGTGCCACTGTAACTTTAAATGGTCACTCCACACAAGCAAAGTACCAGCAAAGGAGGGGAAAAAAACTCCAGAGAAGTTCCTGAGACAGGAAGTCTAGTCCTGCCAAGAATGTAATAAGGGTTAATGGAGAAGCAGTTTCTGTAAGCCACACCAGAATGTTTCCTTCCTGCCTTCCTTACAGTATTAGGCCAGTAATTTCTTCTAACAACCGGTTCTCCGAACTGCTTATAATGTTAACAACCGGTTTAGTGAATAGGTGCGAACTGGTAGAATCCTACCCCTGGTTACAACCAAGTTACTTTCAGGGGCAACAAGAACCAATTCAACAAAAATGTTGCTCATATTAACATTGGAAAGCACCTCACTGATCCAAAGAGGCCTATGCTAAACTGCCTTAGCAGCTGCTATGAAAAGATGAAGGAGCAATGTAAGAAAGAAACTTGTGGTTTTCCATCCTGAATGAAGGGCTTTCCATTTTTTTTAAAGACCTCTTACATCTGACAGATCTCTTGATAAAAACACTGAGAAACTTTAGTTCCAGATGATAAAATCCCTTTCACACTTTGGCTACTGTTAATTAAAAAGAAGAAGAAGTAATAATGATGTTTAGTTTGAAAATTTGTAGAGAATTGGGCAAACAAAGGTTGAGGAATACATTTATCAGGCACAGCCCAAAACTGACTGGTGTATGCTGACCTATCAAATCAAAGGGCCTAATTTTCTACTAGATTGCAGCCACTATAAAAATGTTTGTTTTAGATGTTATGCTTCTAAATTGTTGGCTTATTTAAAATTGTTGCACAAAAAAATCCTATGTATGTATAGTATGTCCTTGGCAAAATGTGGAAGCTGGGATGGGTTTTGTTTATTTCATTAGTGGCAGGATGTTACTTTGGGATGAAAAGCACTGGGGACTTAATAATTTTGCTCCAATAACCAAAACAGCACCTATCAGACCATAAGATTACAAAAGATTACAATGACCACAATTGATTTCATTATTTCCATTGCTAAGCAAGGCAGTTGTGACCTTTCTTGTCACAGTTGTTAATCACTTTAGCTGTTAAGTTGGTAATACAATGGTTGTGATGACCCAGGGTGTGGCACAAAGGCAACACAGTCAAATAAGCAATAAGAGTCCCTTTATTATCTTCAACTTTTCCAGCAATATTCAGGTTACCTTCGACTGGAGAAAAACTCTCCCAGGAACAGCCTTTAACTGTAGAAAATTCAATCCAAAACAAGGTACATACAAACTGTAACTAAAAATCCAAACAAACCAAGCTGAAGTGATTAGCTTGACAGGGCAGGAGAAGGAATTTCAACAAAACTCACACAATTGGGAAGACGCCAGGAACACAGATAAGCCACGATGATACAAGATAAATCCATGTTTGCTCCCAGCTACAGCTAATGAAGGGAATCAGGGCCCTTTCCTCCCCCATAAGCCACGCAACTCACGTTGCTCCCTTCTCCATTCCTCCATGTGCCCTAGGAAGAAGAGGGGGTGGGCCTGGGTCTTCCTCTGAATTCCCTCTCCCTTGCTCTACCTCTCCTCTGCTCTGCCCAGCCGGACTTTGCCTTTCCCCAGTTTCTTCCACAGCCAATGGAGCCACACTCCCACTCCCTGTCAGCTGTTCAGCTTCCCCCTCCGAGTCAGATTCCGACAGGGGCATGACAATGGTTAAGTGAATCTGGCTTCCCCATTGCCTTTGCTTGTCAGAATGTCAGAAAAAGGTGATCACATGACCCCAGGACAATGCAACCATCATAAATACATGCCAGTTGCCAAGCATCTGAATTTTGATCACGTGACCATGGGGATGTGCAATAGATGTGTGAAAAAAGGTCATAAGTCATTTTTTCTAGTGTCATTGTAACTTTGATCAGTCATTAAACAAATGATTGTAAATCAAGAACTACCTGCATACTATTTATTTATTTATTTATTTTATTTATTTATTTGAACTTATATGCCGCCCCATCTCCGAAGACTCGGGGCGGCTCACAACTAAAACATGAGACAATAAATACTTAAAAAACAATTAAATGAATTATAAGTCCAAATATAAGCACTATAAAACCCTTAAAAAAACCATCTCTCACCCAAGGGGGGGTCACAGCCCGGGTTGGTCAAATAACCAGGTCTTTAGCTCATGGCGAAAGGTGCAGAGGTCAGGGGCCAGGCGGAGCTCCAAAGGCAGTTGGTTCCAGAGGTCAAGTATACTACTAGGTTGCTTCTCCCTGCCCCCAGTTGGTTCCAGAGGTCAAGTATACTACTAGGTTGCTTCTCCCTGCCCCCAGTTGGTTCCAGAGGTCAAGTATACTACTAGGTTGCTTCTCCCTGCTCCCAGCATTTTTTTTATTCCTTTGAATATGAACAAGGAGAAGAATAACCAATTACTCACAGCTATGTTTCTTGCGAGCTTTTATTTAACCAAAGCCTGCTGCTTCCTTGATGCTAACCATTAGGAAGAAGCAGTTATCTTGAGCAAAAGAACTAGAAGTGTCAGCGTCCTCCATCCTAGTAATCTGAGCCAGAGCTTTGATGGCAGGAAAGAAGCAACCTGAAGCAGCTGTGGAAATGCTGAAGGATAGTTTTATCTCAGCCAGAGGAGAAAATGGTTCAGGCTTTTGGGAACTATGAAAAGAATGGCCAAGGGTTGACACAGCCACCCCATGCTTTATCACATCCTCATCCTATTAAAAGTCAGCCTTTTCCAACAAGATTCAATGAAATCTAGGCTTTGTAATTTTAATTACCGTAGTTTAATTTATTCATTCATTAAACCTTGTTCCTTCTGCCAACAAGTAGGCTTCCTTGCTTCGGGGCCTCCTTGGGGTGCCGTCGGCCAGACAATGTCAGCTGGCAGTGCCCAGGGGTAGAGCTTTCTCTGTGGGAGCACCCACCCTGTGGAATCGACTCCCCTTGGAGCTCCAGTTGGATCCCAACCTCGGTTCCTTCCGCCATGACCTAAAGACCTGGTTGTTTCAACAGTCCGGCCTGGACTGAAGGGTAAGGGGTGGGATTTTTTATTTTATTTTAAATTTTATTGGGTTTTAATCTTTATTGGGCTTAGTTCGCTTGTTTCATATACTTTTAATTAATTGTATTGCCATTTTTATTGTAAGCCACCCTGAGTCCCTAGGGAGAGAGGGCAGCATATAAGTCCAATAAAACTAAACTAAACTAAACTTAATAAATCTACATTGAATTGTGATATAAGGGAAAGCTCTTTTTCTATATATCAGACTTGCGGGGGGGCGGTGTTACTGATTCATCCTTTTCTCATCTAGAGAAATTAACAGGTTACTTTGTATAAGGATGCCAGTGCAATGCAGAGGGATCCATAATTTCACACTATGGTCTGGTTTGGATGCATCTGCAATACAGCAACTTTCAGAAGATATAGTTGCTCAGGAAAACCTGTTAAGCAGAATACTAGAATTGCCAAAGTAGCAAAAGGAACCTGTAATTGCTGGTAATGAAAACAGTGGAATATCAAACACCAAAGTACCTGAGGGCAGGACAAGAAGCAAAGGATGGAAACTAATCAAGGAGAAAAGCAATCTAGAACTAAGAAGAAATTTCCTGACAGTTAGAACAATTAATCAGTGGGACAACTTGCCTCAGTGGAACAAGTTGTGAAAAGATTGGATAACCATTTTAAGAAGAGATTGGATAACCATTTGTCTGAAATGGTATAGGGCAGTGGTGGTGAACCTTTTTGGCACCGAGTGCTGAAATGGGAGTGTGCATGCGCAAAACTGGAAGAGCAGCTCTCTGATGCACACGTGCAGGAGCACCAGAAACTGGAAGTTTAGCTTCCTGTCGCGTGCATGCACGTCGGCCACTTGGTCTTGTGTTTTCTAACACACATGTGCACGCAAAGACCAGCTGGCTGGCACACGTGTGTGCTCCAGGGAGCTGCTCTTCTGTTTTTCAGCGCTCCTGCACACGCAAAGACCAGCTGGCCTGCACGCATGCGCAACCCAGAAGAGCAACGAGTGATGGCTGGTATGCCCACATGGGTTAGGTTCACCTTCACGGGTATAGGGTTTCCTGCCTAAGCAGCGGGTTGGATTAGAAGACCTATCCAAGGTCCCTTTCAACCCTGTTATTCTATTCCATTCCCTTCCATTCTACATATGCAACATGGATTCATCCATCTGGTCTTCTTGGTTTATCATCATCTTCCTCCAGCCTATAGCTAGGAATCTTCTGGTGTCTTCATCAAATTACCAACCAGATCTGAGTGTGCTTAGCTGTTTTCAAAATCAATCAGAGTTATTTAGCTGCTTAATAGAAGCTTCCTCAAAATTCTTAAGCAGGAACAGGCTTTTTACCACTAACCTGTTTACATTTTTAATTAAAAGAACCTGAAGAAAAAGGAAAACCAATAGATTGAGAAAGGCTGAGAGTCACCAATGTTTGTCCTATAAGTATTTTTGTGGTGTTGTATAAGTTACATACCATGTATTGACAGTTCGTATTTCTTTTACAGCTCCAAGAACAAATAAGGTTGAAAAAGAATTCTAATTTACTACATTTTAAGTTATTATATTTGGGTTTTGTAATCAAAGTTCAAAGGGACAGTCGTGTCAGATTTCCACATATTCTTTTTGTTTAAAATAACTGAATAAGAAAGTGATCAGATGGTGGCAGAGGACACGAAATTGCTAGCTTTGGAAACGCATTGCAGGAAATATCACACCCAGTTATGCTACTTGAGCAAACCAGGACTTAGAAATTATACCTGGATCTATGTTCAAGAGACAGAGAGAGGGAGAAAGTTCTATTGTAGTGAATCCTGCAGGGTACAGAAGGTTGGGCCTGATGACCTCTTAGATACCTTCCAATTCTTTGTTTCTATGAAAAGATGTTTCCTTCTTTCCATATTGAAAGATGTTTCCTTCTTTCCACACTCCTTCTTTCCATATTATTAAAAGGCTATAGAGACTTTATGCCTTAATGAACAAAGAGGAAGCTGAACCATGATAGCACAGCAAATTAGCAAGAATAATGCACAAAAGATTATTGCACATTAGATTATTTCCTAAAAACATTTAATAGGGAGAGAATAATATTACCCTTCTAAATATAGCAAGACTTTCTTCCAAGAAAATATGGACAGGTGTAAGTTTTTGCAATTTGTTAAGCTAATTTACTATTCTTATCAGCTACCGGGACTTTAAATTCATCACCCGTAATTTTAATCTTACGTAGGCAGACTTTAAACAGCTTCTAATTTATTTTATTTTTTCTTTACTTTAATATGACACAATTATTTCTCCCATAAACTACCAGGTTTATTGAAAAGGAGGACTTTCTCATTATATTACTTTGCCAATGTTATCTCTGAAGCCATGTTTTCTACAACTGGAGGAGAGGGAGCTGACAAACTAGATCTGGCAGGTTTACAAAATGTTCAGCAGATCTTATTTACATCTTTGATTCTGATAGTTTTCCATTTCTTAAACTAAAAAACATCACCTCCCGTTCTGTTGCTTCATCTGTAGCTAAAGCCTTATTAAAGTAGCAGGTGTTTATAACTTCTTTGCAGTGAAACCAAATATATGTTTAATCAAAATTAGAACTGGGAGATGTGCCAGAAATAAAAAGAAGAAAAACAAAAACAAAAAAGAACAAACAGCAGCAAAGAACAAACAATGACTGAATTTAAAAAAACAGAAATATTTATTCTTTTCTTACCTGCATAGTGATCTCATTGATAACCAGATGGTTTGACAATACTGCGTATGATGAATTACCTGGGTAACTTTAACAATAATTCCCAGCATGCTTCACCACTACAGCATTTCATAGATCTTTCATATTTTCCCCAAGTGCACCAGTCTGCCAAACCCCCACCCTTTAAAAAAAAACTATGGCAAAAACCAATGCTCTCTCCAATATTTATGATAACTAACTAGCCTCATTGCAATCTCCTAAGTCAGAAGAGTACATCATTCAAAGTGAGAGTTTGCCTGAAAGGCATCTAATCCTCTTGCATACTTTTTTAAAAAGTGGAAATGCTAGTGTTCTTATAGCATTGGGCACTTTGGTACTGGGCGTTTTATTTGTCAGCATAGTTGAAAAGAAGCATGAAATAGTTCCCTTGTCCAAAGCATTTTTTGATCCAGAACTGTAAAATCCAGGTGACCACCAGATGGCAGCAAAGTCATACAGAAAATGCTCCATTTTGGAGGCATTACCTCATAGCTTGATTCTCCATAAAAATATGGACCTCAATCTCATTGTTCAGATTATTTGCCCCAATGTGCGCATCACTCTACATTGGCTTCCTTTAAACCCATTTCCCAAGTAATTTAAAGGATATTTGATTATTTTAACAGCCTTAAATAATTTGAAGCTGCTTTATTGCCCTAACACAAACCTCTAAATTCACAATTAAGAGTCCATTTCTGTGCTGATGTTTAAGAGCATAATCGTATTTTCTGACATCTTAACATTACTTTGTCGCACAACCTAGCAGGAGAAAAATGAAGCATATGCACGAAGCACATGCATACAAAATGCTACAGACCAGAGACTGCTTGTATACTGGAAGCCCATGCTAATAATCATATATACCTTCAGAAGACAGATTTACATTTATCGTGGATGCCAATGACATACTTGCCAGCATGTGCCATGCTTTTTGGTCACATTTCATTTAATGATGCCTTTCCATCTGCTGAATGGCTATCTTTTTTTAAGATAAAAATCCCAGCCAAGCAGATGGCTGGTTATAAAGGGGTGCAAGGGAGAATAAATTCCATTGCAAAAGCAGGAAAAGATACTTATTCAGTCAAATTGTAGCTTTATTTATACAGATCATTATATTGCCCTACTTCAGAATCCACAAGGCAGTTTATAACAAAATACAAACAAAACAAAATAAAAACAAACCCAGACAGAAGGAGGATCATCCACATAACCCAAACCAATTAAAGTACTGAGGCTGTCCAGCTGAGTGGCACAGTGGCCTAAAGGGGGAGCTCTCCCCTCACAATCAGGAGGCTGTGAGTTTGATCCCAGGTAGCAGCAGATATTTGTCTCCCTGGGTGCAAAGAGAATATATCTGCTGTGAGCTTCTACGTAGGCGTCAAGAAGGGTATCCGGTCAGTAAACGCTCAGCTCCATTCTGTCACCCCGATACCACCCTGATGCAAGGGATTACAGGGGTCTTTAAAAGAAAAAAAACACTGAGGAGGCTGCCCCTGAAAGCTAAAGCCAACCATGCCATGTTTTTAATCATGTTGTGAAAAGCAAGCAAGGTGGAATCTCCCAGCGCCCTGGGGGACAAGAAATCCATAGCATAAGGGCTACCACGAAGTTACCCCTCTAGGGTTCCACTACTTTGATCACAGATTAAACATATTTACACCTTCATCTTCTTTTAGTGGAGGAAATGAAAATTAAAGCAACTGGTTTGGAAGTAGCATTATTTACTATTGGGAGAATGAAAATAGTAACAGCCTCACTGCATTAACGTCCAAAAGTTTGTTCTGAACATAAGCGTAAGAAAGCAGCACTTTAAAAAAATGAAACTGTCTACCCAACTGACACACAAAACATTACAGTTAGAACACCATTACATTGTTCTACTCCTGTGATGGCAAACCTATGGCATGCGTGCCAAAAGTGACACACAGAGGCATCTCTCTGGGCACCCATTGCTCTTCCAGGTTCTGGTGCGTGCATGCACACTGGCCAGCTGTCTTTGCACATGCAGGAGCATCAGAAACTGGCCGGCATTCATGAGAACATCAGAAACCAGAAGCTCAACTGCTCTTCTGGTTTCCGGCACTCCCATTTCAGCACTCGGTGCCAAAACAGTTTTCCAACACTGCTCTATGTATAGATACTACAGGAAACTACAAGCTGTCCTCAATTTACAAACATTCATTCAGTGACCATTCACAATCACTATAGTACTGAACAAGAAACCTTGCAACCCATCCCTGAAGTTATGGCGCCTGCCTGCACTTACAACCACAGAGGTGCTGCAACTTCTCCCACCCGCCTATCTTCCACCACTGATGTCCCTTTGGCCCCCCAATTCCCCACCCACCCCCGATCCATCTTCTTGCTCCCTCGACTGACAAGGTGTGCCTGGTGTGGCCAATGGGGTGCACGGAGCTGTCTTGTGCTGCAAAATGAGAGTTGTAGCGAGTTTGCTTTTGGCTTTTTCAATATGTTTCACAGCACAAATCCAGGGCCAGCCCTGCCTAGGAGAAATTTGCAAAGGGATATTTCTTGGCAAAGACTTCTTGAGTGAGCCAGGACTGGCTTTGCGCTATGAGAAAGAACAGAGGGAGGCTTTCAACTTTTTAAAGAGGAGCCATGGTGACACAGTGGTTAGAGTGCAGTACTGCAGGCTACTTCTGCTGCCTGCCGGCTGCCTGCAATTTGGCAGTTCGAATCTCACTAGGCTCAAGGTTGACTCGGTCTTCCATCCTTCCGAGGTTGGTAAAATAAGGACCCAAATTGTTGGTGGCAATTATGCTGACTCTGTAAACCCTCTTAGCAGGCTATAAAGCACTGTGAAATGGTATATAAGTCTAAGTCCTATTGCTATTGCTAAAGAATTTCCACAGTCCAAAGCCAGCCCGATACAATCCAGGAGCACGGTGAAAAGGGGTACCCTCCAGCTGAGGGCGGGGCTGCTTTTCACTTTTTCTCCTTTTTCACAACATAAAGCCACTCCCATATGGTACAGCAACATGGTGAAAATTTCCATTTGGATATGTTCCAGGTCAGAGAAGGATTATTTGTGCTTCCCGCCTTTTTTTTTATGGCTTGGATCCTGGGCTTAACGACTGGCAAGATTTGGTTACTAATAGCAACAGCGATAACTCCATCTACTGCAGTCATGTGACATCTCACTTTACGGCCCTACTGCTAAGCAACCAAAATTCTCATCCCAATTTTAATCCTAAATTCTCCATGTTTAAAACTAATATACTTGAAAGCTCATGTTCATTTTATATGCCATATAGAATTTAACAATATTTGCACATCAAAATACACTTTTTTTTCCACTTGGGATCCTTCAGCTTTGTAACTATCTAAAAAAGTAAACTTTGAATCCTAGTTTCTTCAGGATGATGGGGTTTCATTTTTCTTCCTAACTATTGCAAAGAATCTTTTCAGGGTGACTTTAGCTTTCATATTTTTAAAATGCATGGTGTTTATTTTTGTGGGTGGGTGGGTGCCTATGTGCCGACAATCAATTCCTTTATCAATAATCAATTCCTGATTATTTAGCTTCCTTATATATTAGAAAATATTGTGACAGAAATCTGTTCAAAAGCATACATTTATTTTTCAAGAAGACCAAACTTTTGACTATCTATTGCTGATTTAAACTGATTTTTGTTTATTCCAAATGAATAATCAATTAGTTGTTGCTACAGAAAATCCCCACCCCCTCTCTCATTCTCCATCACTTGCTACCAGTGCCATAGTGGTTTTGTATGTCTTTTGTAATTTCACACTTCTACCAATTTTTATTCTAAAACTCTGTTGAACACAATTCAGAAGGAAGCTTTTCCATACGTACATCTTGTAACATTTACTAATGTTTTGGGGGAGGGAATGCTATAATCTGTTCCCCTTTAACAGATAATGTTTGGCAATATTTAATGTGTATTCTGACAAAGAGTACATTAATACAATTCACACACAAGGGGTCAATCAGCACAAAAACAAAATTCAAGCACAGTTCAATACTTTGACGTTTTGCATTACTGACGATCAGCACAACTACTTCCCACAAAGTAATGACTATAATGAATAAACATGCCGTGTTTATGAAAGTCTTTGATTTAACCAGCAGATCAATCGCTAATTCTATTCCTTAAGCAGATGGTAAAATGTCCTTCTGTCAGTACGTGAACCAACTCCTGTTTGTGAGATTAAGACACCAGGCACCACCTCAATATCTTCCAAGCCTTCTCTTGTTCTTTTAGGCAATTATATAGTTAGTATTTCAATTAGCAGCATAAACAAGTTCTTCTAAAACTCTTAAAGCCACTTTATATGAGCTACATAATGTGCCATTAAAGAAAGGCAAACTTGTTATTGAAAGCAAAGTCATCTAGATATCAATTTTTCCTCTCATGTAAGCTTTGTTAACCTTATTGACAATAGTCATCCCAAGAATGGATTCAAAATATGCCTTTTTCTCTGAGAAATCTTTTGCTTGAGGCCTGCAAACAGCAAAGCATTACTTCCAACAAATCCATAAAGGGATTTTTTTAAAAAATAAATGTATCTTCAGTAAAGCAATTTAGCTAAAACTAGTAAGGAATTTTAAAAAGCAAAGGAACAAGACTGCATTTTGTGGGAAGAAATACAGGGCAAGAGAATCTTTTAGCATTGTTACTATCTACTATGCAGTTCCAAATTAGCTTAGATAATTTATTCATTACAGTCAAAAGTGAACAGCCATATAGTTAAATTTGTGGACATAGTAAAAGCAAAACATGGCTTTGTTAAGTTTTTGCAGTTAGCGATTATTAATTCTAAAAATAAAATTAAGCAGGGAGAGTTGGGCAATAGAATTATTTGACAAAAATGATCTCAGAATGCAAAAACAATTCTTAATGCCAAGCAGCTAAAACCACAACCACAACAATTTTATACCCATAAACTGGTGCTGATTGGTTTTGCTAGAATGTGGACCTAAACAAGATATTTTAAAGCTCTTGACACCTGCCACAAAATGCATTTCAACATGATAGTCACCAAGATACAACAAAGAGCCGGTAGTGTCTCTCTGACAATAAAAACTGAACTCAGATAATCCTCAGTTAATGACGATACAGTAATTCAGACCAGAATATCCATTGTTAAGCAATGCAATTGTAAAGCATGATGTCACATGACTACATCACTTAATGATGGCAATCCCAGCACTATCCACTGTTGTTGTTACGCAAGGATGGTGGCTTCCTAGCAGCTAGCAGGCAAGTAGGGCACTGCATGTGGCCTTACTTGCCTGCTAGCTGCACAGTGGAGGTGGCTGCTGCCAAGCAAGGGACGATTCGAGAGTGGGCCCCGAGGTGCGGTACAAGGGTTGGCTGGATGCAAGAGGGTGCAAGTAACTTACCAGAATAATTTTCAACCTTCCTTGCTAGTTTCCCCATTGACTTTACTTGCATGAAGCCAGTAAGGAAGATCACAAATGATGATCATGTGACCACGAGTTCCTGCAACCATCTTAAGTATGAGCTGGTTGCCAAGGACCCAGATTGCCATCACATGACCACAAGGATGCTGTGACAGCCAGAATCTTGAGAATTGGTTGTAAGTCTCCCTTCTCAACATTACTTCGAACAGTCACTGAATGGATGGTTGTTTAATTGAGGATGAATAAATTAGGCTTACTGGCAAACTCAGAAGAGCTTCATTAGGGCTGAAGCAAAACACACATTAGTAAGAGGTACGTGTGGATAGACAATGCAAATACATGAATGATTAGAAAATGGGCTAGAAAATGGAACCCTCCAGAATTCCATTTTCACTGGCAGAGGGTTGCAGGAGGCCATCACAGCCAAAAACAAAGCTTGGGAGCCCATTTTCACTGGCAGAGTTTCACGGGCCACCACAGGCACCCCCAACACAAGTGATGTCAAGTTGGCCACACCCACTCCGTGCCCCCGAGGTAAAACACTACCTTGATGTGGCCCTCCATGAAATTAAGTTTGACACCCCTGGGCTAGAATATGAAAATTGAGGAAAGCAGAAAAAGAGAAAAGCAATGACAGGTTCAGGACTACTAACAACATCTGCCTAGAACAGCTACAAATTTATTTATTTATTTATTTATTGAATTTATATTGCTGCCTATTCGCACTTGGTGACTCGAGGCAGCTTACAGAATGTAAAACCATATTTAAAATAAAAAACAATAAAAACTAACAAAAAGAATCAAATAAATTAATAAAGTACAATAGAACAAAATCTGGAAAAAAATATATAAAATATCACCCTCAACTCCCACCCCGCGACAGCAGATCACAGGAGCCATTTGATGGCTCCATCCATCTTTGGGTTCCCCAGGCCCGCTTCAGTGCCTTCCGGAAGAGTATTAGGTCTTCAGTGCCTTCCGGAAGAGTATTAGAGTAGATTCTCTGGGGGAATGATGTTCCAAAGAGAGGGACCCACTACAGAGAAGGCCCTTCTTCTGGGTCCCACCAGGTGCATCTCCCTCAGTGATGAGACCCGTAACATTCCTTGCCTCCCCACTCTAATGGGTCAGGTAGATGTGACCAGCAAGAGATTGTCACAAACTACAGTCTGTGGTCAATGGTCAGCCCTTTCATGGGTGCCAAGTCAGGATACAGATGACACAAAGATTAGAGCACGGGTGTCAAACTTGTGGCGTCATGTTGCCATCATTGTATTGTGATCTTTTTTCCTTTCACAGAGCTGGGGTGGGCATGGCCTGCATGTGATGCATCCAGCTCATGGGCCGCCAGTTTGACACCCCTGGATTAGAGGAATACTACAGTATGTTGTGATAGGGTACAATAACAGACTCTTGGAAATGTGCCAGAGTTTGAATGAAAACACACCATATTAGTAGAGTGACTGTATCTTACAGAGGAACATATGACTTCGAAGGAATCTCCCGTCGGGCAATTTATCCATAAGATTTAAAGAGTAAGGACCTTGAATATTCTCACCAACAAGCAGCACCTGGGCAAGCAGCAGCTTAAGCAAGCACATCAGGCACTTCCTTGGAGTGTTTCCCTTTGTTGCATCTCTTTAAATTCTAACAATTATTCCCACATTTGCATCGGCACGTATCAATAAATATGTGGAAATTTTATGTAAAGCCATTTCTTTGTGTAAGGAACAGGTGGCCATTGTAAACATCGTAATTCCTTTGTGATAAATTATATAGATAACTCCTGCTTCCATCCTCCAGATGTTGACAGCATTGCAAAACAGAAAAAAATAACAGAGTTGGAAGGAACCTTGAAGGACTTCTAGTCTAGTCCAATTCCTGCCAAGGGACAAAACTCTATACCAAATGGTTGTCTAGTCTCTTCTTTAAAACTTCCAGTGTTTTTATTCACAAATTCTGGAGGCAAGTTGTTCTAATGATGAACTGATCTAACTGTCAGGAAATTTCTCCTTAGTTCTAAGCTTCTCTCCTTGATTAGTTTCCACCCATTGCTTCTTGTCCTGCCCTCAGGTGCTTTGGAGAATAGCTTGACTCCCTCTTCTTTGTGGCAGCCCTCAGATATTGGAACACTGCTATCATGTCTCCCTAGTCCTTCTTTTCATTAAACTAGACATACCCATACCGTTCTTCATATGTTTTAGCCTTTCAGTCTCCTAATCATCTTTGTTGCTCTTCTCTGCACTCTTTCTAGAGTCTCCACATCTTTTTTACATTGCGGCAACCAGTGGTACATTTCAAAAAATTTTACCACCGGTTTGGAGAGTGTGGCTTGGTGGGCGTGACTTGGTGGGTGTGCTTTGCGTGCGCACACCAAATGCACACTTTGTGCAGGCACAGAGGCGTTTTGACTCACCTCCTGCAATCCTGCACTCTCCCTGTCGCTTCAGCAGCTGCCGCGCAGCAATCTACTGTGCCGCGCAAAGCAGCTGCGCTTCAAAAGCAGGACATAAAGATTAGTATGGGAGCCTGGGCAGGTGGGCCCAACAGCAGAGTGTTGGACAGAACCGGTTCGAGCTCTGCTGCTCATCGGCACTACTGGCTCGGCAGAACCGGGCAGAACCGGTAGAATTCCACCACTGGTGGTGACCACAACTGAATGCAGTATTCCAAGTGTGACCTTACCAAGGCATTATAAAGTGGTATTAACACTTCATGTGATCTTCATTCTATCCCTCTGTTAATGCAGCCTAGAATTGTGTTGGCTCTTTTGGCAGCTGCAGCACACTGCTGTCTCATCAGCCAGTGTTAAGATTGCCCATTTGACCGGCTCTAACCTGACTGAAGATTTCTCATACACTCAACAAGGCAAGACTAGTAAAGCATCTTTAATGCACCCTAGAAAGAAGGCCACTTCAAACAATTGTACTGATTTTTGAGAGTTAAGATTATTGACAACTTCTATACTGCTGAATTTTAACTCAATACTTCTCCCCACTGTCCCTCATTTACACAATTCCCCCTCTGTGCTAAATGACATCCAGTTATTGACAATTATTTCATCCTTCATCCCTAGAGGAATATGTAGCTTCCAATGTTATCTCCCATATACAGGATCCACTGCTGATTTACTAAGGTTTTTTTCTCCTTGCCATTACTATCTACTCTACGGAATTGAAGAAGACATGGCTGACATGGCTTGATCACTGGTGAGGAATGAAATGGGCTATTTGCAGGCAGGACAAGATAGGCCCACTTAACTTTTTTTCACCTCAACCCCAAAATTAGGCCAGGTTGCAATCCCAGAAATCTGCATATTAATTGTTTCTTCCATTAAGAGGATGGCACTTGCATGCCCTAGTGTAATTCTAAATAAAATGGAAACATTAGATCATTCTTCTTCATAGGTTCCTAATGTAATCAAGACTCATGAGTTGTGCATAAGTAAACAATAAATTTTGTTTCTATATCGAACTGTAGAGCGGTTAACAATTAGATTAGAAACAGGGGGACTAGATCATGAGTTCTAGTCCTGTCTTACTCACAATGTCCACTGGGTAACCTTGTGCCAGTCACTCTGGCACTGGCAATGGCAAACCACTTCTAAAAAAAATTTCCAAGAAAACTGCAGGCAGTCACCAGAAGTCAAAAACTGACTCAAAAGCAAAAGTACAGTTTCAAGTACCAACCTGATGCGGCGATAGACAGGGCCTCCTCAGGGTGCCGTCCCGACTCAATGTTGCTTGGCGGGGACTCGGGGAGAGCCTATTCTGTGGCAGCCCCACTTTATGGAATCTCCTTCCACTGGAGCTCCGGCTTGCTCCTGATCTCCGTACCTTCCACGAGTTAAAAACCTGGCTGTTTTACAATCTGGGCTATGCTGACTCCTTGGGTTTTCTTGATTTTAATTTTTGGGGGTTTTAATGTTAATTTGGCTTAGTTTGTTTAATATGGTTTTTAGGTAATGTATTGTTGTATTTCCTTTTAATCTGTGAGCCGCCCGAGTCCTTTGGGAGAGGGGCAGCATATAAGTCGAATAAATAAATAAATAAATAAATAAATAAATAAATAAATAAATAAATGTAAAAAAAGAGAGAACCTATATCTGTATATTTATGTAACTTTATATATGTATGTATACTTGTACATATACATATGTATATGTATTCACATATATGTTTATGTATGTATATAAACATATATGTTTATGTATGTATTCATATATACATATGAACTTTATATGTACACCGAGAGCTTATGCACCGAAGACAAATTCCTTGTGTCCAATTATACTTGGCCAATAAAGAATTCTAATCTGTTCTATTCTATTCTATTCTATTCTTATATGTATACATATACTGTATGTACATGTATGTGTATATGTACATACAAATGCATGTACATGTATATGAATTTCATTCATATATACAGTTTATATATGAATGAAATTTACATCCCACAGTCATGATAAACTCTCAGTGGTACTAAAAATGTACAATGATATAACCTTACTATAGCCCAATAAACAATAATGTAATAATAAAACATATGCAGTACATTAAATGATAATAATATATTAGGTGATGCTACAACTTAATAAAAAAAACATACTGTTCAGCTTCTCCCTGAAAGGCATTCAGGCACACCAAAAGGGAAAGGACTATCTTGCCCCAACAACTCCTAGAAATAATGCCTGCTTTCACCCAATATCTCAATTCCAGGGGCTGTCAATCAGCACTTTCAGCTTGCAATGAAATGTACGGGCAGAGTCTATCTGTAACAAGAATTCTCAGAGATACCCAGTCCCCAAATGTCAGACAGCTTTTTGATAACCACAACTGTAAATAGCACCCAGAAACCTATTGATAACCTGTGCAGATCATGTAATATTATTCAGAGTCTGAATCATGATCACATCAGAAAACTGAATTCTGTATTGATCATGTTCAAGGTCAGCTCCATGTAAAGCGAATTATAATTGCACAATCAAGTGCTGGAAAAGGTATGAAGTGCTCTTAATTCCAGGAAAGGTGGCAACTAGCATACCTATGGAAGCTGGGCAAAGTCCCTCCCGATCACATGTTTTACCTGCTCTTTTACTGTCCTTCAACAACTCTACTTTGCTTGATTGAATCTGGACTTGCCTTTCTCTCTAACTGTCCTTAGACACTGAATTAGGATAACACCACAATCCTACACTGAGTTTAGGGTAGAGATATACAACTCTCTCCCGCTCTGAACTCATCAAGAGGTTTCACAGAGATATTGAATAAAATAAGGGAGAGGACAAAGCTGTAAAATGTAGTGTAATTACATGTTCTTTTAGCTACTGTAATATAACCAATCTCAAACAAAAGGAGTCCAAGCAATTAGATATACTGACCTACTAAAGTTAATCCCTCCTCCTTATATTTATTAAAAGAGTTCTACCGCCTTACAATTCCTTTCTTGCATTTTGTTCTCTCTAACATTGTAGGCTATGTCAAGTCTGCTCTTCTGCTACTTCCTTATCTACGCATTTGCCTCTGTAACTGAAAAATCAAAGTTTCTCTTCATACCGTGTTTCCCCGAAAATAAGACACTGTCTTATATTTTTTTTGGCTCCCAAAAACACACTAGGTCTTATTTTCGGGGTAGGTCTTATATATTTATGGTGCCAAATAGTGGGTATGAGTGTGTAGGGGGTGTTTGGTGCATGGTTGCTCCCTGAAAAGTCTTCCTGGAACTGGAGATTTACACTAGGTCTTATTTTCGGGGTAGGTCTTATATTAGGGCAGGTTTAGAAAATAGTGCTAGGTCTTACTTTTGGGGTAGGTCTTATTTTCGGGGAAACACAGTAGAAGATGACTTTTCACTACAGCATCATGCTTCTTTCCTGAAATGTTATTTGATTCATATAGGGGGCTTTGTGCAACATTTCAGAGAATAGCATCAAGCAATGTGTTGAAGAGGTTCTTTATTCTGATCAAAATACGTCCTTAAGCAAGGAAGTATATTCTATCTGATAATTCATTGATGTGCAGATCAATAAAAATCCGATCCATATATCAATATTGCGGGCACTTAGTAATTAGTCCGTTCTGTCAAAATTTTATAAGAATTATCTTTAAGAATAAAGAAGCTGTCCAAAGACTACAACTGGGATGATCTTCCCTACATATTTTGTGCGTGTGCTCAGCTTTCCTAAATGTTTATCTCTTTGTACAGGATTCTCCAAATCCTGAGTCCAGAAAGATGTGAAGGCATACCAACCGATCTGTAAACTGTGCACCTGTTTGTGCAATGAAAAATTCTATTTTGGAACACAGTGTGATTTTTATTTGGGGGGGGGTGATCTATAAGACTATTCCTTCAAATCGCTGTTCAAAAGTACACAGCTCCTGCTTTTAGCAAAGCATTGTGCTGTTAAACTCAAGAACTAAACCAAACACAAATCAATTCTTATACTATAAATTTCATCCAAGCTCAGGCGTAGCAAGAACAGTACAATGGTAAGGGTATTGAATTAGGGCTGAGATCTAAGGTTCCAATCTAACCTCAGCTATGGAAAGTTATGGAATAAGTGGACAGTTGTTGTATCTCAGTTCAACCAAACTTACGGAGGTTGGAGAAAAAGAATCACAACTCCTTGCTTTCCATGGCTCCATCTATTGATATCTTCTGAAGGTCAGGGGCAGAGAATGCAGATGAGGTGTTGCATGCACACACACACACACACACACACTTTTTCCATTAAAAAAGAGTGTGTGTGCATGTCCACACACATGCTCATTTGAAATTTTGGAGAGATGTTAAGCTTTAAAATACAAGTTCCAAGAAAGCAAGTGTTTGTCAACCCTTGGAGATACAGGCCAAATCTGGAAGCTTGGCAGGCTAACATTTCCTAGTGGAAATGTAGAAATTCATTGGAGCAAATCACAGAGAGTTTTTGAATTTTATCACTATGAATGTTAGATGAGATAAGGGAACAAAAACCTGACTGTCATTTTTCTTCTTTTTAGATGCACTGATGAAGTTAGTTTGATGACTGCCTCTAATTATTTAATGCTTGAAGCCAGCAGAATTAATTTCTGTGTGTGGTATTAGCAACTTACCCTGCTGGGATATTCTCATTGTTCCGCTACAGTGAGCGATAGGATCACTCACAGCCATTGCACATCCTTTTAAAACAGGTAAATCTTAAATCAATCACATTATTAATATATTATGTTCATTGTAGCAGCAGTGAGAGGCCAATTGAAATGTGACCTCCTACTGTGCTTACTATATGTCTGTATGGTTATTAGCTCCCACTGCCCAAAATAAAGAAAAGGAAAAAAAGGGATTTCATTTTGCAAAGGTTCTCCTCATTTGCAAGTATCTATGCTACATAATCGCAACATATTATTAATTTCAATTTTCCATTCTCATGTTCTCTTGGACATGTATCCATCTGACTCTTACCGATAAGAGTCAAATGGATCAAATAAGCCACAAGCTGTATTTTTTGTAAATGGAATATATAACTTGAAACCCCAGGCCAGTAGGTTCATGAAAGTCTTCAGTGACACTCCCAGAAATCCTGCAAAAGACATCACGAGTTTGTCATGTACCAAGTGACAAAAGACAGAAATCATTATGTGCTTAGAAAGTCAATAGTAAACTAACTCTTAGTTTAATTATATTTAAATTCAATTCAAACACATTCAGTATTTTGCTGTCTGCCCAATTCTTTGTACTTGCTGATCTGGCACTTTGAAGCTGTTATATATCATTCAAGGAACTGTGGTCCTCAGCCTAAAAAACTTTTACATCTCTTACAGTCCACAGCTTTTTATGATCCATTCATGGTCAATTTTTAAATTATTTTCTAACCATTTTGTGTTAAAGTGAGTAAAATAAAATGTATTATTCTGAGCAATCAAAAAGTAAGGGTTTTTCAGCTGTCCTATTGTCTTTTTTTCTCCCAAGACAGTATTTTTTATAAAAAAGAGGAACCCAGAATAAATAGGACGAAGGGTAAGACAAAACTGCATCCAGTTTTGGTCACCAAACCATAAAAAAGATGTTGAGACTCTAGGAAGAGTGCAGACAACAGCAACCAAGATGATTAGGGGACTGGAGGCTAAAACATACGATGAACGGTTGCAGGAACTGGGCATGGCTAGTCTAATGAAGAGAAAGACCAGGGGAGACATGATAGCAATGTTCCAATATTTGCGGGGCTACCACAAGAGAGGAAGGGATCGAGCTATTTTCCAAGGCACCTGAAGGCCAGACAAGGAATAATGGATGGAAACTAAAGAAGGCGAGATTCAACCTGGAAATAAGGATAAATTTTCTGACAGTGAGAACAATTAACCAATGGAACAGCTTGCCTTCAGAAGTTGTGGAAGCTTCATCACTTGAAGCTTTCAAGAAGAGACTGGACTGCCACCTGTCAGAAATGGTGAAGGGTCTCCTGCTTGGGTAGGGGATTGGACTAGATGACTACAAGGTCCCTTCCAACTCTGTTATTCTGTCTCTGTATTCTCCTTGAGTTATTAATAAAAATAATAAAGGTAGGACATAAATAAACCATGAAGTCACTGTTGCTGGGAAGGAAGAGAGATGACATAGAGATAACTTGTAGGATGGTGTTCAAAGATTAATAGGATAAGATAGCAGGAATAAAAGGAGGAACCATAACACCAATAATAACAACATGACTGATTTTGAACCTTTGATGAATTAGTTGCATTGTTGTCTGCAACAATGAGCGAATAGGGATAAAAGATGGTTGGCTACAACCATTTGTTTAGTAACGGTTCAAAATTACTATGGCACTGAAGAAAGTTACTTATGACTGGTTTTCATATTACCACTGTTGAAGTGTCCCCGTGATCCCATGATCAAAATCTGAACCCTTGGCAACTGGCATGTATTTATGATGGTTGCAGTATCATGTGATCACCTTTTGAACCTTCTGACAAGCTAAGTCAATGGGGAAGCCAGATTCACTTAACAACTGTATTACTGAACTTTAACAACTTCAGTGATTCACTTAACAACTATGGCAATAAAGGTCATAAAACAGGGCAAAGCTCGGTTAACAACTCTCTTGCTCAGCAATGGAAATGTTGAACTCAGTTGTGGTTGGAAGTCAAGGACTGACTACCTGTATTTCATTGTTACTTGCCGCTTTACCTGGTAAATCATTCTGGAGCCCTAAAAGATCAGCATGTCATTCTGTGCTTGACTTGAGTTTTGGGCTGCCTAGATTTTGTAAGAAATACGACACGTCATGCTCTGCCTCAAAAAATAAATGGAAGACAGATATGGCTTTAAGCTGATATGTTATGGGTATGACATTAGGAATAAAAAATGTATGTATAAATCAAGATAATAAATCTCCAATAGGACCCGTTTTTCTTTCTAATGTTAATTCTTGTGGTTTCTTTGTAGTTTTAAATGAATCTTTCTTTATCCTTAGAATCAGGGACTGGTTGTATATGTTCCATCTCACTTGGCTAGCAACACTGGGTCCCTTCATACATTTTGAAAGGGGAGAGAGGAGAAGAAAAGGTAGATTGGAGTCTGACGTCACAGAGAGTACATGGTTCATTTTCATAAAAAACCCTGCAATCTCAGGTTAATGGCCTAATTACCTCCTGCTGGAAGAAATTAGGAATACAAAATAACAGGCAATTTACTCATAAAATTACCAATAAATATAATCCAGCCTACTCATTATTTGCAGGACAAATAACCTTGCTCTTCTATAACTACCTGAAATAACCAGGAAAGTATTTGTTATCACATTCGTTATCAGTGTATTGTTTATAAACTTCCAACTGCTTGATCGTAACTATTTGTCATAGATGCAGACTAATACAATTATTAGTTCTTATATTTATTCTCTCCCTCCTCACCTGCCCCAGTCTCTAAAAGCTGCACTTTTCATTCTTAACTGATTGTCATGGAGATTAAAAATTAGATGCAGTATGAATAAACCAAGCCAATTCTGAAATCATAATATTGGATCTTCTGTCAGTTGGAAGTTAACAAAAATTAATTTTAAAAAGTTAACAAAGAAGATCCAGGTGATGAAGTCATTCATGCATTTACAGGTGGATGACAAAAATGCCTTCACTTTTATCTAGTATTTTCTGTTAAGACAACTGATGGTATTCACAAGTGATCTCTAGATTAAGTGGACTTCAGCTCCCATGATAGCTACCGAAGGATCTGGAAAGTTGGTCCAATAATGACTGGAAGGCACAAGAAAGATCAAGGGTGTTGCATATGATAAAACTTCAGAGTAGGTGCTACACACAGGAAGGCTGACACTTCAGGATGCAGAATCGTGGATTTGAACTACAGGAAGGTAGATTCTTCTAGAATATAGAGCAAATCTCCAGACAATATGGGAGTCTGACAGCCGTATCAGTCACAAAGGGAAATGGGCATGCTCTCCATCTTTTAATGTTTTAAATCTGGATCTTTATAGACACACATTTAGTAGTTTTAATGGCCTCTTCCAACTCAGTGATTCCTTGCTCCAGTATTTAACCTTGCCTAATTGCTCATGTGTTGAACTACAGTTCTTATTTTCTGTAATCAACGTGATTGTTTTCTTCATGTAAATCTAATTATCAAATTCAAATATGGCAGAACCTTAAACACAATTTAAACAATTAAAACTAACTTAGAATGCTTATAGCAGTTTCTTTTATTCCCTAGCAGTTTCTTAATCAACAGGTGCCAATGTCATTTTCTAACTTGCTTTTTTAAAATGGAATAACATATCAAACAAAGTTAATATTCTGCTTATTTGAATGTTCCCATGAGAACTAAAAAGTTATTTACTATTTTCTAATTTAAATTAATTCAACTCATGAACATTTCTTGGCCAACTGAAAATAAATTATACACAAATACAAATAAATTACATCAAGGAATTCACTGGCCACCCTTTTCTACAGAGTTTGTTTCAATGTGCACCTATTCATGCAAGCTGCCAAGGAAAACGCTTTTCTTAATTGGATTAAACAAGTCTACTGGCCTCACATATTTTATATGCAAAGATTGGAGTAGGCAACTTCAATTTCTCGTAGGTTTTATTCGTTACTGCAAATATTAGAATTATAGCTTCCACAGTCCCACACCACTAGCCACATTAGCTAGGTAATGGAAGCTGATGCCCAAAACATTTGGAGGCCCTACCCCTATGGTAGGAGGAAAAAAATATTTTGTTTCATATATTCTGCCCTGGTGGCTTGGTAAAAGATTAGGCTATGAATACTCCCAAATCCAGCTTTTATTGCATAATGTGCAAGTGGCCTGGTTTAGTCACAACATATTTATTTTGTTAAATTTATATGCTGCCCATCTCACCAATAAGACAACTCTAAATGTTATACATTAGATTTATATTCCATTTTTATTACCTATACAGCTCCAAATAGGACATAATGCTACCACTTCCTATTTTGCCCACAACCATGGGGCAGAGGGGTGAGGGGAAAGGCTGACAGAGACTTTCCCCAAATCACCTGGCCAATGTTTGTATTGAAGGGAAAACCAGAACTCAGTCTCCTAGTTTCTAGTTCAGTACCTTAACCACTACCCAAGTCGTTCTGACTTTTCCTCAGCACTTGCTCTCCAGTTTTTTCTGATAGTCCCAGTGGATAAAAACTTGTACCATCACTCTCAAGGAAACAGCACACCTGAAGGACAGTGGCTTAGGGCAGCCTGCTCTAAAGCAGAGGTCTCCAACCTTAGCAACTTTAAGACTTGTGGACTTCAACTCCCAGAGTTCTGGGACTTGAAGTCCACAATTCTGAAAGTTACCAAGGTTGCAGACCCCTGCTCTAAAGCATCATCAGTGGTGGTGCTGTTCATTGCCCTTGCTGGACCACATGAAGTTTTACGTCAAGTAGAAGAATCAACCAGCACAGATACAATTTAATTACCGTGTTTCCCCGAAAATAAGACACTGTCTTATATTTTTTTTGGCTCCCAAAAACACACTAGGTCTTATTTTTGGGGTAGGTCTTATATATTATTGGTGCCAAATAGTGGGTGTGAGTGTGTGTGGGGGGGTGTTTCGCGGGTGCACGGTTGCTCCCTGAAAAGTCTTCCTGGAACTGGAGATTTACACTAGGTCTTATTTTCGGGGTAGGTCTTATATTAGGGCAGGTTTAGAAAATAATGCTAGGTCTTACTTTTGGGGTAGGTCTTATTTTCGGGGAAACACGGTATCTGAAAAACAGAGCTGTGCAAAAAAACGAAACCAAACATGTTTAAAGGTGGCCAATATATGAATCACAATAATAAAAACACCATTAACGTTTACAGCCTATTTCCTGGCCAGGAAAACTGAAATGCAGGTAACATCCTTGACTTACAGCAGTTCTTTTACTGACCATTCAAAGTTATGACACTTTTTAAAAAGTGGCCTATGATGATTTTTCATTGCAACATCCCCACGGTCATGTGATTTACATTTGGGTGCTTAACAACTGACTCCCATTTATGACGGCTGCACTATCCCAGAGTCATGCGATCCTCTTTTGTGACCTTCTGACAAGCAAAATCAATGGGGAAGCCAGATTCACTTAAGAATCGTGTTACTAATTTAACAACTGCAGTGATTCCCTTAGCAAATGTGGCGAGAAAAGTAAAAGGCAAAACACAACAAATTTCTCACTTAACCACATAAATGTTGGACTCAACTGTCGTCATAAGTTGAGGACTACCTGTATTTGATCACATCAACTTGCTTTCATTAGAGGTATGCCCTTCATGACATTGGACCAGGGTATTTGCAGGAGACCCTGCTGCCAATAACGGCTTCCCGACGCCCCATGCACTCCCACCGGCAGGGCCTCCTCAGGGTGCCGTCGGCCAGGCAATGCCGGCTGGCGGCTCCCAGGGGTAGGGCCTTCTCTGTGGGGGCGCCCACCCTTTGGAACCAGCTGTCCCTGGAGCTCCGGGTGGCCCCTAACCTCCGATCTTTCTGCCGTGGCCTAAAAACCTGGCTGTTCCAACTAGCCTACCCGGACTGAAGGGGGAGTTCTTTTTAGTGGTTGTTTTTAAATTTTAACTGATTTATGAGATTTCTGGTTTAATTACTTTTTAATATTTATATTGTATTGTTTTTTGTATTGTAAGCCGCCCTGAGTCCTTAGGGAGATAGGGCGGCATATAAATCTCATAAATAAAATAAAATAAATAAATATCCCAAATGAGTTCATGAACAATTGTAAAATAATGATAATCAATGAGGCAAAAAGACAGATCCAGGTCAAAGCAGCAGAGGCAGTAAGATTTTGCTACTTAAACATGGTCTTCACTGAGAAGCATCAAACTCAAATGGACTAAACCTTCCTGGGGCTCTGGCCCTTAACAGTCAGGGTAGCATAACAAAAACAGACCACCTCTCTCTTTCCTGCACTCTTAACTCCAAGGAACAAGGATTCCAAAATTAATTGTAACATTCAGGCATACAAACTGAGAAATGAGACATTTAGAGGGAAAACCTAACACACTCCATGCAAATGTCTTCCTTCAGGAAGCAATCCCAATTTTCAGCTTTGAACAAGGTTCTTAAAAACTGCTGTGGGAATCTACAGGCCTCATTCCCATCTAGATATGTGTTACACAAACATACGTATGCACACATATACAAATTATTTTACATTTTTATAGAGCAAAGCTGAAATGGCTAGGGACTACTGTGGGATACAAAAATCTGGATGACAAATTTGGCAGCAAAATCCTTGTTCTTGCTGCCATTTCTAGTGGGATCAAGATTTCTGCAGCTCAGATCTAGTAACACCAAAATGATTGGATTAAAAACCTCATGTTTGAGTTTGCTGGGATTATGACACACAGCATTTCTAACAGAGGATGGTCCACTTCCTCTGATTAATAATATAAGCATAGACTTGGTTTCTATTAAGTGAAGTTTCAGTATCTTTTAGTCTCAGTATCCTCTCAACAGCTTATAAGCAAAGGTATTCTCCTAAGTGTTAATGTGGAAAGAGTATTACTAAGATACTTCAATAACCTGTTGAAACATTAAGGGAGTTTGGCATAAAACAGTATGTATGTTGTCATCAGGAAAGTCGACAGTTACAAAAGATTTCTTTCTTCCTCTGTCCAGAATTTCCTTGCAGGAAAATTTAAATTTTCCATAAGATTCTGATGAATAGCAACATTGTGAATATTATGTACCTTTAATGCGAGTAAGCTTTATTCAGCTCAGTGGCTGGGTTTATGTACCACATTAAATTATCATGTAATTTTTTTCATCTTGTTCAGCATTTTTTATTCAATAAATTATGATAAAATAGAAATTAACCATGTTATAATTGAAGAAGCCATGGCTTAATGCAGTATGTTCACACTTGTGAGGCATCTAAGCAGTTATATGTAGAAAGATGCTACATGTCATCAAAATACACCTGATTCAACATTTTCAAGAGATGATATCTCCTTTAACAAGATAATCAGGTCATGAAAATATTCCAAATTGTAAATATATAGATGTGGATATTTAAGTGATACAGTGAATTGTTAATATTTTTCCATAGAAGTAGCAGACTAGCTGCAAATAGCCAGATGGTCTTATTGGAACAGACTATCTTCACAGTTCATTATCATTTTTTGCTTTAAGTTATCACAATAGACATATTGCTATTGTTTCGTGGGCAAGGTGACAGAGCTGTTTACTTCTGCCAAATAATATTTAGTTGCTATGAACAGAAAAATCACGATTACTCAGTAGAACACTACAATTTCAAAAAAATTGAATTTAGGGTGCTTTCCTTCAAATATGTGTTTCGAAACATGTAGAAAATGAATGCCAGCTGTGTAAATGCAACTTGTTTAAGGGGGAAAAATGTGTCAAAGCAATCTGGAAACATGTCTGTGCAAAGGTATGCATGCAATTATTAAGCACATACCTTAGAATATACTGTCTGGTATACTGTAAATATCAGTATTTATAGCACATGGAATTAAAATTGGATGGCTCTGGTGCTTACTTCAAGTGAGTACCTAAAAACTCCAGGAATTTGAAGCTTTAAAGGACAGAAATGCTTTTACAGCCAAATCTATTTCTGTTCCCTTTTAGATAGTCCCTTTGGTCCAGTAGTTAAGGCACCAGGGTAAAAACTGAGACGACTAGGAAGTTCAGTCCTGCTTTAGAGACAAAGCCAGCTGGGTAATCTTGGACTAATTCTCCCTCTCCCTCCCTTCCCCCCCCCCTGCCCTGGGAAGGAGGCAATGACAAACCACTTCTGAAAACGTTGCCTAGAAAACTGCATGGAAGTATTAACTAGTTATCCTGGTTCAAGGATATTCATTCTGAACTCACTCTGAAAAAGTCAACAAATATTAACTATATTGAAGTTGATGCTGCAATGCTGAAGTGTTGATACTAGAGTGCCGAACCAAAGACGTGATCAAGAGAAGGTTGAATATTCGTAAGTATTTATATATTAAATTGCCCTTACAGAGGTCTGCATTTTTCAAGATTATGTTCCTAACATTCCATTCCTTAATCTACCAAAGTACTTGGAAGAAAATGCCAACGGAATTCAATTAATGCATCTGTGCATTAATTGCAATTGTGTGATTAATTAGTGTGCAATTGCACCTGAACAAGAAATGTCCTTCTGTAAAATGAGACTGCTGCCCTAAGTCAGTAGGTGCAGCTTGTGAGGAAAGTCCACAAATATTGTTATACAAGAAACACAAAACATTATGGCTGTATTTCATCAGCAAAGTCACTCCTTCCCCAGTTGTGACAGGAATATAAAACTTTAGAAGCCGTACAGTGTAACTTAGAAAACTAATTATTCCTTTGCCGCAGGGAATGAACCAAAACTTCCCCAAGCAGTTTCTTTGTCTTCCAACAAAAGGAAGGCTCCTCCGTATCCTATTAGGAGCATCTATATAGAGGAAGCAAACGGAGGTTTTGTTTTGCTGTGGGCAACCCACCACACGCCAGAAATTTCATTTACCCAGCCTGGTTTATATCAGGGGGGGTGTGGGGGAGCGGCTCCTTCTGCATCGCTCCTTCCAACCAGGTTCAGGGGGCACGGATGGAAGCAAGCAAAAGCGAGGCTGGCTGAAACGGAGATGGAAGAGGGGCAGGTATACCGGCCATGTATTCCAAACCCCCTCCCATCACTCTTCACCTCTGCACGCCAAAGCATCTCGCCAAAACCGGGGGGACCAACGTGGGTGTAAGAGACACAGGTGGCAAGGAAGCTCTTAAGTCTCCAGGAGAGGAGGGGTTGACCCCTTGCGCTCACATGCCCTTTGAACGCAGGATAGAGCGCAGTTACTAGGATAGGGGGCAGCGACTCCCCATGCTTCTCTCCCACCCACCCCACCCACCTACTCCGGTGCTGCTTTTCAATCAAATACGTTGGCTGAGCAAGCCCCGTCTCGGGATAAACCCCGCTCGCAGCCACCCAAAGAGCGGCGGGCGAACAGGCTGCATCTGGGCGGAATCGCGAGTCCGATCACATGGCCGAAAAACAAAGGCTCTCCTAGGCTCGGGAGCAGCCGGCGGCCGAAGCTTTGCTGTTCGCTCCTCGCCCCCGCAATCCGAGCAGCGTTTCAGGCCATCTTGCAGGCCGCTCTCTTCCCGCCCATTTTGGAGGGAAGTTTGCTGGAACTCCGTAAGGCTGAAGCCTCTGGAGGGGAAGCGCCGGCAACAGGCTGCCCGCCAGCCTTCGTTCTCGTTCTCCCACTAACTCTCGGCAACGAGTGCCCTCCCTTGCTACCTCCCCCCAGTCAAGTTACGGGGAAAGGGGGGATCTAGACAGCCCTATGCTAAAGTAAGGCCTGAGGTGGGAGGAAAAATCCCAGCAACCTTGAGAGGGGTCATCGCCTTTCAAAGCCATCACAGGTAAGTCCACGACTTACAACCGTTCATTTCGTGACCGTTCAAGTTGCAACGGCGCTGAAAAAAATGGGACTCGTGACCGTTTATTCAGTTTTACGATCTTGGCAAGCCTCCCCATGATCACGGGATTAAAATTCAGAACCTTGGCAACGAGTTCGTATTTATGACCGTTGCTACGCCCCAAGGTCATGTGATCCCCTCTTTGCGACCTTCTGACGAGCGAAGTCAATGTGGGGAAGCCGGATTCTCTTAACAACCAGGTGAGTCATTTATCATAGGCATCTAACAACTGTGGCAAGAAAGGTCTTAAAAATAAGGCTAAACTCACACTTAGCAAATGTCTCAACCACAGAAACATTGGGCTCTATTGTGGTCGTAAGTCGAGGACGACCTCTACATCCAAGTCGGGGCTTAGGCTATTTTCCAAACTCAGCGCCCATCGGGCTCCCGAAAGTCTCCTTCCATCGCTCCCGGTGCAGCGAGCTCTGCAAGTTGTTCGGCTCAAGTTCTCTGGGTCCCTAAAGGGAGAGGAGCAACGCTTCTGCTCCCAAGGCTCGTTTGCAAACTCCTACTCTGCCGCCCGCTAGCGCTGCCTCCTCTCGCCGCAGCTTCTCTTCCCCGCTAACCAAGCACCGCCCGCCCATTGCCTGGACCGGGCTTCCTCCAGAACGGAATGGGGAGCAGCGCTCGATTGCTGGCCGCAGTGGCTTCCAAACTCACCCACCCCCAATCGACGCCTCGGAAAGAACCGATGGAAAGAGGGTCAATGTCAGCCCCTGAATCGACTCGCAAGTACTATATATGTAGGAGGTGAAAACCAGCACGCAACTTACGATTGCACCGGCATTATATATATGTGTGTGTGTGTGTGTATATATATATATATAAAACACACACACACCTCGTTTGCAGACCGCCCGGCGGACTTTCCCGCTTGCAGGAAGAAGAGAAAGCGGCGCGCGGGCTTTCCCGCCCCGCGATCCTTACCTGGAGGGATGCTCGGGATGCAGCCGCCTCGCAGGAGACCGGCGCAAAACGGCAGCGAGATCCCATTCAAAGCCGCCCTTGCCTTTTACTCCCTCCCCACGGTAAAGCTTCGGGGGGACGCCGAGGAACCGAAATGGGCTGCTTGGCGGCTCGCGGCTGGGAAAAGAGTAGGATCAAAAACAAAGCTCGACCCAAGCGGCGCAGGGGAGTTGGATGGCTTGCAAGAGCCCAGGGGGGACAAGAGATCCGTTTGTGGTCTTTGTCACTGTCGCCGGAAGAAGTGAAAGCCAGAAGGAGAAAGAGAAACAGCAATACGTCTAACGGTAAGAAAGAACGGGAGGAAAAGTTCCACCACGACGGGAATCTGCGACCGCCAACAAGCCACCCACCCACCCCCCGCGATAGCAGAAGCCGAGCGGCCACCGGCTCCGCTTGGAAAGCCGGCAAGGAGACCACGAGCGCTCGCTGAGCTGCTTTCAAAGCTCCCCGGGTTGGGCGGCCCTGATTGGGCGACAGGACGAGCTGCCCGCCTCCTTTCCCAGTCTCTGGCGTTTCTTCTCCGCCTCAAAGTGAAGGCTCATCTGCTTCTTTCTCCACCCCGCCTCCTCCGTGCCCAGTTCGAGGTAAAGCCGAAGGAGGGAATTCTGATTTCTCCCTCAGATGCGAAGTAGCGCTTCCCGTCATGGTCTCGCCTCCCGCCTGCTGGAAAGCAGTGTCAAATCAGATCTTAACAGATAATCAAGAGTTGGAACGGACCTTGTAGGTCATCTAGTCCAGCCCACCGCCCAAGCGGGAGACCCTACACCATTTCTGACAAATGGCAGTCCAATCTCTTCTTGAAAGTCTCAAATCGGAATAGAGCTGGAAGGGACCCTGAAGGTTTTCTAGTCCAGCCCCCTCCTGAAGCAGGAGATCCTATAGCATTTCCGACAAGTGGCTACCAGTCTCTTCTTAAAAACCTCCAGTGAGGGGCACTGGCAAACCACAACCATGAACGTTGATGTTGTCCCCAATTCGGATCAGAGCCTGGTGCTGAAGCCAGTGATGGACGCCAGACACGAGGTGCAGGTTTCTGAGTGCTTTTTATTGGAGTACTTCCAGGAAAAGGGCTCCTGGCCAAAATGCCAAGAAGTAGAACCAAGAATAAAATTAAGTAAGCTTTATACATTTTCACTAAAGGAGAAAGCAGGACAAGGTGAGATAATGAGAAATATTATCTAATAAACATTTTAGTAATAATTCTACAATTTGTTCTATTAGTCTCTAGCTGTCCCCATTCCTAAGCCTTGACTGATGAATGCCTCAGGAGTTATCTAATACACATTTTATTTGCTGCAGGCCATCTCTATTTCTAACTTTTAGCTGAGGTCTTCAAGTTGCCTAACTCTTGTTGCTTTTATCAGCTTTCTTACTACCCAGAATTGTTACAAGCTGTACATGTGCATATTTCCTGTGGATAAGCGTTCTTTGTTCTTGCCAGACAGACTCCACAATTATAGTCTTCTTGATTTACTTTCAAGTGTGTGTCATGACCTGGCTTTATTTTAGCAGACAGCCCATCATCTCCCTCCCCCTCCTTTGAACCTGAAAATGATTTAATTTTCCAAGATTCACCCAACATCAATATCCGTGTACTGGGAGACCCATAGTTTGCTTACAGGTGGAAAGGCAAAGGGGAAGGCATTGTAATCCACAACAGGTGATTAAGGGAACAATGGTTATGCATTACCAGGGTTCTTAACCATCTGAAATTGGGCAACCATCCTGTCAGCCACTGCCCCCAGCCTTTCCATTTGTCCATGGGAGTAATCCCAGCTATCTTTGCTATGTGTTTAGCTCGGTTTTGGAATTCCTCTAATTTGTCCGGAATATACACACAGCATTGTTGTTCAATTAGCATGCACACACCTCCTTTGGATGCCAATACCATATCTAGAGCCATTCTATTCTGAACAGTCATCTGTCATATGGCTTCTTGTTCTTTTGCTGAAGCAATAAAATAGCTCCCCAGTCTCATTATCTAGGATTTCCACCACTGCCTGTATATGATACATGGAATTATTGACGGACTGCAGCCCACCAAACCAGGTAAGGGGTTGATAATCCTTCAGGTGTTTTCTGGATTGGTCAATCATCCCTGTGGTTTCTAATCTTCCGGTCAAGTAAAGTAGGGGTAACATAGGTGGGTGGGAGGAGTACAGCTATGTAACAAGTTCCCTTCCAGTTTCTGGGAAGACACTTATAGGCACGCTGTCCACAGACAAAATACTGTCCTATCAGAGCATACCTTATTGTGTTTTTATCATAGTGTCTATACTTGTACCCACACGGTTTAGTAAACAAGGTTGTATAATACCCAGCAAAGTTAATTGGTTTCCACATTGGAGCAAGCTCTCCCTGTCATAACTCATAAGTAATCGGCATAGGCTGACACTGGAATATAGTTGTCCATTTGGGTCGAATGCACCTAGTGTGGGTTGTAATTAAATCTGGACCCCTGGCCAACTTTCCAGTTTTGTCAAATGGGGTGTAATATGAACCCCAAAATATGTTGTCAACTTCCTGCCTGTTGGTATTTGTGTAGTTCCATACCACCTGCCTTTGATAATCAACAACATAATCACAGGTGGAGGATCCTGTATCTATGTCATGGTGGCTGAACCCAGAGCCACAAAAACACCAATGTCCTTTAGTTACCACTACATGTAAGAACTCAGTGTTATTGTTCTTTAAATTGGTTGAATTTTCCCAGGTGTCAAATGTTCTACCCTTAAGCCACCTAGGATCTTTCTCCCCCTTCTGCCATCTGACTAGAGAGTCTAGAAGATGGTTTTGGTTGCTGCCAGAAATTTCTCCACCTTAGAGGAGTGGTCACTCCTAAAGCCACTCTTCACTTGGTTCAACCTAACCACTCAGATTCCTGAGCAAAGTTTTTCCTAGAGTAATTGCATAAAACAATTGCATACAATTGTAACTGGAAGCCTTGGCAGCAAGCTTTTAAACCCAGTGGTGGAAAGGGAGAGAAAAGAATATTTTACAGAAGTGTACACTTGCAGAAACCACAGATATACTACACCCCTGTTCACGCTTAATTGAATTGTGCATTTTTTTAAAACTGATATCCTGTCTCTTTGGCTCAAGAAGCTGGAAAAAAGGAACAAAGCAAGAAGTTTAGAAAACTATGAATAAGAGCAGAAGTAAGCTGCTCAGAGTCATTGCTTTGACATGGGTAGCCATAAAAATAATTAAATATTGAGAGCCTATTGCTTATGCATTTCCTTTGTTGTAAAGATTAAAACTGCTCTTGGAAAATTACCACTATAAGCAATAACAATATAATATATCACAGTCAATTCAGCAGCCAAGGCAATTGAAAACATGTCTGAAAAAAATAAGGCAGTCATCTAAAAATCCTTCATAATACTTTGTTTGCTAATCCAGTGTTTCTCAACCCTGACAACTTTAAGATGTATGGACTTCAACTCCCAGAATTCCTCAGTCAGCATGCTGACTGGGAAATTCTGGGAGTTGTAATCCACATACAATAAAAAGTTGCCAAGGTTGAGAAATGATGGCTAATCAGTAGATTTCGCCAAGTACATCTAACTCAAAAACGTAGCCCAAAATTTTCCTGTAGCTTCTATTCATTCTTAAAGATGGAACAATTTAATCTTCCATCCTTCCTTGTATGTGTCTTTAGGGCAGAACTCTTATCATCCTCTCCATTTCCACTTGTGATGGTTAACTCAGCCATTGAGAACTTTTGGAAAGCCTAAAGATTTGCATTAGCTGCATCTATTTTGCACTCTTAATTTCTCCATTCAACTGATTGTGCCGGAAGTGTCTTTAGAATGATATCTTTGGCCAGGATAATCCTCAAAGGTGTCAACATGGCCAATTATGTCTATTTCCAATGTTGAATTCCTAACTATATAGGGAATGGCCTACTTCCACATATTTCCTAATTATCTAGGATCAACCTGAAAGTGAAGACTTGTTTTCTGGGTTTTTTCTTACTACTTTTGCTACATTTATTTTCTTCTCAAATTGGCACATTTCAGTGGTGGTATTCTACCGTGAATCTAGTTTCTCCGAGCCTTGGTACGCAATGAGCAGCGGAGACTGAACCGGTTCTCTCCAAGCCTGCTGTTGCTGCAGGCTCATACTCACCTTTATCCTCTGCTTTTGAAGCACAGCTGCTTTGCATGGCACAGAAAAGTGCTGCAGGCAGCTGCTGAAGCCTGATTCCCTTGCTCAGGAAAGAATGAAGTCACCTGTCTTGTTCAGGGATTGCTATCTGGAAGGATCAGATGCTTCTGGGGAATTGTGCTCCTTGGTCTACATTTTATGCAGGTTGAGAGACATAGAAAGTCACAGTGTCAGCAAAGCAAATGGGGCAAACATTTTGGCACTCTTTTTTTGAAAGGGGGAGTTTAATTCCTCAAACAAAAACTGGCCCAAATGTATTTGAGATCTTAAAAGGTGTTGCAGATATCTTATGTCTATACTGTGTAGTCCAGGGATCTCCAAACTTGGCAACTTTAAGACTTTGGACTTCAACTCCCAGAATTCCCCAAACAGCAAAAGTCTTAAAGTTGCAGAGTTTGGAGACCTCTAGTGTAAATTGTTCAAGCATGTATGCTTGTGAGAAAAAAAAAGCTAAACTGGATTTAGTCTATAGTAATTCTCCATTTTAGGAGTACCTATTTTATAGCATGTTTAAACATGTTACATATATTTTGGTGTGCTATAACCCTTTTAAACATTGTGCCCACGTTTGTGCATGTAGAAATTATATATGTGCCACAAAGGATAATTTATGTTCTCATCTTACCATTCCTGATCACATTCCAATCAAGCACTGATATCCATGAATGTTACTCATCTAATTAGTTTCCCACAAGTTCATTCATGTTATAACAAATCCTATAAGCAATTGATCGCTTTGTCTT
>CM019149.1:48498509-48517255 GCA_009733165.1 Naja naja
GGCCATGCTGTCCGGCATTAATGGGAGTTGTAGTCTAAGACTCTAGAAGGAATCACATTAGAAGAAACATACTGTATACCTGATCTACACCTGTAATTATCTGGGTTGTATTGCGTCCCATTCTCTCTCCCCGTATCCAATATCTTGGTGCCTTGGTGGCTCAGGTTGTTAAATGCCTGCATTTAAGTTCCAGCTGCCTACAATTGCACAGGCTCGAATCCCACCAGGCTCAAGGTTGACTCAGCCTTCCATCCTCTCGGAGTGAACGCTGAGGACCCAAGATTGTTGGGGGCAATAGCTGACTTTGTAAAAATGCAGCAGTAATAAGCAGGCATATACAATGGAATGAAGGCTATTGCTGAGCACATTGGGTTGTATCCCAAAATTGTAAGCAGCCTGAGTCTTGGAGAAAGGCATATAAATATAATTATATATATATATATATATATATATATATATATATATATCTTGCCATCATTTATGCAAGAACGAATTAGTCAATCAAAGTCTCTTATTCTGATGGGGAAGCAACAGCGACTACTCTTGAGCTGCAAAAAATAATGAAGCATAGCAAGAAGAAAAGGCAGCTGCATGCAGATGCGTTTTGTATTCCATTTATTATAGTTCAAAAGTGTTGAGGAAAGGCAACAAAAACAATGTTGGTCATATCTGCATTGTTTAATGTTTGGCTGAATAGGGAGGATTAATATTGTCGTCCTCCCATGAGCTATGTATGTATCCAACGTAGATATGAATCATGCTGTTTGGTTGTAGCACTTTTGTTTCTGCTTTACGTGTATGAGGAGTTCTCAGTCAATGTTTGTTTGTTGATGCTGGATATCAAGATCAGCTTTGTTTTATTTTGTTTTTTCTTTCTCTCTCCCCCCCCCCCATCACTTTTCTACCCCCCCCCTCCACCCTTCTCAGTGAAAAATTAATCAGGATCCATCTGTTTCTTCTTTATCCTGTACAATTTCATTACAACTAAACCAAAGATTAGAGGATTCTCGTACCTTTTTTAGATTTTTTTTTAACTCCCCTCTGTGTAGTTCTGGTGCTCTCCGTGCTGGGCGATTAAAGTCGCTTGCTGCTTGGTTTAAGTAAGATTATTTCCAATCTTCCTTTCTGAAGGGAGAAGCATAATGAAACCAGCTAGGGAACAAAAGCCATTCTCAATTACCCGGTGTACTAAAATACTGCAACTCCATTTAGAGTAACCGAATGGTCTCTAATGGAAGCCAAATCTTTCTTTTAAAATTACAATTTGCTTGGCTTTCTTTGAAAAAAAAAAGAATATGTTGGAGCCTGCAATTGGATACTGGCAAATGCCTCCAGAAGATTGTTTGTCATAATTTAATATTTCTCTCTTTTCCCCCTTATTGACTGTTATTGATTTTGAAGTCTCGGGAGCATCAAATCATTTTTTTCTATGACATCAGTCATACATCAAACTTGTTACCATCCTTTCCAACCACTTCCCTGACCCATTCCACTATCTTGCTATTAATCCTGTATTTATTCTTAAACATCTGTTTGCAGGATGATCCAATTCTCTAGGGCAGCTTTGCCAACTTGAGGCCTGTTAAAGGGACTGGACTTCCACACCATTTATGTATGTATAAAATTTATTGGCCGTCTATGTTACCTCAAGGTAATGCTAATAATCCCCTTCCTCTTGTCAGTTAGGGGATTGCCAACTTGAGGCCTATTAGATAGACTGGACTTTATTTATGCATTTATTTAGAAAATTTATTGGCAGTCTATTTTACCTCAGGGTAACTCTAATAATCCCCTTCTCCTTGTCAGTTAGGGAATTGTGAGAATATATCTCACCCATGTGGAAGTTCCTAGCAGCTGGAGAGTGCTGGTCTAAATGCTCACCCTCAAATTACTGAGCATGCAACAAAAACCTGGAGGCTTTCTGCCTCAGCATTAGACCTAGGTGAACAATTAGCCAAAAATACTGCTCAGTGTTTTCTTTTGTAAAGCTAATGGAAAAGAGCAGCCTATCATTAATTGATAAAAGCCAGTGAATGCCAGGTGTTCTGGCTGCAAAAAGCATAACACTGATCCCCCCCTCCCTTGAAACAAACCCTGGGTGATCAGGATTCATAACCCCAACAAGTATCAAACTCAATGGGCTGGCCACCATCTCTTTTCCTATCTTGAATGAAGAATGAAGAGATTCTGAATGAAGACAGAGCTTCCTGTATCAGTACGGCCCAAGACATTATATCAGAGGTCTTTAAAGTTGCCAAGTTTGGGGACCCCTGCATTATATAATCAGTGTTATGAGAAATGGATACACAACACCAGATGATCCACATCTCCAAAGTGGACAAGTGGATGTTTTCTACTTCATCTCCTATATGCATAAAGCAATATGACCAGTAACAGTAAATATTGGGAACTAAGTAGGTCAGACATCCGGATGTGATGCTAAAAGGGCCAGGGAGACCATGAAAATCAAACCCCTATTCAGCCATGAAGCTGATTAAGAGGCTTTGTATGACCTTTAGTTTAGTCTGTTTTACAGGTTTCATTAAAGATAAAATAGAATGATCTGGGTATCCAACAGAGCTCCTTGTAGGATAGATGAGATAAGAAATCAGCAAATTTCAGCCTGAGTATCCTCCATAACGCTTAATTTTCTTCACATGTCTGATGAAAACCCACATCTAGGAAAGAGTTACCTGATATTCAGTCTGTATGAACCATCGCTAAAGAAAGAATTATTTTAAAATGTGCATTATCTGGGTAAATTTCAGATTCTCCACATGAAGAGCCTTAGTAGTAAGCAGGCATATACAATGGAATGAAGGCTATTGCTGAGCACATTGGGTTGTATCCCAAAATTGTGTTACGCCCTGAGTCTTCAGAAAAGGGCGGTGTTATGTATGCAGGTTTAAAGTCATTGGTTTAGTTTGAACTGTTCTTGTAAAATGTAAGAAATGATTGGTTTAAAAAGTGCGGGAAAACCCTGCACTCTGATTGGCTGGCAACTGCGGCTGCTGGCTATAAGTAGCAGCAGCCCAGCCTGGAATCCGTTCTGAGCTGTAGTCACTAATAAACAAAGAGCTTGAAGCACTCGGCGTCTGTCTCTTCATGCAAACTTAACACTGGCGGACGAGGGTGGGATCTCCCTGAAGAAGAAGCGTGGAACAGAAGAAGAGAGAGATGGCTGCGCTGAACACCCCCAGCCCGTTCGATCGATCTGACGGCAGAAGACTGGGAGTCTTATGCGATGTTTCCAATCTGGAAGGAAGCGATCTTGCCGACATTTCCGAGAAGCGGAAGAGGCGGTCTTTCTCGCACTGGCAGTTTTCAAGATGGCGAAGGCATTGGCGGGAGCTGCAGACATGAAGGTAGTGGAATGGCCTGACTTAGAGTTGTTAAGAGCCCATTACGCGCACAAGTATCGTGCCTCATGGGAACACGAGTTTTACCATCGGGATCAAGGGGCAAGTAACTTTGTGGCAAGTTTAAGAGACATTGGGGGTGCATGTGAATTTAACAATTTAGAAGAGGCCATCGCGATCGATTTGTTCTGGGCCTTAAAGACAAGGTGCTTCAGAGCAAGTTATTACTAAAACCTAAGATCATGAAGCAATAGAAGGCCTCTTCAGCAGAAGCTACCAAGTCCTCAGCAGCGGCCATGAAGAAAATCAACAAGGCCACAAGCCATCCTGATGTGGAAAAGTCCACAACAACTCATTGTGAGCAAATAGATTCTGAGTCAGACTGTAGTGAGGTGGAGGAAGGAATTTACAGACTCAGAATGGAGAGGAAAAGAAAGACCTAGGAAGAAAGAGGCAAGATTTCTGCAGAGGGTGTGGGGAAGCCACCCCGCACTGAATGCAAGTTTTTAGACACCATTTGCCTCCGTTGTGATAAAAGAGGACACCTAGCAAGAGTCTGCAAATTATCCAGAACTCCACCCATCAGAAGAAAGTTTGCTACAAGCAAAGAAAAAGATTTCAAGCCTAACAATTTCTGTGAGAAAAATGGAAGCAGCACAGAAGCAAATGGGAAGAATGAAACTCATCAAACAGTCACCATTGGTCATTCATCACCCTTAAGAAGTAGAAAGTGCATGTCAAGGTATTTATTGAAGGAAGGCCTTGCCAAATGGAAGTGGACTCAGGCTCTTACCTATCTATGGTGTCATGGGACACTATTCACAGTCTTCTTCTGAACATCCAGAAGAAACATTTCCAGAAGCAAGCATTGACCCTTAAAGACTACCAAGGGAACAAGATTCCAGTAGTTGGAACAAGAGAATTCAATGTGAAGTTCAAGGCCACACCAAGCATACCATTGACCATCATGGACAAGGACCAGCCAAGTCTGCTGGGCCTTGAGTGGTTCAACCTGCTGGGCATCGAGGTGACTGGCATCAATCACGTGAGCAACACTGAATGGGAAGAGGCCTTGAAGTCTGAGTTTCCAGAGTCTTCAGCAACGGATTAGGCAAGTACTTGGGGACCCCTATCTCCTTTAACCTAGATCCCAAGGTACAACCAATCCGTTTAAAACCCAGAAGGGTCCCATTACCTGACCTCTGAATCAGCTTCCCCGATCCGTGGCCCTGACCAAATTGAAGACCTGGTTATTTAACCCAACTGACCCTTTGGGAATGACTTAATTGTGTATTTGGTAACATCTTAATGGGAGCATTGGTTTAATTCATAATCCTTGTTGTTTAGCCCCAGTCTTGGGAGTGACAATCTAAAATAAATAAATAAATAAATAAATTTGCCAAAGGATGCAATTAGATAAACTAGCCAATGGGTTTTAGAGCCCACTGATCACTCCAGGTGGGAGACACCCATAGTCACACCAGTCAAGGCTGATGGGTCACTGAGAATCTGTGGAGACTACAAGGGGACATTAAACCATGCGCAACAAGCATACCCAGTTCCAGTAGTGCATCATTTATTGCATTCCCTTGGAGGGGGCACAATTTTTCCCAAATGGACCTGGCACAGGCATATCAACAATTAACAGTTGATGATGCCACTGCTGAAGCCCAAACCATTGTAACCCATAGAGGTGCTTTCAAATGCAAAAGGTTGCAGTTTGGAGTAAGCATGGCACCAGGCATCTTCCAAAGCCTTATGGAAAGAATGTTACAAGGGTTGCCAGGGGGGTGCCCTATTTTGATGACGTTTAATTTCTGCTGAAAATGACACTCAGTTACACGAGAGACTCAGGAAGTCTTAACCAGATTCAAAAAGCGGGGTTAAAGTCAAAGAAGAAAAATGCACACTTAGAACAGATAAAGTGGAATTCTTGGGTTACATGATTGATAAACATGGCATCCACCCCACAGAGGCAAAGGTTCAGGCAATCAAAGAAGCCCCCAGGCCAAAATGCAAAACAGATTTGCAAGCATTCTTGGGACTCATTAACTTTTATCATATGTTTCTACCTCAGAAGACAACCATTGCAGAACCCCTACATAGGTTGCTGGACAAGAAATCTGTTTGGATCTAGGGGAGGAAGGAACAAGCTGCATTTAACAATATCAAGAGACAAATCACGTCTGATGCTGTGTTGATACAGTTCTCTGAGAATCTTCCTGTTGTTCTGACTTGTGATGCCTCCCCTTTTGGAGTAGGGGGGGTGTTTGAGCCATATGCTTCCCAGGGAGGAAGCTCTATTGCATTTTACTCTTGCTTGACTAAAGCAGAGAGGAACTACAGCCAACTGGATAAGGAAGCCTTGGCAATTGTAGCAGCTGTCAAGAAATTCCATGAGTATTTATATGGGAGAACATTTACTGTTGTCACAGATCACAAACCTCTTTTAGGCATTGTGGCAGGGGACAAACCAACACCCACGATCCTGTCACCAAGAATGCTGAGATGGACTGAATTTCTTGCTGCTTATTCATACAAACTGATCCACAGACCTGGTAAGACATTGGGCATGCAGATGCTTTGAGTTGCTGCCCACTTCCTTCACACATTGAGGACCCTGTTCCTGAGACTCACACCTTTTTCTAGAAACTGTTGCCAAGCTGCCAGTACATGCTGCTCAAATTGCCAGAGAGACTGCCAAAGACACTTTATTGGTTGTTATAGGCTGGATTAAGAAGGGTTGGCCACTTCAAGACCTACCTCAACTCGCCAACACTTTCAAATCCAGGCAAACTGAATTATCTGTATTAAGAGGATGTATTTTGTGGGGTAACAGGGTGGTTATTCCTGCAAAACTACAAAAAGAGGTTTTGGAAATGTTACATGAGGGTCATCTGGGAATTGTCAGAATGAAGGGATTGGCCAGGAGTTATGTATGGTGGCCAGGTATTGACAAAATGGTTGAAAACTGGGTTGCATCTTGTCCCAACTGTCAGGTAGTCAGGCCTGCCCCACCTCTTGCCCCCACACAGGAATGGGAATGTCCTAGGGGCCCATGGTCCAGGATTCACATTGATTTTGCTGGCCCTACCAGAGGGCACACTTTCCTTATTATAGTTGATGCATATTCCAAATGGCTAGAGGTTAGCCCTATGGCATCCACCACAACTAAAGCTGTCATCAAACAGCTTAAAAAGCTTTTTGTAACTCACGGGTTACCTGATGTGCTTGTTTCTGACAATGGCCCTCAATTTACATCCAACCTTTTTGAATCATATCTAGCACAGGGTATCAGACATGCCCTGACAGCCCCTGGGCATCCTTCAGCTAACGGCCGGGCTGTACATATGGTATGATTTACCAAGGAAAAACTTCAGCAGTTGGGTCCAGGGGATATCACTGAGAGAGTTGAAAAACTTCTCAGTGTTCAGCATATCACTCCCAACCCCTCAACTAATTTGTCCCCAGCTGAATTGTTGATGGGTAGGAAACTCAGGTCTCCCCTTGATCACCTTCATCCCACTTACGCACCCAAAGCACCACTAGATTCCACTAGCAAAATTCACACATTCACTGTGGGTGGTTCTGTTTATGCTAAGAACCTCATGGGTGAACCATTATGGATTCCTGCTGAGATAACCCAAATCACAGGCCCCAGGTCTTACAGGGTACAAACGGAGGATGGTGTCCTCTGGAGCAGGCACATTGATCAGTTAAGATCCAGATTGCCTCAGGAGCATCGCTTTTGCTCCTCTCTGGTTCCCATACTTACTGCCTCTTCTAGGGGAAGGGAGGATCATGAGTGTAATCAACAAGCAAGAATCAACCCCATGTGTAACAAGCTAACACGAAGGAACCATCCCAAAACCTGTCACAATACCAACAACCATTTTCACAAATGGAAGATTGCACATCATTACCTGATTTAGGTGCTGACATTGGGTTGGAGATAGATTGGGAGGAGAGACCAGGTAACCAAACAGGTTCTACCATTACTACAAGTCCTAGTAAGGAAATGTCAGCAGACACATTTCCTCCCTCACAAGGTGAGAACTTTAAAACATCTGAACCACGTAGGTCTCACGCATTACCGTAAGAGCCCCACCTATTTAAAAGAATACATTAGATAGGCTGGGGTTTGAGTATGGACTGAACCTAGTGGGGAGGGGTGTTATGTATGCAGGTTTAAAGTCATTGGTTTAGTTTGAACTGTTCTTGTAAAATGTAAGAAATGATTGGTTTAAAAGTGCGGAAAACCCTGCACTCTGATTGGCAACTGCAACTGCTGGCTATAAGTAGCAGCCACAGCCCAGCCAAAGTGGTTCATTCTGAGCTGTAGTCACTAATAAACAAAGAGCTTGAAGCACTCGTCCTGTCTCTTCATGCAAACTTAACAGGCGCATATAAATGTAATTTTTTAAAAAAGCAATGTGCAAATGTTTTTTTCAATTTTTATGAATTTTATGTGTAAGAATGAAAGTGGGTGTCATAATCGAATCAACAATGTTTTTAATGCTTATCCCTCTTTTTCAACTTGAAAAAAAAGTTTGGGAATGAAGAAGTCCTCTTCTCTCTGTCAAATCATAGGTTAAAAAGCCAGCTTTTAAATTTACCAAATGGAGCTGACAATTTCACTGTAATTAACAAAACACATGGCAAGAGTTCTTGCAAAATGGATTAGGAAGATACATAGCAGGGCCCTGCTGGATCAGCAGGGGTTCATAGGAGGGTTGTTTCTCATTTCCTTCTTTATTTTCTGAAGAATCATTTATTCTTTGCAACCCAATAATGTATAGAAAAGTAATCATGTGAGGAGGTTGAATGTTCTATTCATCAATACAATAACTCTCCAAAATCTGATCAGAATGAGACCAAAATTGGTGGCTCAGGCTGTTAATCGCCTGCACTTAAGTTCCAGCTGTCTACAATTACTGCAGGCTTGAATCCCACCAGGCTCAAGGTTGACTCAGCCTTCCATCCTCTCGGGGTAGGTAAATTGAGGACCCAAGATTGTTGGGGGCAATTAGCTGACCTTGTAAAAATGCCGCTTAGTAATATGCAGGCATATACAATGGAATGAAGGCTATTGCTGAGCACTTGGGTTGTATCCCAAAATTGTAAGCAGCCTGAGTCTTCGGAGAAGGGCGCATATAAATGTAATTTTAAAAAAAAATTGATACAGAAGTGAACCTGCAAGAAAAGAAAGATCAACTTTGAAAATGGTCACAATCCAGCTGGGAACCATGGAAGGGAGGGGAAAAAACCCCAGGACATTCAGATTAGCTGCCTCCTCCCAGTTGTGCAACCCATAGTAAGTATTCATATATTGGAAAGAATTCTAGGAGCCATGTTCTGCATGCTTTGCCTACTTTTTTTTTCATTTTTCTCAATGAAAGCATTTCTAAGACTTATAGATCAGATAATAAAAATCAAGGCAATATCAAAATCCTTTTGTCCAGAGGAATAGCTGAAGAAACAAATAAAGCTGTCCCAGGAAGTTATATGCAGCTTAGTAATAAGCAGGCATATACAATGGAATGAAGGCTATTGCTGAGCACACTGGGTTGTATCCCAGAAATTGTAAGCCGCCCTGAGTCTCGGGAGAAGGCTGCATATAAATGTAATTAAAAAAAAACACCCAACAGAAAACTTATGACACCACAGTTCCATACTAAAAAGACAAATATTGGGGATCCTTGGTGCTCTCTGAGCTTAATTGCTTTCTTGCAGATGTTTTATTACCCAACTAGGTAACATCATCAGTGCTACCTAGTCGGTTAATGAAATGTCTGCAAGCAAACAACAAAGAAAGGACCAAGGACCTCACAGTTCAACTATGAGTTTCACATATTCTCTTTCATAGCTATATCTTTGCCTTTTTCCTCTCTTGCAGCCTATACCTGCTTTTACACAAATATCAGAGCAATATCAGTTTTCTCTGACAGAAAGCCAAATCTGCCGAGTTTTACATTAATTTTATCTCAGTGTGATTTTGAATTTTCTGTTGAAATTGACAGGACTGGAAATAACTTAATTCAACTGGCCAGTGTCATTTTCTGAAAATGCCTGAACTATTTATCTTAGTTTAGAGTGTCATCAAAACTAGAAAAAAGTTTGCATATTACTTGAAACTAACAATAAAACATTACTGGCTAAAGATGTAGAGAGACTAAGTACAGCTCTAAGCCCTCATAGAAACTTTTAAAACCACCACTGTCCATTTTGCACATTAAAAGCCACAGTGAGATTTATTTTCTACATTAACCTCTTCTCCCTCACAAGATGTTTAACTATTAAAATATTTATCACACAGTCCAAACCTTAATGCCAACTGATGTTTTGCTAATATAGCCTTTAAGGGGATTGTTACAAAAAAATGCCTTTATATATAAACATTATTTTGCATATGGGAAAATAGAAAAGGGAATAACAATGAATCATATTTTGAGAATGAGCACATGTGAACTCACTCAAGGTAGACGTTTATTTTCTCTGAGCTAGAAAATGGGGGAATTCTAGAGTTCTTAGGTTAAGAACTAAAAATAAAACAATCTGACGCTAATTCTAATGGGAATTTTGTTAGTTTTAATACTTTATTAAGCATTACTGTTACTAGCAAACAGTACCATATTTTCTTCTGTTTTTGCTTAATCAGACAAAGTTTCTAGCTCATATAATTAGAAGAAACAATTTCAGAATTTAGTCCAAAGACTTACTTTGACCCCACATGCAACTGACCCCATTACTGTCCATGTTTATGATTCTTAAGTTACTACAGGAAGTCCTCAACTTACAACCATTCAAAGTTACAATGGCACTGAAAAAAGTGACTTATGATCAGGGGTGGGCTTCAAAAATTTTAGCAAAGGGTTCTCTGCCTGGTTGCCGGGTGGGCATGGCCACAGTGGGCGTGGCCTAATCAGCCTCCTGCACCACAGTGAGGGGGGGCGGTTTTGCCCTCCCTGGGCTCCAGAGGCTTTCTTCGAGCCTCTGGGTGGGCAAAAATGGCCTCCCCTGGCTCTGGAGGCTCTCTGGAAGCCAGAAACGGGCCCATTTCCAGCCTTCCTGAACTTCCGGGAGGCCCATTTTTCACCCTCCCTGAGCCTCCACGCGTGCCCTGCACTTACCTGCATCCAAAATGGGCCGCATGGGGACTCCTGGGAGAGGAGGGGAGGGGTGGGCGGGACCAGCTAGGAGGGGGATTTGGGGGTTCTCCGAACTGCACAGAATCTTAACTAGCAGCTCTCCGGAACCTCTGCAAGCCCCCAGCAGCCCACCCCTGCTTATGACTATTTTTCACACTTACAGCTATTGCAGCATCCCCATGGTCACATGATCAAAATGCGATGACTTGGCAACTGGTTCATAATTTTGGTGGGTGCAGAGTCCTGGGGTCATGTAATCTCCTTTTGCAAACCTCTGACCAGTAAAATCAATGAGGAAGCCAGATTCACTTAACAACCTTGTTACTGATGTAACAACTGCACTTACACACATGTGGCAAAACTCACTTAGCAATCATCTCACTTAACAACAGAAATGTTGGGTTCTCAGCGGCTTTCGATACCATCGACCATGGTATCCTTTTGCGTCGCCTTGGGGGGTTGGGAGTGGGGGGCACCGTTCTTCGGTGGTTCTCCTCCTACCTCTCGGGGCTGTCGCAATCGGTTGTTGGCAGGGGGGTCAGGTCGTCCCCTAGGGCCCTCACTCTGTGAGGGGTCCCTCAGGGTCGGTCCTTTCCCCTTTGTTTAACATCTACATGAAGCCGTGGGTGAGATCATCCAGGTTTCGGGGTGAATTCCATCAGTACGCTGATGATACTCAGCTGTACATTCCACCCCAGGCCAGATCAGTGATGCCCTCTCCCTGATGACCCGGTGTCTGGATGCGGTACAGAACTGGATGAGCGGAAACATGCTTCGACTCAACCCGGCCAAGACTGAGTGGCTGTGCATACCGGCGTCCCGACCCAGTCAAGATTATCCATCTTTGGCCATAGGGGGAGAGGTGCTGCCCCCTGTGGATAGGGCACGGAATCTGGGGGTCCTCCTGGATGTACGGCTCCGGTTGGAGGAGCAGGTGGGGGCCGTTGCCAGGGGGGCCTTTGCCCAGCTCCGTCTTGTTCGTCAACTTCGCCCTTTTCTGGATCGGGACGCCCTGCGCACGATCACTCATGCCCTTGTTACCTCAGGCTTGACTACTGCAACGCTCTCTATTTGGGACTGCCCTTGCATACCATCCGGAGATTGCAGCTGGTGCAAAATGCGGCGGCGCGGGTGGTGATGGGAGTTACCCGGTTCTCCCATGTGACCCCCTCCTGCGCGGCCTGCATTGGTTGCCGGTTGCGCTCCGGGTGAGATTCAAGGTTTTAGTGTAACATACAAAGTCCTTCACGACATGGGTCCTCAATATTTAAGGGAGCGCCTTCTCCGATGTCAAACACCGATCGCCCTGTTCGAGCTCATAGGCAAGGACTCCTCGGGGTTCCGTCGGCGGCCAATGCCGGCTGGCGGTTCCTCGACGACGAGCCTTTTCTGTTGCTGCCCTGACCTCTGGAATCAACTGCCTTGGAGCTCCGCCTGGCCCCTGACCTCCGCACCTTCCGCCGCGAGTTGAAGACCTGGCTATTTGACCAACCCTGGGCTGTGACCCTTTGGGGAGGGTTATTTTAAATTTTAACTCATTTTATAAATATTTGGGCTTATAATTTTGATTTAATTGTTTTTTAATGTATTTATTGTTCTTTGCTTTTTAGTTGTAAGCCGCCCCGAGTCTTCGGAGATGGGGCGGCATATAAGTTCAAATAATAAATAATAAATAAATAGTTGTCTGTGCAAGTCAAGGACTACCTGTACATAACTTCCATGCATGACCTGTAATTGCTGGTACTGAAAACAGTGGAATATCAAATACCAAAGCACCTGAGGGTAGGACAAGAAGGAATGGATGGAAACTAATCAAGGAGAGAAGCAACCTAGAACTAAGGAGAAATTTCCTGACAGTTAGAACAATTAATCAGTGGAACAACTTGCCTCCAGAAGTTGTGAATGCTCCAACACTGGAAGTTTTTAAGAAGAGATTGGATAACCATTGGTCTGAAATAGTATAGAGTTTTCTGCCTAAGCAGGGGGTTGGACTAGAAAACCTTCCAGCTCTGTTATTCTACTCTAAGGTACCTGGAGGAAAGTCTATGATTAAGGCTAAAGGGTCAGTCAATGGATCCATTTACTGCAGCATCTGATTGCCTGGAAGCACCTTACAAGGCTGCCATGCAAATATACATTAAAATATATATATTTCATTGTCTAGCACTAGAAGTCCTCCAAGGTCCCTTCCTAGTTATTCTGTTCTGTTCTGTTCTACTCTACTCTACTCTACTCTACTCTACTCTACTCTATTCTCACTGAGTACAGTGACTGAGAACTCCCCCCAGGCTCTTTTGCTCAGTATATTTGAAACTCTTAAGAATGAATGCTGTCAAAAAATATCAGTCATTATAAAACCTTATTGCTTATTCATAAAACAGCTGCAACATGAATCACAACATACTCATTTACCAAAGAATAACCAATGAGGATGCAGCTCACTATCCATCAAAGACCCTGCCTTTCCAACGTTCTATACAACATACCCAATTTACATTTTATGAATGGGTAAATGTTCCTCCATTCAAACTACTGGACTGCTGCTATCTGCAGTTATCATTTTCTAAAAATACCGAATAAGAGAATTTGCTTCCAGAGATAGTCTTGGAAACAAACAAAGATAATGCTGTAGTAAGCCAACTCCATTTCATTTTTTTTTCAATGGTAGGTGGGATTACAGATTTGGCAAAGAACAAGAAAGTAAATTCAGATACATTGGCACCCATTGGTACTGTACTTGGAGACTCCCAAATCATGGTCACCTGGCTTTCTAAAGGTCACATCTTGGCCACCTCTTAGTTCTACATTTCAACTTTTCTGTTTATCGATTATTGTCCTCCTCTGTGCAAGTTTTCTTAGAGATATTTGGCATGTGATTCACTTTTATCTGGTTTCAGAGGTACACTGTAGCAGCTAGTAAATGTGCAACGGGTTTATTAGTGAGCATGGATACGGTTACTATTACATTGGGCTGCTCTTTTAAGAAGTCCCAATTCAGGCATGAAGGCAACCAAGATCTGTTCTTATATGACACTTTGTCTCTCTCATCTAGAATTGTTAGTTCCATCTGGCGGAGGAATTAATTTTTAGATCTTCCATATGTAAGTTTAATTTGAAAATATTGCTTTGCTATTTTCTGGCCATAATAGTTGATATGAAATAAGTTTAATTAGAAAATAGTATTGCTCTTCTGACAGAAGGTGTTATCAGTGTTTCTTAGCATTGCCATGTCAAACTTGATTGTCAAACTCGATTTGACAAGCAGTGTCAAACTTGATTTCATTGAGGGCCGCATCAGGGTTGTGTTTGACCTCGGGGGGGCTAGAGTAGGCATGGCAAGCTTGACATCACTTGTGTCAGGGACACCTGTGGTGGCCCAAGCACTCTGCCAGCAAAAATGGGCTTCCAAGCTCTGTTTTCAGCTGTGACGGCCTCCTGCAACCCTCTGCCAGTGAAAATGGAGTTCAGGAGGGCTGCCTGCAGCCCTCACAAGCTCCGTTTCCGGCTATGACGGCAAGTCTCTGCTAGCAAAAACAGAGCTTGGGAGGGCTGCCCACAGCTGTCATGCCCCTGGTGGAGACTGACTCTGAGGGAGAGGAGGAACAGCCGACAGAGAGTGGAAGTGTAGCTCCAGAAGTTGTGGAGGAGGCTGAGGAAGGGCAGAGGCCAGCTGAGCAGTCAGAGGAGGACCCAGGCCCATCCCCTCTCCATCCTAGGGCATGCAGGGAGGAGAGGATAAAGGAGAGACGTGGTCTACTCAGGAGGAGAGGGCCTTGATCCTCTTCATGGGCTACAGCTGTGACAACTGAGTAAGAGTACGGACCTGTGTACAGGCGAACGCTGGAAACAAAGCATGGAAATATCTCTAGTTTGTGGCTCCTCTCTAAGTTTGGCATCCTTCCCAGTGTGTGTTATCTGCGGACTTCCTCCAGCCCTTATCTTGCCTGGTTTGTGTTGCTTTTTCCCTTCTTCTTGTAATCGTTTGTGTGGGAGTTTTATTTGGCTTCCGTCAAGAATATTCCGAGCTTGGAAGCAAAGTGAAGGAATAAAAGGGGTTTCACCTGGTTTCTGTAACTGTGTTTGTTTTGTATCCCACCCTGGGTCATCACAATGGCGTTGAGTTTGACACCCCAGGCCTAAAGTATTTGGATTAGAGTGCTGTATGTAGTGTTAGATTAGCCACTGCTGGTGGTGATGTCTAATCCTATTTTTTAAAAGACACCTCAGAGTTGGCAGTAAAATTTAATTAGCCATGCCCACTTGCCTGTCCTCTAGATGCGTTAAATTCCAATCTCAAAATTCCAAACTGAGTGTATCCAAAATGCAATTTTGGAAAGTGTACAGATAGTCCTCGACTTATGACCACAGTTGAGCCCAAAATTTCTGTCGCTAAGCAAGACAGTTAAGTGTGTTTTGCCCCATTTGACAATCTGACAACCGTTTTTTAAGTGAATCACTGAAGTTGTTAAGTTAATGACACAGATGCGAACTGAATCTGGCTTCCCGCTGATTTTGCTTTGATTACCTTTGCATGACCCTGGACACTACAACTGCCATAAACATGAGTCCGTTGCAAGCGCCTGACTTTTGATCACTATGCAAATTTGAAAACAGTCGTAAGTCACTTTTTCCAGTGTCATTGTAACTTCAAACAGACACTACATGAACTGTTGTAAGGTTCTACAGACTACTCATAGTCCCAAGATATTGGGGAGACACATAATGGAAAGAGACTACTCTGTGTGTGGTCATGTACTGTTTGTGGAGTTCTGGTCCAGTCCCCTGGTGATTGTGAGGGTCCCACTGATGAAGTAATCATGAGAATAGAAGATTACAGACCCTCTTGCCATCCAGACATGGAAATGACCACTTATGGTAGTATGACAGGATCTTACAGATCTTACACATTAACAGAGTTGGAAGGGACCTTGTAGGTCATCTAGTCCAACTCCCCGCCCAAGCTGGAGACCCTACACCATTTCTGGTGTCTTTCCCTCTGCCTTGAAGGAGGCGGTGGTGACACCCCTCTTGAAGAAGCCTGCCTTGGACCCGACCGGGTTAGACAACTTTCGTCCGGTCTCCAACCTTCGCTTTTTGGTGAAGGTTGTTGAGAGTGTGGTGGCTCAGCAGGTTCCGCTTTTCCTGGATGAAGCGGACTACCTGGATCCGTACCATCGGGCTTCCGACCGTTACAGCACGGAGACGGCATTGGTTGCGCCTGATGGATGATCTTTGGAGGGCCGGGACAGGGGTTTTCCTCTGTCCTGGTCCTATTGGACCTCTCAGCAACTTTCGATACCATCGACCATGGTATCCTTTTGCGTGCCTCCGGGGGTTGGGAGTGGGGGCACTGTTCTTCAGTGGTTCTCCTCCTACTCTCGGGCGGTCGCAATCGGTGTTAGTGGGAGGGGTTCAGTCGACCCCGAGGGCTCTCTCTTATGGGGTCCCGCAGGGTCGGTCCTTTCCCCTCTCTTATTTAATATCTACATGAAACCGCTGGGTGAGATCATCCGTGGCTTTGGGTGAAATTCCATCAGTACGCTGATGATACTCAGCTATACTTTTCCACCCCTGGCCAGATCAGCGATGCCCTCTCCCTGATGTCCGGTGCTTGGATGCGGTACGGATCTGGATGAGTAGGAACATGCTCCGACTCAACCCGCCAAGACTGAGTGGCTTTGCATGTCGGCGTCTCGGCCCAGCCAGGATTGTTTATCCTTGGCCATAGGGGAGGTGTTACCCCTGTGGATAGGGCACGGAATCTGGGGGTCCTCCTGGATGTACGGCTCCGGCTGGAGGAGCAGGTGGGGGCCGCTGCCAGGGGGCCTTTGCCCAGCTCCGCCTTGTTCGACAACTTCGCCCTTTTCTGGATCGAGACGCCCTATGCACAGTTACTCATGCCCTTGTCACCTCGAGACTCGACTACTGCAACGCTCTCTATCTAGGACTGCCCTTGCATACCATCCGGAGATTGCAACTGGTGCAGAATGCGGCCGCGGTGGTGGTGATGGAGTTACCCGGTTCTCCCATGTTACCCCCTCCGCGTGGCCTGCATTGGTTGCCGATGCGCTCCGGGTGAGATTCAAGGTTTTAGTTTTAACATTCAAAGTCCTACACGACATGGGTCCCCAATATCTGAGGGAGCGTCTTCTTCCAATAGCTAGTTCCGGCCGCCCTGTGCGGGCTCATAGGCAAGGACTCCTCGGGGTTCCATCGGCGGGCCAATGCCGGTTGGTACTTCCGCCGACGAGCTTCTCTGTTGCGGCCCCGACCTCTGGAATCAACTGCCTCTGGAGCTCGTCTGGCCCCTGATCTCCGCACATTCCGCGCAAAATTAAAAACCTGGTTGTTTGACCAACCGGGCTGTGACCCTTTGGGGGGGATGGGTTTTAATGTATTTTATTGTTGTGTCTTATATTTGGGCTTGTTGGTTTAATGTCTTTTTAAATATTTATTGTTCTGTGTTTTTAGTTGTGAGCCGCCCCGAGTCTTCGGAGATGGGGCGGCATACAAGTTCAAATATAAATAAATAAATAAATTTCTGACAAATGGCAGTCCAATCTCTTCTTGAAGGTCTCAAGTGATGGCACTCCCACAACTTCCGAGGGCAATCTGTTCCATTGGTTGATGGTTCTCACTGTCAGAAAATTTATCCTTATTTCCAGGTTAAAACTCTCCTTGTTCAGTTTCTATCCATTATTCCTTGTCTGGCCTTCGGGTGCTTTAGAAAATAGCTTGACCCCTTCCTCTCTACGGTAGCCCCTCAAATATTGGAAGACTGCTGTCATGTCTCCCCTGGTCCTTCTCTTCACTAGACTAGCCAAGCCCAGTTCCTGTAACCGTTCCTCATATGTTTTAGTCTCCAGTCCCCTAATCATCCTGGTTGGTCTTCTCTGCACTTTTTCTAGTGCAGAGATATTTTCTAGTGCAGAGGTATCTAGATATTTTGCTGCCTGGAAGAAATCCATATGCCTCCTCTCCACCAAAACCTAAACTTCAATAATGCCCATTCTTGTCTTCATACACACACCCTCCCCATTTGTGACAGCACCTGAATTTGACATTTTTACTGAGCTGATAAAAAGCTCAGCCTTTAAAGAGAAAGCTGGCAAGGGATTAGCTGAGATTAGCAACATGATCAAGTCATCTTCAAACCCAGAGGAGCTACAGATTGCATTCATTTAGTATTACCCCAGTACAAGCAGTCCTCAACTTACAACCATTAGTTTAGTGATCATTCGAAGTCACAGTGGCACTGAAAAAGTGACTTATGACCGGTCCTCATATTTATGACTATCAAACCTTTGCCCACAGACTTCCAATCAAAATTCAGGCACTTGGCAAATGGCATGTTTGATAATCGCAGTGTCCCAGGCCATGTTATCGCAATTTGAGGCTTTCCCAGGCAGTTTCCTACAAGCAAGGTCAATAAGGAAAGCCAGTTTCACTTAACAATATTTGCTTATTAACTTTTGTTAATTGCTGTTTGTACAATTGTACAGTTGTAAATTGAGGACTACCTGGAATGGAACATAGAAGGAGAGAGATGAAACCATAAGACCAAGTCCCTCTGCAACTAACCAGTTGGGAGGGAGAATAGAATAGAGTAGAGTAGAGTAGAATAGAATAGAATAGAATAGAATAGAATAGATAGAATAGAATAGAATAGAATAGAATAGAAGAGCAGAACAGAGCAGAACAGAGCAGAACAGAACAGAACAAAACAGAACAGAATTCTTTATTGGCCAAGTGTGGTTGGACATACAAGGAATTTATCTTGGTGCAAATACTCTCAGTATACATAAAGGAAAAGATACATTCGTCAGAGTCAAGAATCATCAGGTACAACACTTAATAATAGTCATAGGGTACAAGAAGCAATCAAATCATACTAGGAACCAATCAATATAAATTGTAAGGATACAAGCAACAAAGTTACAGTCATACAGTCACAAGTGGGAGGGGATGGGTGATAAGGAGTGATGAGAAGATTAATAGTAATAGTAGTGCAGACTTTGTAATAGTTGAACAGTGTTGAGGGAATTACTAGTTTAGCAGAGTGATGGCTTTCGGGGAAAAATGAGCCTTGGTGGCTCAGGCTGTTAAATGCCTGCTCTTAAGATCCAGCTGTCTACAATTACTGTAGGCTCGAATCCCACCAGGCTCAAGGTTGACTCAGCCTTCCATCCTCTCGGGGTAGGTAAATTGAGGACCCAAGATTGTTGGGGGCAATTAGCTG
>CM019149.1:49118255-49272760 GCA_009733165.1 Naja naja
TGCCTTTTTTTTCTCTGCCAGTTGGAATCATGAAAGGTTGGAGATACGGAGTAGGGTGAAAGTGGCAAGGAGTTTTCCTGACATGCCAAGCAGCAGTTTCAGGAGAGTTCTTCCCAGCTTTCCTCTGCACCTCTCTGCACATCCAATCTGTCAATTGTTCTGACTGGACACAGGCTTAGCACTTTTCAAAGGACAGCTGGGCTTGAGTTTCAGAAATAGCCTGATTGACTATTTCTTTTGCCCCAGCTTCCTGTAACTCAAGCAGTTTGACAGGTGCTAAACCTGTTCGTTGATGCGCATGTGCACGCTTGTGCATGCACGCACACACACACACACTCACACACACAAACAAACGCAAAGCCCTATAACTATAAGTTAAAGAGAGCAATTGATGAATTTCCCCACTGGAAGGAAGATGACATTCTCAGTGGGAGGAGAAACAAGGCCAAGGGAAACAACTAATGACTTTCCTCAACTTGTCTTGCACCATTTGCTAGCCTCAGTGTGCTGAGACAGAATAGGGCTTTGTAATCAGATTTGTCAGATTTTTATTACTAGAATGATGATCATAACCTGAAACAGTTTGAACCTTGCTCTATATGATGCTCTCAAATGCTTGTGACTATATCATCATAATATAGGTCAGCCAATGTTCTCGGTGTATATTTTTTCCCAATACCACCTGGCCTGAAAATCCAATTTGAAACCATGTGTAATATAGTTACAAAATATGCAAAATGCATATAAATTAAATTAACAAAGCCACAGAAAAACATGCTGCTTAAAAAGATGGTGAGAAAGGAGAAGACAGGAATAAAAGCCATTAATACAACAAAGATATTTCATTATGAGGCCCCTACCTTGTCAAAGTTCTGGAAGCTTTTAAAGATGGAATCCTTTCAAAAAGCTTTCAAAAAGTGGCCGAAAAGTCATGTTTCTTCTTTGGTATTGCTCCTCTTAGTTGCAGAGTCAGTTTTCATGACTTTCTTCTCTCCTCCTTTGGATACCTCTAGAAAGGTTCACATTGTGCTGTTCTGAAGGGAAAAAAATAGCCAAATTCAACAGTCACTCTATGGAATCATTTTCAAGAGCAGTTAACTCCAGTATTGTTCAGTAGGGACACGTAGCTGTCAAGATTATCCAAGCATTCAAGCAAATATTTTTAAGTGCTGCCATTTCATTGTTTTTAATTCAAAGCTTTTTAGTTTATTGTTAACTATTATTCAGCCCTTGCAAGCTCTGTTTTCTCTGGCAGAGGGTTTTGCAGCCAAAAATGGAGCTTGCGAGGGGTGTGTGCTACCATCCGTTTTCACGCTGGCAGAGGGTTGCAGGAGGCTGTTGCAGCTAAAAACGGAGCTTGGGAGCCCATTTTCACTGGCAGAGCACTTGGGTCAACACAGGCGCCCCCTACACGAGTGACATCGAGCTCACCTGGCCATACCCACTCCGACTCCCTGAGATGAAACCCAACTCTGGCCCTCAATGAAATTGAGTTTGACACCCCTAGTTAGAAGATACGACCTGTATCAATGTGTGAACCCCACTTCTCCTATAATGGTCTATCCATCAATACTGTCCTGCAACACCTTTCTCAGCCTATCCCTTTCTCAAATGTAATCTTTGTGGCAGAACTGACCCCCCTTTAGGAAAATATCCATATTGGAAGAAAAATGGGATGGAGCAGATCAGCCTAGCTTATAACGCACTTGATAAAACCATCTACTACTGAAATATAATCATTCATCAGTTGGCTCGATAAAGATCTAGTTTGTAATGACTGCATGGAATTCCAAAAATGGAAGGATTGGTTGAGAACTATGTAGAAGATCAGAATACATGGCTGATGGGCCCCATTAGGGCTACAGCATTGCATAACAAGCATGATCTCTCATATGCATGCAACTGTAATTAAAATGCAAGTCAGTAAATAGTGGTCCCATAATAAGTAATAGTGGTTATGATGAGAGTGGTTTTTGCCCTCCCCTTTATTTTGAGATATATTTTATCTGGCTACATTCTGCTCTTGACTGATCTGATCTGTTTTTAGAAACGAGCCATTTCCACACTTATCCTATACAGATAATATGAGTAAGAAACAGGTAGATAATGAATCAGCTTCAGATAACCAATAGCACTTAGCTTAGATGTCTCTTTTTCAGAAAAGAGAGACAGCACAATTGTTAGCATTTTGATCTCTCTTGCTTAAAGCAGACTACCCTGCCCTCCCCCAATGTTTGCATAATGTTATGCTATACCAAGGGTCTTCAAACTTGGCAAGTTTAAGACTTGTGGACTTCAACTCCCAGAATTCCCGAGCTAACATGACTGGAGGAGGAATTATGGAAGTTGAAGTCCAAAAGTCTTAAAGCTGTCAAGTTTGAAGACCTTTGTGCTATAATCCTACGACAGGTGTTGACACATTGTCCATCTTAGTTGATCTTGAAAAAGCTAAGCAGAATAAATATTGTATTAGTGTTTGGATGACAGACTAGGAGTGCAGGATAGAGTGACACTTTTTTTTCCATCCTGGAAAAAAAATGCAAGAAGCCATTTCAATGAAAACTACCTGGACACCTATGATATTCTTGTATGTATTCTTTAAAAAATGAAAATCTCAAAAGCTTTTTTTATTGTTGTCATTTTCTTCCTTATACATTCAATTTTTGGTATGATCCACGGCTTATCCATTTCATATTCTGCTTTGAAGAGGTATACTTCCTTCCAGGAATACCATATTTGTCGTGATTCAAAAATGCAAGTTACAGTAATGATAGCGCTTAGCAGTAGCACTTAGATTTATATACTGCTTCACAGTGCTTTTACAGCCCTCTCTAAGCGGTTTATAGAGTCAGCATATTGCCCCCAGCAATCTGGGTCCTCATTTTACCCACCTCAGCGGGATGGAAGGGTCAGGATACTTTATGTACTTTTGCTCAAATGGCATAAAATGTTTGATATTGCTTTATTATAGGTGTGGGCCAATTTTAGGCTTGTTGGATTCTATTTTATTTATTCATTATGTTTGCCTTGTTCTGCTTCCTAAGCATTAAAGAGAGTTTACATAAAACAAAAACAAAACAAAATATGAATAAGTAAAATCTATACTGTTTAAATTGCATCATTAATAGCAACATCAGTGAACTCACAGTTAAAAAGTTGGTGAAAGGGATCTGTTTTCTCCAGTTTCATAAATCCTGGGGGTGGAGGGTGACATAACTCTCTAGAGATTATTACATAGGGCAAGGATGGGCAACTGTACACTTCAACTCCCAGAATTCCTGAGCCAGCAGCACTCCTGATATAGGGTAACCTTTGGTTTTCTGCTAGTGCCTAAAGTTCACCAATTATGGTCAGGTAGGATAAAACAGAGACGGGGTGGAAGTAGAGCAGGCAGTAAATTTGTGTCTTATAGCTAAGTATGACCCTCTTGCAGCTATGTTAAAATTGAGATGGCCTTTCAGCAGATATTTTGTAAAATCACCAGATATTAAATAGGAAAAGGAGAATGGAACATGAGTTGGGGTGCCTGAACTAGTTTCTGGGCTGATGTGATACCCCCATTTTCAGGTAAGCCAGCACTTTTAGTGAGCATGCATACATTTAAACTGAAGGTCCTTAATTAATCAAATTTGAGAGGGCAAAGAGATTTTTTGAAAAGTGGAAATCTCTGTAGTTTGAAAATAGCCAAATTGCTTGAAAATGATGACAACATACAGCAAGAATGATTTTTCTTATTTTGTTAGAATTAGAAAAGAAAGGGGAATTTTGGACTGATTAAACTATGTATTCATAGCAATAGATGTAAGCGGCATAGTGGCCTAATGGCGAAAATGGTCACCTCCTACACAGAAGGTTGAGAGTTCAGTTGGCAGATAGCGGCAGATGTTTCTGTTTTAGGTCAAAAGGAAAAAAAACATCCGCTTTGAACTCCATGTAGAGTCAGGAAGAACCTCCAGCTAGTAAACTGTCAGCTCTATCTAGTCGTCCTGACTCTACCCCAAATTAAGAGACTACAGAGTTGTAAAAAGAAAAAAAAACTCATAACAATGGATCCCCCACCATTCTGGCAGTGGTAGGACTCATGTAGGACTTCCAGGGCATGAGATTGCCCAAGGTCAAGTGCTCCCCACATCATATATTTATTAATTTGACTTATATGCCGCCCCCTCTCCGAAAAGACTTGGGGGGGCTCACAGCTAAAATACAACAATAACAATAAATTACCTAAAAACATATTAAACAGTTATAAGCCGAATTAGAATTAAAACCCCCAAAATTAAAATGAACAAACCCCAAAGAGTCACCACAGCCCAGATTGAAAAACAGCCAGGTTTTTAACTCGTGGCGGAAGGTGCGAAGATTGGGAGCCAGCCGGAGCTCCGGCGGAAGAAGATTCCATAAAGTGGGGGCTGCCACAGAGTAGGCCCTCCCCCGGGTCACCGCCAGGCGACATTGAGTCACGGACGGCACCCCGAGGAGACCCTGTCTGTGCGCCCGTACAGGGCGGTTGGTATTTGATGCTGGGAGGAGTCGTTCTTGTAGATATCCTGGACCCATGCCATGTAGGACTTTGAAACCTTGAATCTCAGTCGAATTAATAAATAAATACATGATCTTCTCAAAGGCTTCTTAAGTCAACTGCATTGGGACATTGGTTTCCCTTATGTATGCAAAACCACTTCACTTCTGTGATGACCCCTGCAGAAATGTTAAGAGCCCATGCACGCTTTGAAGCAGCCACAGGAGCCTTATTAAAAAAAAGGCTGTTTAGCTATTTCAGAAGAGATGCTTCATTTTCACTAATGCTTACTGTGAAGCAACTTTTATAAAGGTTCTTCATTCATGTATAGCAGCATGCATTACTCATCTACTTTAGTTTTGCAGAAGTTCTCTAGCATAGTAGCAAAGATTAGGAAGTGGATAGTAGGAATAGAAGCAGACAGCTTTGGGCGCTGGTACTTAGCAGGATCTGTCCGTGTGGTGCTAGAATTCGACTATTGCACAGAACAGCAGGATCATACTGAATGGTGGCTTATTGGATTCAGAACTAAGCAATGGATTCTCTGGGTAAGTTAGAGTTAGATATTTAGTCGGAAATTACATGTGCTTCCTTGCAATTCCCACATGTTTCATTTTTTTTTTGAGAGGCCCCTATTTTCTGTGGTTAAGAGAAAATGTTTTAGGAATTGCAGTTGATAAAGGCCAAAAATGTACTGAAGAGCTGTCTAAGTAAAATTGGTGAACTGTGCTTATAGCATCATTTGCTTTCAGTTATTTCATTGCAGTCTGGCTGTTTTGTTTCAGGAAGTTCAACTAAATATTAAGTTTGTTTTTTTCTTCTTCTGGCAAGATTATGGATGCTTTGATGGGGTTTTTTATTTTTTTATTTTATTTTATTTTATTTTATTTTATTTTATTTTATTTTTATTTATTTTTATTTATTTTTATTTATTTTATTTATATTTATTTATTTATTTATTTATTTATTTATTTATTTATTTATTTATTTGGATTTATATGCCGCCCCATCTCCGGTGGGGCACTTGGGGCGGCTCACACAAAGATATGCATACAAAAATAGGTAAAAATATTAATCCAATCCAAATTGAAAATTCAATTATACTAAAATACCCAATTAAAAACCCACAATCCCTCTCAATCCAGGCCAGCCTGTAAAAACAGCCAGGTCTTTAGATCGCGGCAGAAGGAACATAGGTCAGGAGCCAACCGTAGCACCAGGGGCAGCTGGTTCCACAGGGTGGGTGCCTCCACAGAGAAGGCCCTCCTCAGGGGACCACCAACTGACATTGTTTGGCCGACGGCACTCCCAAGAGGGCCTGCCTATGGGAGCGTACTGGGTGATTGGACCTCGATGCTGGTAGGAGGCGCTCCTGCAAGTACCCCGGACCCAAGCCGTCAATAACAAAACAATGTATCTGTTGTAGCTAGTTTGGGTTACAGGTAATCCTCAATTTACAACGCTTCATTTAATGACCATTCAAAGTTACAGTGGCACTGAAAAAAGTGACTTATGACCATTTTTCACACTTATGACCATTGCAGGATCTCCACAGTCATGTGATCCAAATTCAGACACTTGGCAACTGACTGGTATTTATAACAGTTGCAATGTCCTGGGGTTATGTGATCACCTTTTGTGACCTTCAACAAGCCAAGTCAATGGGGAAGCCAGATTCACTTAATAGCCCACATCACTAACTTAATAATTGCAGTGATTCAGTTAACAAGTGTGGCAAGAAAGATTGTAAAATGGGGCAAAATCCACTTAACAAATGTCTCACTTAGCGATAGAAATTTTGGGCTCAATTGTGGTTGTAAGTGGAGGACTACCTCCACGTTCTAAATGAATGTCCAATGGGACTTCTTCCTTTCCCCTTCTTATACCCTGTTCAAATCTGCCACAGAAGTTTCCACTGTTTCCACATTTCGGGTGATCTTTCATTGATGGGACAAATTGGCAATCATACTGTGTATGGAGGCGAGGGAGCCCATTTATCAAATGGTGGCCATTTTGGTTATGAATGCATACAATTGAATAAAAGCCATTGTTATTTTTCCTGGCAGGATAATTCAAAAGCAACAATGCCATTTTTTCAAAAGGCTTTTCTATAGAAAAACAGAAGCTATCATTAGGAAATTCACACTTAGATACTGTGGATTTGTGTCTCTATTCTATTATTTTTAAGCGATAATTCATAAATCTGTTATTGCTCATCAATTCTGCAATACTGTTAATATAATTAATGTAGCCATCATCCTATTTCTTACATATTTATTTGAAAGCAAATGATTGTTTTGAAACCCTATTTTCTTAAGATTTCTTGGCTTGTATTCTTTTTTTTTCCCCTGGAAGCTCATTTAATTAAATTAATCTGAATGGGAATGGATAAAAGATTTCAATTTTACTAAGGTTTTTTTTTCATTAGTTGGGAAATTGGCATTCTGTGTACTGCTTCTTCAAAGGTCAGGAGGTCTTATCCTTGGTCTGTCTTGAAAAATAGGAGAAGTTGTTACTCCTCAATAGGTTTAAATGTTCCATTTTGAGGCAGCCATATAGCTCTGACTCAGAATTTCTGAACTTGAGGTAAATCTTACTGTTTCTTGCAGATGTCGATAGAGTTCACATTAAGATGAAACCGTGACATGCGCTGTTTAGAAAAAGAAAGATAAAAAATGCCATTGTTACATAACTCCATTTACTTTTACTTTGATTTCATCAAAAATGTTTTTTTCCCTGTTGGTAAGTAGCAGCTTAAGGATTGCTACATCTTTTTGTCTTCTTTTGCCTTTCAGAAGAAAAATCAGTAAAAGAAATGTTTGGCATTTCTTAGAAGGGTCATCCCAGCGAACAACTGATGACAGTCTAATTGAATTTCCCCATCATGCCTACATCATGCTTTTTTAAAAGTATTTTTCAGAGAACATCACACACCTTTGTTTGAGACTGATGATAATATTGTCAAAATTCAGATGCTTGGCAATCGGCATGTATTTATGAAGTTGGAGTGTCCTGGGTCATATGATCACATTTTGCAAACTTCTGAGAAGCAAAGTCAATGGACAAGCCAGATTCACTTAACAACCATGTGACTAACTTAACATTTGCTGTGATTCACTTAACTGTGGCCAGAAGGTTGCAAATGGGACAAAACCAACTTAACAATGATCTTGTTTAGTAACAGAAATCTTGGACTAAATTATTGTTGTAAGTTGAGGAATGCCTGTAAGGGATCCATCTGACCTGCATTTATTCAGTTCCTTGTAGTTATAAACAATAAACTACCTGAAAGTTGTTCTTTAGCTTCTTGCAAGTTACAGCTGTTGTCTTCCAGCCCTTCCTTCAGTGATGTACTTTCTTCACTTCTGATCTACAATGACTCATTTTCTTCACCTGAAGCCTCAGAGCCTGTTTCCTTTGCAAGGTCTGAAAATTGTTTCTGTAATGCAAAATATATCCTTTATTTTATTGCTAGTGGTTGTCATTCTTGCCACTGGATCATGGGTGTCAAACTCATTGCATCACATGATGTATCGTGATGTTTTTTGCCTTTGCGGAGCCAGGGTGGGTATGGCCTACGTGTAACGCATCTGGGCTGCAGGCCGCCAGTTTGACAGGTCTGCACTGGCTTGTATCTTTTGTTTGAATCTTTTCCTTATGGAACTAACTCACCTGCTAGTTCATCTCATCAGCTGAAGCATGACCAGTTGCTGTTCCAACTCTCTAACTTTTTCTTTAAGCAACACTTAAAGTTTCAGTCATATGCCAGGTTGTTCTCAAGGAGAACTGCATGCATGTCATACTGTATGTACTGAAATCTACTACAGGTGGTCATGGACTTACAACCATTCATTTAGTGACTGTTCAAAGTTACAGTGGCACTAAAAAGTGACTTATGACCAGTTTTCACACTTAGACTGTTGTAGCATCCCCATTCAGGTGCTTGGCAACTGGAATGTATTTATGACAGTTATATTGTTCCAGGGTCATGTAATCACTATTTTATGACCTCAACTGGCTTCTGGCAAAGTCAATAGGAGAAGGCACATTCTCTTAATAATGATTCACTTAAAAACTGCAGTGATTCTTTTAACAACTGTGGCACACTACAGACAATGATACCATCGTCTTTTGAGACTGGAGAATGCCTACAGTGTTGGCATTCTCCAGTCTCAAAAGACGATGGTATCATGTTCTGAAAAAGAGGTCCTAAAACAGCATCTAGTGTGGCTAAAAAGAGAGTAGCAATCCCTTCCACGCTGAAGACAGATACAGTCTGTCCCCTGTCCAGCCCCCAGATTTTGCTGGTGCCGGGACTGCCTCTTTGCCTCAGCCTGCCGAATGAGTGTCTCTTGGAGAAGGCCATGCTGCATCTTTAGCCTCCAAGCTGAATGATCAGAGGTCAAGGTATCCCAGCTGTTAATGTCCATTCCCAAGGCCTTTAGATCCCACTTGCAGATATCCTTATATTGCAGCTGTGGTCTCCCTCTAGGACAATGGTGGGATTCAAAATTTTTTACTACCGGTTCTGTGGGCGTGGCTTGGTGGGCATGGCTTGGTGGGCATGGCAGGGGAAGGATACTACAAAATTTCCATTCCCACCCCACTCCAGGGGAAGGATACTGTAAAATCCCCATTCCCTCCCCACCCCGCTAACCTGCTTTCCAGCTCCGTTCTCCTGTGCAGGGCAACAAAAGAAGACCCAGCTGATCAGCTGGGACTCGGGAGGCAGAGAATAGATGGGGGCAGGGCCAGTCAGAGGTGGTATTTGCCGGTTCTCCAAACTACTCAAAATTTCTGCTACCGGTTCTCCAGAACTGGTCAGAACCTGCTGAATACCGCCTCTGCTCTAGGACACTTTCCCTGCACTAATTCTCCATACAGGAGGTCTTTCGGAACATGGTCATAAAATGGAGCAAAACTCAACAGTGTTTAGCAGTGGAAATTTTGGGCTCAGTTGTAGTTGTAAGTTGAAGACTACCTGTAGTACAAAGTTCTTGACAATTCATATTCTGTTGTGTGTCTTGTGAGACCACTAGAAGAATTTTGCCTTTTTAAAAATTAGCCAGGTACAACATACTCTTTTTATTTGTTTTCCTTGCAGTCCCTGTTCTTCCTATTTGTTTTCCTTGTTCACTCATTCATTGAGCTTCTTCCCTGGAATCTGCCCTATCTTCTCTTATGTCTTTCCCTTCTCAGTAGAAACAATCACTTACATCATCCATACAGTCTGTGCGTTTTTAGAACACACAGTCTGCAGATGGCAGGAAATAACTTCACCCTCACAGTTGAATTCAGAGTTCCTCAGAACACTTATTTTTTCTGTGGTCACATTTCTTCCTTTCTGGTCTACTCCTTTATTTGAACTCTGTTGCTAAATTTCAGTTCACTCATTCACAAAGTTCACTCATTCACAAAATTTAATTCTATTGGTAGGGTGTGTGATTTTGAACTTTTCACATGTTATTTGAAGGGGAAAAAATAGATGCCTGGATGAGCAAACCTTACGAAATATATGTATAAATGATGACAAGATGAACCTGTGGACCTATTTCTTGATGTCATTTGATTGATGTTCTCATTTGCTAAAAACAAGGATTTTTGTAGTTTCTGTACCTATTGCAAGTAGAGGTTACAGGGGTACAAGTGAAGAGTCCTATGCGGAGCAGGGAACAGAACTCATCCCGTTATTGCAATAGGATCTTAAGGACATAATTCCATAAAAGAGTCAAAAGAAATAATTTGTCACAAGTATACATTTTGATGGTTGTATTAGCTGTGATATTAATATCCAGTGATAACTATAGTTGTAAATATTTTAATATCACAAGCCCACATAACAACTCATTGACAATGACAGGTCATGGTTACCATATTGCATGAGCAAATGGCCCTCAGCGTGATTGACTTCAAATTGCCTTCACTTAATCTGTTACCACTGACTTGATCAATAGAAGACAATATTTATAGATCAGAGTTGAACTGTTGTGTCCTTGGTGTTCTCTGAGCTTAGTTGTTGTTTTGCAGACATTTCATTACCCAACTACGTAACTTCCTCATTGCTAGAAGGGAGTAGTGTTTGCTCTCTGTTTATATATGTGACTTGACTTGTCAGTGTTGATGGGAAATTTATTTTCTTCTTGGTAATTCCTTGATTAGGCTGTTGTTTACTGTTAGCTGTTTGTCTGAGTTGGTAGTTTCTTGATTGGGGTATTACTTACTGCTTGATTATTGGTCTGATATTAATTCTGGTGATAATTCCTGTTTAACTGGATATTGATTGCTGGCAAGGAAGTGTTTTGGTCTTTTAATTTCCTTTTTAACTTTTTTATTGTTTCTTTTAAATGGCATGAACATTTATAACAGCTATATGGTGTTATGGTTATATAGTTTTTTATAATAAAATATTTATATAATTTTACACTAAAATATAGTAAGTGGTTGTATACTATTTTATAATGAAGTGTAAATAACATCTGTTCAGACAAACAGGAAACAAGGATTTACCAAGAATAAAATGCCACCAACACTGATAAGGCAAGCCATGAATATAGGGAACAAACCACACTCCTTTTTTTCCCACTTAAGATGTTATCAAGTTGGGTAATGAAATGTTTACAACAAAACAACCAAGCTCAGTTAACACTTAATCCTTTTCAGCTTTCCTTATCTTCTGTAAACATGAGTTGCTGTCCTATGAAGACTTAGATAAGAAATTGACTATTCAAACATTACTGTTCAGTTATAAGTTTTTTTTTTTAATTACATTTATATGCCGCCCTTCTCCGAAGACTCAGGCGCTTACAATTTTGGAGCACAACCCAATGCTCTCAGCAATAGCCTTCATTCCATTGTATATGCCTGCTTATTACTAAGCGGCATTTTTACAAAGTCAGCTAATTGCCCCCAACAATCTTGGGTCCTCAATTTACCTACCCCGAGAGGATGGAAGGCTGAGTCAACCTTGAGCCTGGTGGAATTCGAGCCTACAGTAATTGTAGACAGCTGGATCTTAAGAGCAGGCATTTAACAGCCTGAGCCACCAAAGCTCATTTAAGTTCCTGGATCAAGGAAAGGGATTAGCAATATTACCTGTTATGATCTCCTTGAATGAGTGATCCAACTGCACAGGTGTCTCAAGAAGGTGATCAGCATCTTCTCTTGGTCCCTTCTGCATAGATACACATTGAACTATCAAGTTTTCCTTCTTCAAGATCTCATCCAAGAGTGAAGAGATGGTATGAAAGTGATTAAAAATTACATAAAGAAAAACTTGCTTAAATTATTCTCTTATGCATCCTATCCACATGTTCCAGAATTTGCAATTTACTTTATCCAGGAGGCAGAGTCAATCTTTGTACCCATCAAATATTTTGTGTAAATTGACATATTCCTTTGCTTTGGGTGCTTTGGGAGAAGTTGATGGAAGCTGAAGACCAAAACATTTGCTTTTTGTCAACAACTTGATTAGTTTGACAATCTAAGTTTAAAGGAAAAATACCATTTAGCCCTTATCACAACTAGGGTTGTCATAAAAGGGCAATAAACTAGAAATAGTGTCAGGGTTCCAAGTAATAAACCCACAGCAAACAAAACTCCGAGGCAGATAAATTCCTCAAAGAATAGCTTTATTGGAGATACCATATTGGCATAGATCTGGTGAAAACTGACTCTGAAGGTTCCAGCAGTTTTCACCTAATTAAAAGAGAAAGTTTTCCTTCAACTCCAAACAATCAGTCACATGGTCCAATCAAGACGCTGCCTGTTGCCTGATGACTTCACTCCTCCTTCCACAGTCAGATGTGAGAATGTCCTTGGTTCCTAAGAGAAAGTATTTATTTTGACTCCAAATTCCAGCTGTCTCTAAGCCCCCCTCCCTGTCCCTCAGCTCCAGTGTAGCAGCACTGAAGCTCCAATATGGCTCCGGTCAGGTCAGCTTCAGGGTTGACGAATAGTAGAAACTGTGGAAGGAGGCCATCTGAGCAGGTAGAATGCATTTTCTCACTTTGCCACTTACCCTAGGGAGCAGCAAGTTGGATGGCTGGTTAAAGTAACAAACAAAAGAAACCACAGGAGACTAGCTTAGGGTTCCAGGAGATGATTAGATTACACAGCCCACAATAGAAGAAGTTTGTAACAAGTATCCTCTAATAAAATCTTAGTTTTAAGTAAGCATGATTTAAATAGAAATTAATCTTTTTTTCCATTGATGTATTATACAAATGATTCTATCTGTTTGACCTGCGGTTAATACTGGCTCAGGCAAGTATTAACACCTTAAAAATAAACAGAACCACCCAAATGCTTATTAAATATTGAATTAAGATATCAGATTACATTTTTTTAAAATATATAGTTTAATTAATAAATGCAAGTATCCATGAAGCCTTTCCCAGAAATATTGGAACACTGCCAACATATAACCAGAAAACTAAAGAATAACAACCACTCTGTGACTTGTTGCTGAGTAAAATTCCTGTACATTTCAACTGAACATTCTGTAGAAGTTATTCTCTGCAAAAGCAAAGCTGACAATCATGGTGAAGTCCAAGAAGCCAATGATTAGACCAGTTCCTTGCAACCTCTCTGGAGAAGGAGAGGAAGTTACATCGCCCACATTGCTCCACATAGTTGCTTCTTGCAAAAAGACCACAGAGCAGTGATTTTCCTTTGGGAGATGACACGATCAGCCATTTTGGTTGCAACCATGGTGGAGTTTTTTTTAAAGGACACTAGATTTTAAAACCTCACTTTCTAACCACATTAGTAACTTGCCTATTAACCGTCTTCGTAAAGTTATTAGAGACCTTTCAAAAGACAACTTTGAAAAGTCTTCATCAGGTGAGCTGAAGAATTCAAAGAATCTGAAACAAACAGCAAAAAAACTTTTTGATTTTGATATCATGAATATATAAATGGATTAAGTGTCCAGATAAATTTGGAATACTGATTATAATAAGATTTTAGAGTTAACCATAAACAACTTCTATTTTGGCTTTTCTGGCTATTGCAAGTCATAATAAAAGATAAGTTTTGTCTTTTGACCACCATTCTTCCAAATGTTTGGAATTTGAGAAAAGAAAGAAAAACACCATTGGTGCCATTGTTTCATAATTATTCCTATGAAAACATTTAAATTTTTTTTGACATCTCAAAACTTAAAGCTATTATCCAGAGATAAGATGTTATGAAAGCTCAGGGTTTGTTTTTCACCTTTTGAGAAGGAAAATACGTTTGGGCTTCTTTGGGCTTTGGAAAAAAAATCAGGATAATCTGTAGTTCATCCCTAATGGCAGTCAGGCAATATAAGAGTTGTAAAAATAAGGAGCGAGGCAGTTGTGTTTGTCCTAATAAGGTGCTTTGTGCCCTGGATTCTTCTCCTCGTCCAAGGGAAGGAAGGTGGCTCTTCACATTGAATATTCTGCATGCATATTTTATCTCCATTATGACAAGTCACCATGAAGAAGAAGATATAAAGTAGCAAGTAATAACATGGATTTGCCTTTGAACGCTTCTTGGCTTTGAATTGACTTTCTATGCCCAGATATTCCTTTAGGGCTGTATAAATAGAGTATGTCTTTAATTTCCCTCCATTTGATCAAGCTCTTTTTACTGACTAAAAATATTTTAACTGCTGAACTTTATGGCTCTTGTCTATTTTTAGCTGTATCATTATGAGAAAGGGCCCAACAGCAAGAAGCAGTGATGCTTTCCTTTTACCCTTCTTGCCAAAAAATCAGGTATGCATGTTGACGTTGACCACTTGGCAGATTTGCGTAGTAATTAACGCAAAATCGCCATGACTTTGGCAACGCTATAGGAGCAATCTTTATATAAGAGGGAACAATTTCTCTAGTGTTTGCTACAAAACCGCTTTTCATCATTGCCATATGTGAATTGTTCCAACTAGGCCTCTCATTTAACAGAAGGAGAGAGAGAGAGGGAGGAGGGAGGGAGCGGAGAGAGAGAGAGAGAGAGAGAGAGAGAGAGAGAGAGAGAGAGAGAGAGAGAACACAGTCTGGGTAGAGTGTTGGCAAGACAAGCAAACTGAGTACATTTTGTTGAAATCCACAATTTTATGTTTCACGTCTGTTTACAACTGAAAGGACCAAAATATTTTACAATGATAAATGATTTAGCTAAAGGAACTGTATGCAATTCACTTAACCACAATCCAGAACGATTGCACTTCCATTGTGAATCACATGGGCCAAATGATTACCATTTCTGTGACCCCTGTGGGGAAGCGGAAGTGGTAGAAAACTGTGATTAAGTTTAGATCAGTGTTTCTCAACTGTGACAACTTTGATTGTATGCTCCCTAAAGTTGGCTGAGAGATATGTGGTTACATAAATGTTTCAGACAACATAAATAATCTTTAATCTTTAAGATATTTATTTATTATTTATTATTTATTTGTTTGTTAAACATGTACAAGATAACAAGTATAATTATGAACATAAACAAGACAATGGGAGTAAATACAGATAAATGGGGACAGTAAGATAGGCACACTGGTGCGCTTATGCACGGCCCCTTTAAGGACCTCTTAGGAATGGGGTGTGGTCCATGGTAGACCAAATAAAAAAGCAAAGAATCTAGGAGTTGAATTCCACACATCTTAAAGTAGCCAAGATTGAGCAACGTTAGTCTAGCATCATACTATTACATCCTGACATGTGAATATTATTTAATGTATAGTAATTAACAGGAAGTGGTTTTAGCAGACATTGACTGAACATAAAATCATAGAGTTGGAAAGGACATTGGAGGTCTTCTACTCCAAACCCCTGCTCAAGCAGGAGACCCTGTACCATTTCAGATTAAATGGTTGTCCAGTCTCTTTGAAAGCCTCCACTGATGGAACACCCACAAATTCCAAAGGCAACCTGTTCCATTGGTTGATTGCTCTCACTGTTAGGATATTTCTCCTTAGTCCTTGGTTGCTTCTCTCCTTGCTTAGTTTCCATCTATTGTTTCTTGTCTTACCTTGTGGTGCTTTGGAAAATAGTTTGACTCCCTTGTCTTTGTAGGAACCCCTCAGATATTGGAACATTGCTATCGTGTCTCCCCTTCTAGTCCTTCTTTGTATTAAACTAGACATATCCAATTCCTGCAACCGTTCTTCATATGTTTTAGCCTCATAAGAAGATTGGATCTGGTTGGTAGTTAAATTGGAGATAACCAGAAATTCCAGGCAGATTAAAAAAAACCCAATCCTCCACTCCAAAACCATTACCACCAATAGGGACTTTGTAGGTCATCTAGTCCAACCCCCCCAAGCAGGAGAACCTACACCATTTTTGACAAATGGCAGTCCAATCTCTTCTTGAAAGTCTCAAGTGATGAAGCTCCCACTACTTCTGAGGGAAAGATGTTCCATTGGTTGATTGTTCCCACTGTCAGAAAATTTATCCTTAAATTCGAATCTCTCTGTGATGATTAAAATATGGTTAAAAGCGGCAGTGGGAAGTTTGGACTTTGACTTGTAAGTGTCCATGAATGTCACCTTATAATAAGCAGGATTCGCTCATCGTTATGTTTTTGTCCGGTTTACCCAAGAGGGCTAACAAATTTACATTGTTAAGAGGAAGACAAGTTAAACCCTTTCTTTCTCATTTTCATCTTCACGATTGAACCTGCTCACTTGTCCAACACAGGCAATTCCTTTCTAAAAAAAACAATACAGAGAACTAATCATAGATCATCTAGCAACATAGCAAGTTACACTTTATGACTGACAATCTTTCGTTCAAAAATTTGCCTTGTGAATTTTGTTGCAGTTTAAGAATTTCATTGGCTTTAAGAGATCCCTCGCATTCAAAATCCAAAAGGATGGATTAAGGTTGGCTGAACTGGAGAAAGAACTTCATATTTGATCTCCTGAGACTAATTGTAGCCGCCATGTAGACATTTCCATTATTGTACTGTGCCATATATTTCAATGTGTTGTAAACATGATATTTTTCAAATCTAAAAAAGCCATTTTGTGAAATGCTTCGGCAACTTGAGATTGTGATGTACAAGTTCCTAAAGGGAAAGGCACATTTGAAAGATAAGTGTAATATAGGCATGCATGCAAAGACATATTGTATACAAACTGCTGAATAAGGAAGCTGGTGTTATTTTTGGTTTAAGGATAGCTGGAAAATCTGCCTCACAAGATTTGACTCTTTCAACATGCGCCTACAATTCAAGGCTTCAACTTCAGTTGTAGCTTTCATTTGTCCTGGCCAATAACTTTTGAAAAGTATGTCTTTGAACTTTGTGACACCAGTGTTTTATTTTGTTTTTAAACTGGGTGAAACATTCCTCATCCTCTTCTTTGGTTGTCTTCTTTTAAAATAAATACTAGGATCTATGTTTAAACATTCTTTTAAAAGACACACTCTAGAAACAGCTTCTTCTGCAGTTAGATTCCTGTTGCCCCTACCCTTTATTTACTCATAATTATTTATTCATGTAATTTGTTTATTCATTAAGGCTGGTTAAACCACCATTAAAACCAATTCCAGCTAATGATATTGGGAAAAAAATATGAAAGTATAAATATAGGAGAGGTGTACTAGCAAAAGCATAATATGAAGGAAAAGTTAGAGTATTTGTAGATCACATTAGAAAAGATTAATAAAACCTTGCCAAGCCAATTTTTGAGGCAGGGAATTCCAAAATTAGAAAAGTTTTCCTCCCATTCCCTAGAACTGTCTTTCCACCACATTTGAGATAAATAGAAAAGGGGCTTTTCATCAGATCTTTGGGAACAAGAAGATTCGCACAAAAAGAGTCAGTCCCAGGATTGATTGATATTTATTTATTAGTTTTCTACGGCTGCCCATCTTGTAAAAGTGACTCTGGGTATCCAACACAATTAAAAATTAATATACAGTAATAGCAAAATAGAAATAATAAAATGTTTATTATTTTTAGTTGTCAAGGCATGTGTAGTTTATTTGCATTTCTATTTAACACATCATTATTATTTATAATATTTATTTATTTAGCATGTGGCATAGAGAACATGGATAACAGTAATAAAGTATATCAAAATGTGTGTGTGTGTGTAGACAACTAAAGAAGAGGATGAGGAATGTGTCACCCAGTTTAAAAACACACACGCATGCAGGCATGCACACACACACACACACACACACTTTGGTACACATATGATGGAAGATAGTCAATTTTGTACAGCATGAGGAATTCAAGAAGTTATATATAAATTAAAGGTATACTGCACAGGTACAGTATATAGTAGAACCTCTGGTCACAACCAAAATTCATTCCATAAGTTTGGCAATTTTTTCATCTTCTAATGTTTCATCTTTAGGAATTTCTGGGTCAGGGTCATGTTTGATCACCACCCAAGTATGTGTTCGTGACCAGATTCAAAAATTTTATGAATTTTTTGGTTGGAACCCTATTTTGTTGTGGTCAGAAGTGTTCGTGACCTGTATGTGGTACCTTGCTTAATAGTAGTAACTGTGAGATCTTGGAGTCCTAGTGGATAATCATTTAAATATGAGCCAGCGGTGTGTTGCAGCTGCCAAAAAAGCCAACACAGTCCTAGGCTGCATAAACAGAGGGATAGAATCAAGATCACGTGAAGTGTTAATACCACTTTATAATGCCTTGGTAAGGCCACACTTGGAATACTGCATTCAGTTATGGTCCCCACGATGTAGAAAAGATGTTGAGACTCTAGAAAGAGTGCAGAGAAGAGCAACAAAGATGATTAGGGGACTGGAGGCTAAAACATATGATAAACGGTTACAGGAACTGGGCATGGCTAGTCTAGTGAAGAGAAGGGCAGACATGATAGCAGTGTTCCAATATTTGAGGGGCTGCCACAGAGGGGAGAGGTCAAGCTATTTTCCAAAGCACCTGAAGGCCAGAAGGAATAATATATGGAAACTGAACAAGGAGAGATTCAACCTGGAAATATGGGGAAAAATTTCTGACAGTGAGAACAATCAACCAATGGAACAGCTTGCCTTCAGAAGTTGTGGGAGCTTCATCACTGGAAGCTTTCAAGAAGAGATTGGACTGTCACTTGTCAGAAATGGTGTAGGGTCTCTTGTTTGGATAAGGTGGGTGGGTTGGACTAGATGACCTACAAGGTCCCTTCCAACTCTGTTAATCTGTATCCTTTGAAACTCCAGTGGGAAATACGACCATTCCACCCAGCAAAATAGATCGGCTAGGACTCTTCTCAGTAATGCTTTTTTCATTCTATCTATGACCCTCTGAAGTGCTGATTAGTGATTCAAATCAGTGTTGTTAATGATTGCAAGAATAACCTAGATTCATTAATCTGCAATATCAAGTACCAATCAATATAGCATTAGGCAAACTCCCATAAAACACAGTGAGATCCATGGAACGGTGATTAAAACATGTTTAATGCTTAACTGAGCCGCATGGCAGTGTTGGATTACCATAAATTAAACCGGAGACTTCAAGCATGATTTGTAGTGTTTGTAGAGAACAAAAAGTGTCTTTAACAAGAATCAAGAAATTACGGCCATTATCTTTTTCACTCACGTACATATTCAGGCTGAACTTATATAATCAGTTCATGGGATATGAATTGAAACACCTGGGATTCAGATAGTTGCATCAGATGGTTTGTCCTGGGCCTGTTTTGGAAAAATACAGTGTGTGAAGGAAATGAGGCTAAATAAATCATAGCTGACTAAATCTATTATAAAACTCATTATATAGGTAGTCCTCAACTTATGACCACAATTGAGCCCAAAATTGATGTTGTTAAGTGAGACATTTGTTAAGTGAGTTTTGCCCCATTTTATGGCCTTTCTTGCCACAGTTGTTAAGGGAATCCCTGCCATTGATAAATTAGTAATCTGGTTGTTAAGGGAATATGGCTTCCCCATTGACATTTCTTGTCAAAAGGCTGCAAAAGAGGATCATATGACCTTGGAACACAGCCATGGTCATAAGTATGAACCAGTTGCCAAGCATCTGAATTTGGATCACATGATCATGGGGATGCTACAAATGATGTAATTGCGAAAAACAATCATTAGCCACTTTTTTCCAGTGCCGTTGTAACTTTGAATAGTCACTAAATGAACTGTTGTAAGTCAAGGACCGCCTGTATGCTGGTCAAATTGTTTTCTTTCTCACTTAAATCTGCTCTAATACATTATCAATGTTGCTGGAGATATGTATGTACAGGATAGATATACATATAAGAATCTGTGTTGCAGAAGCTAAGAGAAACAAGAGACAGATGGATTTGGGCTTTACCTTCTGCTAAATTGTGCATGTCTCGTCACCCTTCCTTCCTTCCTTCCTTCCTTCCTTCCTTCCTTCCTTCCTTCCTTCCTTCCTTCCTTCCTTCCTTCCTTCCTCTCCCTCCCTCCCTCCTCCTCCTCTCCTCCCTCCTTCCTTCCTTCCTTCCTTCCTTCCTTCCTTCCTTCCTTCCTTCCTTCCTGTCTCCCACTTCTGCTTTCAACAAACTCTTTTCTGTCTCCTCTTCAGGTAGGTGCTGGATTAAACAGGTCTGCTAATGCAAGGACACTAAGGAACCCTGAGCTCTGTTGGGATTGGAGTTGCCAAGGCCTTTATCAAGAGCCACCCCTAGTGACACAACCAGTGCCAGGACTTGCTTTGACTTTGACTCTTCTCCAAGGGCTTTGCAGAGCACCTTTAAGCAGGAAGGGAGCAAAGATGGAAGCTCTTAGGATTCCAGTGCTCATGCCTTGCTCCTTTGAAAGCCACTACCTGTAAGTGACATTTCCAAAGGGAAGGGGGGGAGGGAGGCCCTTTGTAGAAAAGGGATTTCCTTAAAAAGGGACAACAGACTGCATTGCTTTTTAGCTTCTTGCTATCGGAGAAGGTACAGCAGCTTCTGGGTCTGCCCGGATAAGATAAAGATAGCAATGGAAATGTGAAAAGCAGATAAGGGCCATATCTACGCAGTGGCAACATTTTCATTGTTGTTACGGGAGCTAGAATTTACAGTTGAAATGAAACACAGCATTTTGGATTTAAACTTCTTGCCGATTGGGAAACCGTGTAGCATTTTTCTCAAGGCACAGCTTTTCTGTAGGATTTGGGTGCCTATTGAAAGAAAGAGATCCTTTTCTGTTTGAAAGAAGGAGCCAGACAAGTTTTAATTTGAAATATTTGTTACTCTATTTGAAGGGGGGGTGGGGGAGTTGTTATACTTCTTGCAATCCTCTTGGTATCCTGGCCGTCAGCTATCACCTGCTATCATAACAATTCACACAAAATTTTAAAATGTCCTACTGAGTGGAGGAAAAGTAACCGAGTCTAGTACAGGTACTTCTTGACTTACAACCAGGGGTGGGATTCCACCAGTATAACAACCGGTTTGGTGATCGCACATTCGCGCCAAACACACGGTCTTTTAAAAAAGGCCCATCCTTGCCTTCTACTGTAGCCTCTGTGACTCAAACAGCTGAGGCGGGGTAAACTGCTCTGACGCGTGAATCAGCTGTGCTCTAAACAAAGGAAATAAAGCACAGGAAAGAACAGGGGAAGGTGGGCCGGCCCACATGCTCATCACAGTGAACCAGTTTGGAGCCAGCTGATCATTGGAATGAGGGGTTTGCCCAAATGGGTCCGAACCGGTAGAATCCCACCCCCTGTTTACAACCATTCATTTAGTGACTGCTGGCAGTTAAAATGGCCCTGAAAAAGTAACTTATGATGGATTCTTGTGCTTAAGACTGTTGCAGCATCCCCAGGGGCATGTCATCAAAAATTGGGTGCTTGGCAACCGGCATGTAGCTATCACAATTGCAGAGTTCCCAGGGTCACATGATCACCATGGGCGACCTGCCCAGCCAGGTTCCAACAAACAAAGCCAATGGGAGAACCTGGGTTCACTTAACAACTGTGTGATTTGATTAACAACTGCAATGATTGACTTATCCATTATGGCAAAACAAGGTTGCAAAATCGGGCATGAGTCTTTAACAAACTGCCTTGCTTAGCAGCAGAAATTCTGGCCCCTATTGTGGTCATAAGTGGACCACAATAGAAGTAGTCCTTGATTTGCAACAGTTCATTTAGTGACTGTTCAAAGTTACAAATGCACTGAAAAATGCGACTTATGACCATTTCTCACAGTGACAACCCTTGTAGCATCCCCATGATCCTGTGATCAAAATTTAGATGCTTGGCAATTGGTTCATGTTTATGACCATTGCTGTGTCCCCAAGGTCATGTGATCCCCTTTTGTGACCTTCTAACAAGCACAGGCCATAGAGAAACCAGATTCACTAAACAACTTATCAACTGCATTGATTCACTTAACAACTGTGGCAAGTCATAAATGGACCAAACCTCACTTAACAACATAAATTTTGTTGCTGTAAGATGAGGACTACGTGTAGATCTCGTCTTATGGCCCAACTTGTAAGTTTGTTTCCAACAAACAAACTTCATGAAAAATGTTAACAATTTAAAACAATAAAACGTGTTAACCTAAACAACCTAAACAACTCCTAAGTTAGAAGCATCCAAATTCCTAATTTAAAAGTGTCTTCACCCAGCTCAGCTTCAGGGTTGACACTGCAGGGGTGTCAAACTCGATTTAATTGAGAGCCGCATCAGGGTTGTGTTTGACCTTGGGGATGGGGTAGGCGTGGCCAGGATGGGCTTGATGTCATCGTGTCGGGAGCACCTGTGTTGTCCAGAGCACTCTGCCAGCAAAAATGGGCTCCCGAGCTCCATTTTCGCTGGCAGAGGCACTGCGGGTCGGCCCTTTGCTGTTTCCAGGGTGATCCTGCGGGCCAGATTTAAGCACACCATGCGCTGGATCTGCCCTGCGTGCCTTGAGTTTTATACCCCTGATCTAAAAGGTGGAGGAATCTGAAATATGGCTTGCCACTAATTTTGCACCCAGGAGCACTACACTCTGAGTTGGGTTTTTGCACAAAGAAGAAAAAAAGCAAGGATAGAGGAGTTTCTACATAGCAACTCTAAAAAGAATACTGTGGAGGTTTCAGACTTGTGGCCATGAACTTGAGTTGCCTCTCAGACTTTCCAGGGCAGTACTAATCATTAAGTCTTCTGCAGAGTGTCTTTTTTTTTAAAGCTGGGCTGTTGCATCTCTACTTCATTACCTGGTAAAAGATTTCCAGCCAAGCTTTGCGAATTAAGCATTCAGGCCAATCAACTTAAAGCATTTTACTGAACTGCAACTCATGCAAAAAGGGGAGAGAAAAAACCCCACCCTCTACCTCCAGAGCTTAATAATTATTTAGTGAATGTTCTTGGGCCATGAGAGAGCCTCTCATTAGATTAACAAAAACACTGTGGCTGAATGGCTTGAGAATGGAAAAATACTAAACAGGGTACAAGGTGGTTTAATTTGCACCACCGACAGATCTTGTGTGGCATTTTGCAAATCTGAATCTGGAACACCATCTGAATGTATGTACGTGGGCCTGTGAACTCTCTAGCCAAATTTGTCACCCCAATGTAAAAAAGATGGTGAGTCTCTAGAAAAAGTGCAGAGAAGAGCAATAAAAATGATTAGGGGACTGGAGGCTAAAACATATAAAGAACGGTTGCTGGAATTAGGTATGTCTAGTTTGATGAAAAGAAGGACTAGAGGTGACATGATAGCAGTTTTCCAATATCTTTGTGGGGCTGCCACAAAGAAGAAATAGTCAAGCTATTATCCAAAGCACCTGAGTGTAGAACAAGTAACAATGGGTGGAAACTAATCAAGGAGAGAGAAGCAACCTAGAACTAAGGAGAAATTTCCTGACAGAAAATTAATCAGTGGACCAACTTGCCTGCAGAAGTTGTGAATGCTCTAACCCTGGAGGTTTTTAAGAAGAGGTTGGATAGCCATTTGTCTGAAGTGGTGTAGGGTTTCCTGCCTAGGCAGGGGGTTGGCCTAGAAGACCTCCAAGGTCCCTTCCAACTCTGTTATTCTATACTATTTCTATAATGTATATACATGGGCATGTGAACTCTCCAGCCAAATTTGTTCAGAGAATCCTGTGGCAGGCTTCTAAAATCCAGCCATCTTCCGATACTTTGGAAAATGTGTTGCATCATTTCAGTAGCGTAACTAGATGGTGCTGGCCATGCTGATGAGGTGATGATGGGGAGAATGGTCCAGCATATTTAGAACACAGAAGGGTTAGAAAAATATTTTATTATATCCTGCCTTTTTTTCAAAGAGCAAAGGTGGCTTTCATGGGGGTAGGGAGCTCACTCAACTTTGATCTCAAAAAGGCAGCTTTAAGGTAAATTGTCCAGGGGGGAATCAGCTTGAACCTGGATCTTCCAGGATTATTCACTTTTATCAACCCCGTGGAAGGCTGTGCAGAAGAAACAGTGGTGGAATCTAGAGAGATTATAAACATCTCTCTAGATTTTAACATTACAAGATATAGTTGGCGAAAATCAGTCTTTGGTACAACCTTGTTTGTAGAAAGATACAGGTAGTTCTTGACTTACAACCATTCTTTTAGTGACCGTTCAAAGTTACAATGACAGTGAAAAAAGTGACTTTGGACCATTTTTCATACTTACAACCATTGCAGTATTCTCATGGACACATGATCAACGTTTAGATGCTTGACAGCCGGCACATATTTATGACAGTTGTACAGTCCCATGGTCATGTGATCATCACTTGTAACCTTCCAGCTGGTTCCTTTTTGGGGTGGTGGTCAATTTTTTTATTTTATATTACATATACATATCAATGTGAGCAGTGTGATACCTGGGTATCATACATTTTAGTACAAGTAAACATAGTATTATTCCTCATGGTTATTACATTTCATTTTCATTGTTTCATATTGTTTAAACATACCTAATACTAATGTCATTCAATTTCTAAACCTCCCTCTTATTATTACATATATATTTCCCTCTTATTTCTATCTCTATTCTGTTATTCATGTCACCATAATATTCAAAGACATTTCTTATCTGTCTTCCATCCTTAATCTGCTTTGTTATTCCTATTTCCCTTATTTAACTCTTCACATCTATTTATATTAAAGTTTCATCCTTCATTTTTTCATTGTTCAGTATTTCAATGTACAGTTTTAATACCAATCATGATATCATTTAAACATATAAGGTAGATCTATTCATATTCTTTCCATTCATCCAGTCTATGTAATTCTGTTAGAAGTCAGAAGTCAGGTTTATTTAATGGCCAAATAATTCAATTAACAACTGCAGTGATTCACTGAACAACTGTGGCAAGAAAGTTTGTAAAATGGAGCAAAACTCACTTAACAACTGTCGCGCTTAGCAGCAGAAATTTTGGGCTCAATTCAAGTCAAGGACTGTCTGTATATAGATATAGATGTAAAATAAAGAGTGGAAATTCTGTATGATTTCACATTTTTCAAAGTTTACATTCTGTGATGGAACAATCTTGGACATCAGTGATAACTATATTTCTAACAATTTTCGTAAGTGTAATCTTTCTGCTAGACACAATACCTCAGGCCTGAGTTTAGATACTAAATCTTAAGTTTAGAATGATGTTGTCCACCAAAAAGTATGGCTACCAATCATGACATTTTTGGGAACAATATCACATTTGGCTATTAAAGCCTTTAATTTTAAAGTTAGAAACTCAGACTAATGATGAGCTTTCTGTCAATCACTAAAACATGCAAAACGGATTATCAGCCAAGTCCTGTCACAAGATATGCAAGGATTGGGGTTCAGGGGATAAGTGCAGGATTCTCAAGAACTTTAGGAGTAAGGAGAAAATTTGGTCAGTAAAGAGAAAAATAAAAGCTCAGGCCTTAACAATGAAGCGTAATACTGAGACAAATGATTCCTAGATTAACTTATAGTTACAGTAGAGGTTAGTCAAGTAGAGAACAAGGAATATTGTCTCAAAGACTAGGCATTAAAAATGACTACGAACTTATATCTGAAATCCAGGACGGTTATATATTTTGGGAAAAGATCCAAACTCTGTGTGCAAGATGGATCAATACATTCATAGTAGAATCAGAATTGTAGAATTGGCCACCAAAAATAAGCTTAATTGACTGCTTACTTTAATATCAAAGCAAACAAAAAATACCCCTGGACTTGCTAAGTGATACTGTAAGCGTCATTCACTTGAGGTCCAATATGGTTAACAGAAGCAAGTCAATGGCTTGTAAAGCAAAATTTTTACAAAATCCACATCACTGGAATTTAAATAGTGAAAGAAAGCATGTGTTTCTCCTTAATTCACTTCCCAAGTAAATCATCCAGCTACAATGTAGTTAATTTATTTCCTCACTCAACATTTCAGAGCACAAGAATTGGGGAGTAGTGAAGCAAACTAATCCTACAATCTACAAGGAATTCATTCCTCATCTTTGGTGTTAACGAAGATAATTTAAGAATGAATGAATACAGTGTTCAGTCACAGCACTACACATTATATTCAGATGTAACTAAATTTAATGTCAAGTTGATGATCTTAGTATCTGGTCTTAGGGGAATAATTTGCTTTTAGCACCACTGCCCAGATTTTCAATTTGGCAACTATTTAAAAATTATTAGTGTAAATAGTGTCTTGTTAGCATACATTGGAACATAAATATAGCAAATTGATCTGTTTTGGATATGTTGAAATAAGTTACACTGAATAAATTCTGCATAAGGAACAGTATTAGGGAAATTTATATAGTATGTTTGGGAAATTTATGTTGAAAATTATTTTTCATAGATTTTATGACAGGTGCATGAAATGCAGTTGCATATACAAACTTTACATATAAGGAAATTATGAAAGGCAAAACAGATCAATTGAAATTTTATTAGATCAGAATACACCAATCTAGTGTAGATCATAAACCAATAGTTTCAATATTTTAATTTAGTATTTTTAAAAATATTTAATTATATAATAAATAAAAATGCAAAAAATGTATATAGCTACAGTAAGTTGGTAAGCACAACTGTTTTCTAATTTATAGACTCCTTATGCTCTCTGAGCTTAGTTGTTTGCTTGTAGGTGTTTCATTACTGGACTAGGGTAACATTATCAATGTTCATCTAGGCACTGATAATGTTACCTAGTTGGGTAATAAAATGTCTGAAGGCAAACAATCAAACTCAGAGAGTAACAAGGACTCCATAGTTCAACCCTGAGCTATATACAGTATATTCTCTTCTACTGCTTTCTAGTTTCTTTAGTGTTTATGCTCAAGACATTTTTGTACTGTGAACCAAACTTTCCAAAAACAAAACCTGTGGAATTAAAATAGACCATGATTTTTGCATCTGTTTGTAACATAGTAGTTATCCATGACGTTCAATCAATATATAAAAACAATATAGCATATTTATTGTTAGGTCCTCGGCAGAGCAAGGAAAATTATTTTCAAGTTTTTTAAACTATAGCAGTAAAACTTGCAATCAATGGGATGATTAATCTAATATTGCTTGATAATTCCCAGTAAAATATGAAGTATTAGCTTAGAAGGTGATAAAAATGCAGCTTGATTTGTTATGATATGCAGAATCATTGATTGAATGTAATCACTGTGCTTTTTTGAATCTGCTATTACATTCTTTTTATTTTATATTTTATGGGCCATTTAATGTTTTGTCCAACAGCACACACTAGTGTTGGCACAAGATAAATTCACATGTACATTCCAGGTGTTTAAATTATGGTTTGCCATTCATGTGTTTTAAAATAACAAGTTTAATTCAGATTATAGTTCTGAAATATTTGCTAAATCATGGAAAGATTCAGTTGAAACAATAATTTAATTGTTCATTTCTGCCACCACAAATAATATGTGAATATTTTACTTAGTGAAAGATATTACACTTTCATTTCAAAAATAAACAGAAGCAATCTGAGATTTTTTTTTGAAAAAGTTGCCTGCAAATTGCCATTCATATTTATGCAACAGGTATATTGAAAAGTAAGATTTGAACTACAATCTGTGGATTTACTGGAGGATCTAATCAATGAATTCTGAGAAAATAGTTTGTATTCCTGAGACATACATATAGACCAGGGGTATCAAACTCATGTCGTCATCGCAGCATGACATGACGTATCGGGACTTTTTTCCTCTTCACTAAACCAGTGAAGTGGCCAGCGCATGACGCATCTGGCCTATGGGCCTGGAGTTTGACAGCCCTAATATTTAGAGATGTGATATATATAACAAGAGCGATAAGGAATTGTGAAGAATATTTTATAAGTAGGTGTGATTTTTTTTAAAATCCAAATTTGTTAGGATAAAACATGTATAAAATATAATGAATAAATATAGCTTGGGAACAGCTATGTTGTGTAGAAAAAAATACTATAGGGAAGAAAAGGATTTTTCTACTTGAACTTCTGCTCATATTTTTTTAAAATGGACAAAAAAAATTATAGTACACCACTTTATGATTCTGTCATTGATTATCTCATCCACCACAGGGATGTTTAAAGGTTTTATACTTAGGCAGGAAAAAAACAAAAGTACAAGTACAGATTAAGCAAAACCTGACTCAAAAACAGTAACTGTGAGAGGGAACTTGGAGTTCTAGTGGACAATCACTTAAATATAAGCCAGCAATGCACAACAGCAACCAAAAATGCTAATACAATCCTTAAAGGTATAGAATCAAAATCACATGAAATATTAGTACCATTTTCTAAAACCTTAGTAAGGCCATACCTGGAATACTGCATCCAGTTTTGGCCACCACATTACAAAAAGATATTGAGACCTTGAAAGAAGTACAAAGAAGAGTAACTAAGTTGATTAAAGGCCTGGAGGCTAAAACGTATTAAGAATGGTTGCAGGATTTGGATTTGGCTAGTCTAGATAAAAGAAAATAGAGGAGACATGATAGTGACAGAGATGTTAGTGCCAGCTATGGTGATTAAACAATAACTACCTGTATGTATTTATTACTATTCACCATTCTTTTAAAACATGGAGATGTTTGATAAATGTTTAAAAATTTCTTTTCTCCCTCCCCATCTAACAGTTGTTATTTGTTGACTGACAACTAGTTATTTTCCCTTGAAGTAGGGGAGATATTGTCCCTTGTTAAGATGCATTTCTGATATATAATGCATTGTCTGGGCAATTTTTTCTATATTTTGAATAATTATTTTATTCTGTACACTTTATTTTATATATTTTGTTTTCTGAACCAAACAAAACAGCATGTGAACTGCCAAGACATGCTTTGGAGCTGAGCAAGTTCTAATTCTAATGAAGGCAATAAAGAAGTACAAAACTACCCAAATAATTATGTACATTTTATGTTAAATGAAATTGTATAGACTTTGAAAAACAATCCACTTTTTGAAGGCATCAGGCAAGTAGCCATAGGAACTATTTTCAGTGTATTTTTCCCCAATTTTCAGCAACAGAGCCTTCACTATTTTGACTTAATCAGAGCAGATTCCTGGTTATTTTCAGGCAGAGTGGAGCAATATTTTATCAGGGATCGCTGGTGAATTTTTTTTAATGAATGTGTACCTTTTTTGTTTTTGATCCACTGCTTATTTTTCTGTTACTTGCTTGACGAAATGGGAGCAATTATTTTGGAAACTTAAGCAGTAGACTGAAGATTAGCTTTAGATTGACTGAATGTTTTTTTTAAATATTACAATGACAGAAAGGCACATAGCAGACTAATCTTTTTATCCTTTCACATTCCAAGCCTCGGTAATATTTTGGTCAGTGGAAATAACTACAATAAGCATTTTTGTATTGCAGTTTAACATACTAAAAACAATATAGTATCAGCTTTTTCTTAACAAATTTTTAACATTGACATCCAAGAGAGAAACATATTTAGACTTGTAGTAATTGAAAATTAAAACATAGGGTTAGTATAAAAACTACTTTTTAAAACCATTTTTATTTTATTCAAAAGATTAAAATATAAAATCCCCCCCACCCAAAAGATTAAACACAGAGAAACCAGATCTAGACAAAAATGTGGATTAAAAAAAGGACAAAAACACATATTATCCCCCCTCATTGAACATTGGCAAATCTATTACACTAATAATAGCTTCCTCCCTTGCAAAGTAGGTCCAAAATTTGTAAGTGTCTACTTCTATTTGCAACCCAATTGATTTGCCATACATTACATACAGATGAAAATCGAAAAATTAGAATATCATGCAAAAGTTCATGTATTTCAGTAATGCAACTTAAAAAAGGTGAAACTAATATATGAGATAGACTCATTATATGCAAAGTAAGATAGTTCAAGCCATGATTTGTCATAATTGTGATGATTATGGCTTACAGCTCATGAAAACCCCAAATCCACAATCTCAGAAAATTAGAATATTACATGCAATCAATAAAACAATGATTGTAGATAGAACAATATCGGACCTCTGAAAAGTATAAGCATGCATATGTACTCAGCACTTGGTTTGGGCCCCTTTTGCAGCAATTACTGCCTCAGTGCGGCGTGGCATGGAAGCTATCAGCCTGTGGCACTGCTGAGGTGTTATGGAAGACCAGGATGCTTCAATAGCGGCCTTCAGCTCTTCTGCATTGTTCAGTCTCATGTCTCTCATCTTTCTCTTGGCAATGCCCCATAGATTCTCTATGGGCTTCAGGTCAGGTGAGTTTGCTGGCCAATCAAGCACAGTAATCCCATGGTCATTGAACCAGGTTTTGGTGCTTCTGGCAGTGTGGGCAGGTGCCAAGTCCTGCTGGAAAATGAAGTCAGCATCCTCATAAAGCTCGTCTGTGGAAGGAAGCATGAAGTGTTTCAAAATCTCCTGGTAGATGGCTGCGATGACCCTGGACTTAATGAAGCACAGTGGACCAACACCAGCAGATGATATGGCTCCCCAAATAAACACAGACTGTGGAAACTTCACACTAAACTTCAAGCATCTTGTAGTGTGTGCCTCTCCATTCTTCCTCCAGACTCTGGGTCCTTGGTTGCCAAATGAGATGCAAGAGTTGCTCTCATCAGAAAAGAGGTCTTTGGACCACTGAACAACAGACCAGATCTGTTTTTCTTTAGCCCAGGTAAGATGCTTCTGATGTTGTTTGTTGTTCAGGAGCGGCTTGAAAAGAGCAATACAACATTTGAAGCCCATGTCCAGGATCCGTCTGTGTGTGGTGGCTCTTGATGCACTGACTCCAGCCTCAGTCCACTCCTTGTGAAAGTCCCCAACACTTTTGAATGCCCTTTTCCTGACAATCCTCTCCAGGCTGTGGTCATCCCTGCTGCTTGTGCACCTTTTTCTTCCACCCTTTTCCCTTCCACATAACTTTCTATTAATGTGCTTTGATACAGCACTTTGGGAACATCCAACTTCTTTTGCAATTATCCTTTGAGGCTTTCCCTCCTTATGGAGGGTGTCAGTTTTCTGCACAACTGTCAGGTCAGCAGTCTTCCCCATGATTGTGATTCCTACTGAACCAGACTGAGAGACCATTTAAAGCCTCAGGAACCCTTTGCAGGTGTTATGGCTTAATTAGTTGATTAGAGTGGGACACTTTGAGCCTAGAATATTGCACCTTTTCACAATATTCTAATTTTCTGAGATTGTGGATTTGGGGTTTTCATGAGCTGTAAGCCATAATCATCACAATTATGACAAATCATGGCTTGAACTACCTTGCTTTGCATGTAATAAGTCTATCTCATATATTAGTTCCACCTTTTAAGTTGCATTACTGAAATAAATGAACTTTTGCACAATATTCTAATTTTTCGAGTTTCACCTGTATATGAAAGGATATGCTCAACTCTCACAATTCTCCACATATGAAATCCATACATCTTAATGTTGCCATGGCTGAGAAACATTCCATTAAGTCACAGGAAGCCAATACTTGAAGGGCTGTCACAGGGAACAGGGAGTCGATTTATTTTCCAGAGCACCTCAGGATAGGACAAGAAGCTAAGGTGGAAGCTAGTCAGAGACAGGTTCAACCTGGAACTAAGGAGAAACTTCCTGACAATGAGAACAATTAGTCAATGGATTAGCTTGCCTCCTGAAGTTGTATGTATTCCATTGCTGGTGGTTTTCAAGAAAAGATTGGACAGCCATTTGTTCGGGATGGTATAAGGCAGGGGTGTCAAACTTGGGGGCCGCATCAGCATTGTGTTTGACCTTGTGGGCTGGGGTGGGTATGGACAGAGTGGGGGTGGCCAGCTCGACATCACTCGTGTCGGGGATGCCTGTAGTGGCCTCCAGCGAAAACAGGCTCCCAAGCTCCATTTTTGGCTGCAATGGCCTCCTGCAATCCTCTGCCAGTGAAAACGGAGCTCACGAGGGCCGTGTGCAGCCTTTCCAAACTCTATTTTTGGTTGCAACGGCCTCCTACAACCACATGTGGCCCACCTAAGCTTCGTTTTCACTGGCAGACGCACTGCAGGCCGATCCCTCGCTGTTTCCAGGGCGGCTCCGTGGGCCAGATCTAAGCACCCTCAAGACCACATTTGGCCTGTGGGTCTTGAGTTTGACACCTTGGTATAAGGACTTCTGCCTAGGGCAGAGGTTTGTACTAGAAGACCGCTAAGGTCCCTTCAGCACTATGGCTGTATGATTTTAAGTAAACATTAAGGCAAATGAGACTTTGGGAACATCAAAATAGAAGGGAGCAGTCTAGGAGCATGCGGATATTAAAGTAATTTTTCCCAATACAGTTCTCCCCAATACAGTTAGGAAAAACAGGTTCTTAGTTCGCTGTACTATCCCAATACAACTTCAACTTTCCTGTTTAAGATTCTTCATCCTCATACTGGACTTGGATAGGAAGTCTATTCAGATGAAAAAACTCACAAGCAGAATACCTCTCTGGCTCGTCTTTGCAATAAGGCATTGTTTTCTGTCATCTGAAAGATTGGTTGACTGTTATGGCAAGCAGTTTCTAAGCAGTGTCACTTAAAGAGAACAGTAATTAGTCCTTGGCTTCTCCAAGAAAGTGTGCACCAGAGGCCGAAAGGTGGATTTCAGCACATAAGACCAGGGAGGCTTTGAAGAAAGATCTTTGCAGTCAAAAGATGGGAATATGGAAAAATGGAAATAAGTTACACATTCAGCATTGACTCAAAATGCTGTCAACTATTTTGTTTTTGTTTTTTTGTTTTTAAAGAAAAACTTTTTTGGGGAAAAAAAAGCATGATGAACTTTCAAGTCATGGGCTAATCTAAAAGATGGCATAGTTCTTGATTTCAAGATCTGCTCCCTCACCCATGGCCCGACTTTAAAATTGTCTCTCTTGAAAAGATTAACCCTTCTTTTGTTTTTAATGGAGATTATTTTAAAAGCTATTTACATAAGGAATGTGTATGGGAGAAAGTTTTGAGTAAATGTCTTCCCTACAAATTGTTCCCCTCCAGAAGTTTGCCTAAAGCTAATTTTGCTTATGGAAGATTTGATTAACAAGCTGAGAAATTAGCCATAATACTCTATGTATATAATTGAGACAAGGTAACTATACCATCAGTTACATTGTTGGAATGTGGAATGCCCCAAATTAAAACAAATGAAGAGAAAAGTCAGTCTAAGCCCTTTTTTAAGGAATATGTTTTGGGAAAACAGATTTTATTCCTTTTAAGCAATTTAATGGTTTGTTCATCAGTGTAATGCAATAAATCCTTAGATTCTTCTGTTTTTCCTAGAGTTTTGTCTGGTTTAGTGAGAGAGTTTAAGTTCTGGATCAAAAGTCTTACATAAAAGCCTTTATGGATGGTGCCAGAGACTTTGGTTGGTAGGGGAAAAAACTTTTTTATCATTACCTTTTAAGCCAGCTTTTAAATAATCAATTCAATCTGATACACAGTGATGTTAGCATTCATTTAACTGATTTTTTTGAATGCAAGGGAAAATGTGATAAAATAGATGGACAGAGTTATATTGTATAAGTGTGCAGGATTCATTATAGCATGTCATCTGAACCCAATTGATGTGACTCTGAATTGCCCACCCAAGAATGCTTCAGTTCTTGATATTCGCTGGAAAGTGGAACAGGAACATTTCAGTGTGAAAACTTCATGATCACAATATTCAACCGGTATCAGCAGCTTTGCATTGTGTGCCTAAATACAAACATTTTTTTTCAAATTCTGTACCTCTCCATCTTATCATTCCAATCTAGCTAAAGATTCACAGTTACATGTTATAATCAATTTAGTTGCTCAATCAATGCCCTTTTCAAATCTATGATTTATATGAATAAATATCTCTTTGTAAAACACTCATGATCTTTGAGTATTTAATCAGTGAATAGTACAAGATATTCTTTGTAGGCTTGTATGGTTTTGAAAGAATTAAAAAGGGCAATTTAAAGCTTTCACATCTTTGTTTTGTAACTCTCAGAAGCATTTCAAAGGCAGTGTGTGATTGGCTTCACTTCTGCTGAGTTGAAATGATGCAAACAGGGAAACTTATTTGAACTGAAAGGAACATAGTGTTGCCCATGAATTATTTTAATAATTCCTAATAACTCAATAATTTTATACAATATTGCATTATTCTTTTATATAATAAAGTGTTCAAGGAATGCTTGGAGGTGTTTAAGTGCAATGAGGACATAATTGTCAGTGTAGAAGGCTTGTGGCATGCTAACATTTGGTGATAAAACTGATAATCACTAGGTTTTTTTATCAGTTTACTATTTATCTTGCTTCCACAGAAGTTAATTGCCCTCTAAAGTCAGGAGAACTCCAGACAAAGTTGATAGAATACTGCATGAAGACACTAGATAAGGTTGTTTTCAATATGGGTGAGGTATCATCAGTACCCCGCATATACTCAGCTGTATATCTATCTGGGCCACTGTCTAATCAAATGATTCTATCAAAGCCCTGTCCCAGTGTCTGAAAACAGAGGAACCTAGGTGAAGAAGGCTGGCCCTAGCAAGATTGGAATATCTGTGGATGCGGGTGCTCTCTGGATCCAGGGACTTTCCATCTCTTGATCCATCTCTTGTGAATGGGATTGCATTTCTGCAGAAAAAAATGTTGCACATTTTCGGAGTCTTCCCAGACTCATGACGACTGTAAGAAAAACAGGTGGCAGATCTGTCAGAAAGGATTCTACACAGATTTCTCATTTGTATCAACTGTCCCAAAGGTGCTTTTTCAAGAGGCAACTGGGCTTTCTGGTTTATCTTTGAAGACGTTTCACTTCTCATCCAAGAAGCTTCTGGATGGTGAAGAAGCTGAAGAAGATTCTTCTTGGATGAGAAGTGAAACATCTTCAAGGAAAATCCAGAAAGTCCAGTTGCCTCTTGAAAAAGCACATTTGGTACAACCATGACCTGGATGACTGAGGATCTCCATAGACATTTGTATCAACTAGACCTGTTGCTGACTGGGAAGGTCAAAAATGTCCTTTTCTTGATCATCCATGCCTTGGTTACTTCAGATTGTAGACTGCTATAATGTGATTTATTGCTCTTGATGACCACTTGGAAGCTTCAGCTGGTCCAGAATGCACCCATAGATGCAGTTATAGGCATGCTAGAATATTATCCTGTAATACATATGTTTCACAAATTGCACAGGTTACCAGTAAACGTGTGCAAACTTTATTGGTTACCAGGGTACGGTGCAAGGTGCTGATTATCAGTATAAAACCTTACAATAGTAATAGACTTATATACCACTTCACAGTGCTTTAGAGCCCTCTCTGAGCAGTTTACAGAGTCAGCATATTGCCCCCAACAATCTGGGTCCTCATTTTATTGACCTCGAAATGATGTAAGGCAGTCAATTTTGACTCAATGAGAATCAAATTGCTGGCAGCCGGCAGAATTAGCCTACAATATTGCATTCTAACCACTGTGCCACCACGGTTTTAGTCTAGTTATTTGATGGACTCTTGTCTCTCCCTCTGCTCATCCTGTAAGATCAAACCAAAAAGTCCCATCTATTAAACTGAACAGAGAAGCATCTTTTCTATTGCGGCACATTTCCTTTGAAATAACATAACACCCGACGCCTTTGTCTGCTTTAAACAAGCTTTGAAGACTTGGCTTTCCACTGAAGGCATTGGGCTATAGTAGAAAGTAAATTTCTTTGTGAGTGTGGTTTATACTTTTCTGTTAGGGGGACAATCTGCTTATTTCACCTGATGCTATGCTGTATCTTAATTTTAATTTTGCACACCACTCAGAAGTATCAAGAAGTTCTACAACTTTAGAAATGTGAAAAATGAAGAAGTACATTCCAAAACCTATTATTAAATCTAGACCATACAGAAGCATACTGTTTCATATTTTCACTTTTAAAATGTAAATTTATTTCCAAAATTGACTTTAAACAACACATATCTAGGATCAATTCTTAATATCAGGGGAGTAAATTTCTTTCCTTTCATAAAATAATTCTTTATGCCAAACTCCAGGCTTGATGCAGCCAAATTCTTTATATAATGTAAGATCCCATATTTTGGGAGTAGAATTTAACATGATATTTACATTTTTAACCATTATAATTTTGCCAAAGCTATAATTAAGTTGAAAAGGAACCATTGCTGGAGATGATCAAATGAGATGAGTCATTGAGCACTCAAAATTTCTTTCATTGGTAGCGTAAGAAATCAGATAGTCACCCTATTTACTACTTTCTTACAATTCCCAATAAACATGAAACAATTTTTTCTTTTTTTCTGTCTTAAGTTATAAAAAGAGAGATTTTCTGTTTCTTAGATGCACTGATTTCCCAAAATTGGATATCGAATTCCTTATTCCATGTGTCATGGAGGTTACCAATGTTATACTTTCATCTTATGTTTTTAGTTTAATATAAAACAGGAATGTTAGTTTCACTTCAAAGGCACAGCATCTCTTAACCCTGCTGCAATTCCAGGTATCTTTGACATTGGATGTCATTTTTATCAGACATGTTATAATGATATATACTGCTAATAAAAGCATGTTTTTAGAAGCCTATTTCAGCGAAGCATCTGAAATCCTTATTGTATGCTAGTTAAGTACATCTCCACAATGTTTGTTCCTCAAAGTTTGTCTTCAAAGTTTGATTCCATGCTGGTTAAGTTATTTCTCTGGCACAATCTCTGTGTTTTAACAGGGATAAAAATGAAAATGTTTCTTGCAGGATTTTATAAGTCATGTTATTCAATAGCTGAATCCAATAACAAGACAAACATTCCCATCTTAAATGTTAGGTTGACCCTATGATACTTTGTAGGGTGTGAGAATTCTTCACTATTAATTGAAAATTCTCCCATTTCTGCCTGAGCATCACTGTCGGTGACTTCTCTTGAACAGCTAATTAGTCCGATTATTCCACAGATGCATAGGTTTACCACAAAGGTTTTTCTTGTAGTTTATCAAACGGATCATTCTCCTTGGGAATGTTGCAACCTGACAGGCTTGGAATAGTAATACAATCGTTGTTCTCCATCCCCATCTCACCTCTGTTGGAAGGACAGGAGGAGGTGGGGGGGAGAATGCAAGGGAATAAATTGTTAGTGGTCTGAAAAAATCTGGATTTGATCCATTTGGCAGTTGGGGGTTGGGAAATATCCAAAAATGTGCACCTTTCAAAGTCTGGATTATTGAAATGCCAAATGAACCACTGGATTCATTCTGGAGAAGATTATAAGAAATAAGCTTCCTTCCCTCTCATTTGCTTCCAGTCAAATCGTGTGGTGTGTATGCGTGCGTTTTGTGAGATTGACAAATTTGCTACGGTTTTTACTTCCTTGCATTGCTAGTATTTGAAGTGTACGTTGCTTAGATCTATGTTGCAACAGTGAGGTTTGCTTGTTTATTATGTATTTCAGTGGAATTTTCAGGAAGAAAGAACAATAAAATGAATTAAATAATTCATGTTTGTATTCATAATGTTCCTAAACTAACTATATAACTACTACCTATCCTGTGGTATGCTATGCTATGCTATGCTATGCTATGCTATGTTATGCTATGCTATCCTATGCTATCCTATCCTATCCTATCCTATCCTATCCTATCCCATCCCATCCTATCCTGTCCTATCCCCTTATTTAAAATTTCTGTCTTAAGCACTAATATATTTAATATTTTTAAATATTACATAAAACAGTCACCCCATTTTCTTCTACACACAGCTTCTAACTAATCACCTTCACTGATGGCATTTTCCCCAGAGGTGGTACTCAGCAGGTTCTGACCAGTTCTGGAGAACCAGTAGCAGAAATTTTGAGTAGTTCGGAGAACCAGCAAATACCACCTCTGACTGGCCCTGTCCCCATCTATTCTCTGCCTCCTGACTCCCAGCTGATCAGCTGGGTCTTCTTTTGTTGCCCTGCACAGGAGAATGGAGCTGGAAAGCAAGTTAGTGGGATGGGGAGGTAATGGGGATTTTGCACTATCCTTCCCCTGCCACGCCCACCAAGCCACACCCACCCAGTAGTAAATTTTTTTGAATACCACCACTGATTTCCTCCAATATTAAATTGTTTCCATTTACATATTTTGATACAGTAAATTAGCAATTATCAATATCAATTGATGTACCTGTTTCAAAAATAACTTTTAAATGCTTGAGGAAAAAAAAACATTTCTTGTTTATCTTGATAAAACTTTGACCCTATCATTATAATAATTGCAGGATCTGAAACAAAATTCTGCAGGAGATTGTCCAGACAAAGCTGCATTACTTAGGCATTCACCAGTTTTCTCACACAGTTTTCAGACAGTAGTTTTCCCTGAACAGGTAGTCCTTGACTTACAGCAGTTCATTTAGTGGCCGTCCAAAGTTAGAATGGCACTGAAAAAAGTGACTTATGACTGTTTTTCATATTTACAACCATTGCAATATCACCATGGTGATGTAATCAAAATTCAGACACTTGACAATTGACTCAGATTTGTGATGATTGTAGTATCCTGGGGTCGTGTGATCACCTTTTGCGACCTTCTGACGAGCAGAATCGGTGAGGAAAAGTCACTTAACAACCGTGTTTCTAACTTAACTTCAGTTATTCACTTAACAACTGTGGCGAGCAAGGTTGTAAAATGGGGCAAGATTCACTTAACAACAAAAGTTTTGGGCTCAATTGTGGTCGTAAGTCGAGGACTATTTGTACAGCATTCCTGTGTTGTTATAGCAATTCTTCACTTCAGCAGCTGGCTGATAGCCCAATTGAGCTGAGTAGAAAGTTCCCATTAAGCTAGACCAGGGGTGTCAAACTCGCAGTCTGTGGGCTGGATGCGTCACATGCTGGCCGTGCCCCCACCCAGTTTAGCGAAGGAGGAAAAAGTCCCAATACGTCATGTGATGCTGCTGTGATGACGCAAGTTTGACACCCCTGAGCTAGACCTTTGAATTCAGGTCCTCTCTTAGTATGAAAGCTGTCTTAGTATCAAAGCTGACTTTGAGACAGTCACTGTCTCTTGTCCCAAATCCCTTTATGGGGTTGTTGTGGGAAAAGTAGGAGACAAAAGCATTATGTGCACCTTGAGTTGTCAAAAATAAAGACAGAATATCAATCTAATAATAAACTGATCAAAGGAATCTCTTATTGAATGGATATGTATACGATTCCATTTTCAGTATGACTACTGGGCCAATATGCATTCAGAAAAACACCAGACTTTCCCCCTTCCAAAAAGAAAAATGGAATAAGACAATTCTGACTGAAAGAGTCAAAGATACCTTCTTTCTCTTTTTCTGAATTAGCAAAGCAGTGCAGTATAACCACTGGGGTGCTGGTCATTATTTATTTATCTATTTATCAAATTTATATGCCACTCATCTCGCTATTCAAAGTGACTCTGGGCTACTTACACTGCAATAAAAATATGAACATCAGAACAAGTATAAATATGAAAAACAATGTAAAAATTACAAGAGTTAAGTGAGCATGAGAAGACTAGAATGTAGCTGAACTTTTTTCTGTTAAATGGATCAACCCCAGCAATCTGTAGAGTCACGCTCCTGACATGCATTTTTCTACCCTTGCAAAAGTTTTTGCCTGCTTCCTAGCCCATCCAATAATATCCCATCCCAAAGCCTGACTCTTTCAACTCCAGCTAATATTTACTGAGCAGTGATGAGTGTTCTCTGGTGTTTCCCTCAGCAGTTTGGAGCACCCTGGAGCTTCCAAGCCTCCGCTAAGCTCCTCCAATATGACATCACGGATTTTGCTACGACAGCAGCTCATGCGTGAGCAAATGCAGGAGCAAGAACGCCGAGAGCAGCGACAGAAGCAGCAGGCAGCTCAGTTCATGCAGCAGAGAGGGGCTGTGAGTCAGACACCTGCCATCAACGTTAGCCTCCCCGCCAGCCTCCCTCCTGCGACTCAGGTGCCAATGGAAGTCCTGAAGGTAGGCGACTTGTTGGGCTTGGATTTGAGAAGATGGTGGAAGTTTGTTTCCATTAGTGCAAAGCTTTCCCAAAATTGTTTTGTACAGTAATGACAGAGGTTTTTTTTTAAATCTTCTTATCCCTTTTACTCTCCCTGTGCATCTTTCCCAGGCAAAGTTCATTTGACTAGGCAAGGGATGGTACTGTGTGTGTTTTTTAATTAAGTTATTTCCCCCCCCCAAAAAATATCCCTTTCTTCCCCATTTTTCCAATGGATGTGAAACACGCTCACCATCTTGAAAACTGCTCTCTTATTTTAGACACTTAAAAACAATAATCAAAAGTTTTCAAATTCTTTAACTTTGGTGGAATCATCGTTTCTTTTTGTTACTGTATAGGTATGTGTGCATCTATGTATATACACAACATACACACACATATATGCATGTGTATGTATACCCATCAAAAGCTTTTTTTTCAAAAACTAATAGAGATCCTGCACAAAGGATTGTTTGAGAAAGGTTTAATCTGGAATACAGTCCTTTCCTGTAAATCATTAGTAATCTTGTTTTGCTCAAATGACTTCATTTCTTTTTGTAACCATTCTGCTCCTTCTCCAACTTCCTAATAGTTAGGAAAGTTGTTTCCACATTAGATAGAAAGTCAGACCTCTTCTCTTCATAGAAACTGAAATAAACTAATCACATTTCTTAACCAACACTCAGCATTTGATACTAACAAAGGTAATCCCAAAATTCAAAGGGAAACTGCCATTTTCAACCTTTTGTATTGTTTTACCTGCAACACATACAAACAATATTGTCTTTACTTTTTGTTCTGGAACTAACGTCATTGTAAATCCAACTGTGTTCCTCCATTTTGAAATACAATTGTATGGTGATGGTAGTCAAACCATATGGTAAAACGGAGTTTCTCCAGCGAGCTGCTCCGAGCATCCAGACAGTGGGAGGTGCTTAGTCTCTCTGTTCTTGATAGGCTGGGCTTTACTGAAGGACATTGTTACTCCACCTCCTCTCCTCCCGTACGTCACCCAGTTTAGCTCAGCCTGCGGTTCAGTTAGGCAGCATTTGTATGGTCGGAGCAGGAACAATCTTCAGGTATTCCCTATTCTCAATTGGCTTCTTCTCAAATTCCCTCTCTATTCAAATTCGGTATCTAAATTGTTTTCTGTTGCCTCCAGCAGCTGACTGCGAGTAATCTCAGCAGCCGGCAGCCGCATTCGCAGCTCCAGCCGCTTTCGGTGTTTTCGGGGGAGAGGCTTTAGTTTCGCTTTTCTCTCTTCCCCCAGCCTTGGTTTCTCGCTCCCCCCACTTGCCGTTCCTTTATCAATTCAGTTGGGGCTGCAAATTATCCCCTGTTTCCTTGGGGGTTAACCCTTAGATTCTCTGAATCCTCCCCACTGAGAATGCTGGGTGTAGGGGCGCAGGAGTCCCGATTCCCCCGTTTCTGCCGCTCCGCTCTTAAACGCCATTGCTTGTGCGGGGGCGGCAAGCTGTGCTGGCGCTGAGCAATTCGCGCCATTTCTTCTGGGGGGGGGAATTTGCGGCTTGCAAGTGCGCACTTCCTCTTTTCGTAGGACGTTCCCACAAGGCTTCGTGAGGCCCCTGCCTGGTTTTTCCAGTCCCCTGTGTGAGGCGAGTTTTTGGCTTTTACACTTATTTCCTCCCCAGACGCCCTCTGTGAAAGGGTCCAGGGCTCATTCTAGTCCTCTGCAGACTTGTATTTCTGTCTGGGTGGACTTAGATCTTGTTGGTACTCTCACAGGTGAGATTTCTTCCTCAAGCACAGCAATCACTATTCTCAACTAATTCCCAGGACTGGGCCTGCGGAAACTGTTGTTAAGGGCCTATTTGTCTGCCCTATAATTAAGTTCTCAATTGGCATCCATTAACTCTATTTCTGAGGCTTCCTTTTGTCTGTTCTTTGTGAATATCTCACAATATTGAGTAATAACAATAATTGTAATACATATTGTTCACAGGAGCCTCTATTCATTTCAAAAGGGGAGTGTCTTTTTATTGGGGTGCCTTGCCCAGGTGCTGGAGCGGGACCCCGGACGTGCCAACCATCCAGGCAGCCACCAATTCTTATTCCCTAATTATATCCATAATTCTTACACAGTTTTTTTTTCTAAGATACTCTTACCAAAAAAATGGCAAGTAGGGGTGGCGATAAGTCACATGGCCTAAACAAATCTGATAGGCCTAAAGGCCCTTCTAAGGCCGCGCATCCAGGCGCCAGAAGGCACTGGAGAAACAAATCCAGAAGAATGCCAAGGTTTCTGTTGGGACAGCTCAGCTCCCGGACCCCACCCTGCCCTCCCAACCCCTTCCATCCCCTAGGCCTTTAGACTCCTCCACGTCTCCCAGACCTAGCCCCTCACTCATATCAAGTGCACGTCATTCAAGGAGTGCACCGGCAGCAACCTTCATCCCTACGGTGGCTGGATTGCACCAGGAGGAATTCCTCCCAGAGGTGGTCCCTGAGACCATGAAGGAGTGGATGGAAATGGCGATTTCTAGGGGAATTGCGGCGGGGGTCCAACAGTCTCTTGCAGCCAGACATGCCCTCAGATCAGAGGGTGATTCGCGTTCCGTGAGGTCCTCGGTCAGAGCAGATTCCGTCGTTTCCCAGGTATCTCAATTTAGGGGATTTCATCCTCATCTCAATCCGGATCAGGAGGAGGGGGAAGAAGTGGACCCCCTCGCACAGATTGACTCAGTCTCTGTTCAGGAGAGCGAGGACCCCCTTGGGCTCCCGCCCACGGATAGAGGAACGCCCAATGATGAGGAGGTAAACCGGACCAACCAACTTTCACGGGCCTCTTTCAACCACAGTTGTTCAAGTCCCTTCTTTCCAAGGCTAAAACCACAGCCTGCATTCCAAGGTCCCCCTCAGTCCCACATCTTGCAGATTCTGAGGTTGAGGACGATATGGTCTTCTCTCAGCCAGTTAACGAGGAAGATGTCATTCCGGTCCCCAAAATGTTTTCCGACCTCCTCCACAAACAGTGGTTGTCAGCATCATCCTTCCCAGCCCCTTCAAATTTTGATAAAAAAAATTTCAATCTAGATCCAGAATTCGCTAACAATTTGGCCACCCCTGAGGTAGATGAACCGGTGATCGCCCTCGCCTCCTCTTCCACTGTTCCCACTGAGGCAGAGGATGCCCTAAAGTCAGATGACAAGAAGGCCGAGATCGCCCTCCGTAAATCCCACCAAGGAGATGCCTGGGCCATCAAGGCAGCCACAGCAGCATCCTTTTTCACTAGGACATCTCTCAGGTGGCTCCACCACCTGAGGGATACCATCCCAAGTTCCAACATTAGGGCCCACCAGGACGTAGCTAAACTAATTGCAGCTACTGAATTCTCGGCCGATGCTACCTTCCATGCCGTTAAGTTTTCAGCCAGGGCTATAGCCTCACAGGTCACTGCCCATAGACTACTGTGGCTGAAGCATTGGCAGGCCAACAGTAAGAACAGATGGAAACTAGTTTCCTCCCCTGTGTCGGCCACTAAATTGTTCGGGCCTACCCTAGACCCTTTATTAATAGAGACCAGGAACAAACGTTCCCCTCCCTCCTTCGTCATTCCGACAACGGGTTTCCTCAGCCCTTTCGCAGGGGCCCCTCCCATCCCTACTTCCAGACTCTTTTTTCATCCAGGAGCCTCAGGGGATCGGGGTACAGGGGCAACCAACAGTCAGACAGGTCGGATTTCTCAGACAGAAGTCGAAGGGGGGGGTCAGGGCAAGAGAGTGTTCAGGGGACCATCGAGTCGAGGATCTTGCAGATCCCGCTGATCAAAGAGATCTAGCCCCTATAGGTGGACGTCTTCGCTTCTTTGCTGACCGCTGGGAATTGTCCACTTCTGATGCCTGGGTGCGCAACACCATTCGTTATGGCCTAGCGTTAGAATTCCTTTCTGCCCCCAATTTCTTTATGCCATGCCCGATCTCTAGAGTCCCCACTAAGAGGGACCTGATGGAGTCAGCAATTAACCATCTGCTGCACATCACAGCCATTCAACCGGTTCCCAGGGACCAGCAGGGACAGGGTTTCTATTCTTTGCTCTTTATTGTACCAAAGGCATCGGGGGGCTGGAGAGCGATATTGGACCTCAAACGGCTTAACCGCTCCTTGGTCTATCATAAATTTAAGATGAGCACCCTCCAGTCTATCCTCCTTAGCGTCAGATGAGGGGATTACTTGACTTCCATTGATTTGACAGAGGCGTATCTGCACATACCAATTCGGCCTGCCCACTTGAAATTTCTTAGATTTTGTTATAATAATCACCATTATGAGTATGTTGCTCTTCCCTTCGGTCTTTCCTCGGCCCCGAGGACGTTTACGAAGGTTCTGGCGGCCCTGGCGGCTCACCTTAGGGGGATTCCGGTCAGACTCCAGTGCTATCTGGACAACATCCTAATTCTATCCCATTCAGCTAGACAGGCTCACATGGACATCAAAGTCACGTTGCAGGTTTTACAGCAACACGGGTTTTCCATTAATTGGAAGAAGAGCCATCTCTCGCCGTCAACCCGGTTGACCCATCTGGGGGCAATAATTGATACTCTTGAGGAAAAAGTCTTCCTCTCCCCAGAGCGCTTAGAAAGCATGAGGAACTTGGCCAAACGTATTAGATCCTCGAGGCAGGCCCCTTTAACTGACCTCTCAACATTGTTAGGTAAATTGATTTCTTCCATTTCCATTGTTCCCTGGGCTCAATTCTACGCTAGGGCACTCCAGTGGTTTCTCCTGCTGTATCAAAGGTCAGGTCACAGCAACTCTACAGCAAGGGTCCGGGTGCCTACAAAGGTGAGACTCTCCCTACTTTGGTGGACAAATCCGTCCATCAACAAAGGATCTCCTCTACAAGAGCCAGAAAGGCTCATAATCACCACAGACGCCAGTCTGTCCGGATGGGGTGCACATCTGCAGTCTCTGTCATGTCAAGGTCGCTGGTCAGAGGACGAACAGAGCAACAGTATAAACTGGCTAGAGCTCAGAGCGATCCATCTCGCCCTCCGCAATTTCCTTCCTCGCATCCATCGGAATCACGTTCTCATTCTCACAGACAATATCACGGCGAAAGCACATGTGAACAGGCAAGGGGGCACCCACTCTGTTCTCCTGATGAAGGAGGCAGAGAAGCTGTGTCTTTGGGCGGAACGTCATCTAGGTTCCATAAAAGCGGAACATATCTCGGGCGTGGACAACACTCAAGCGGATTGGCTCAGCAGAGCAACAGTGGATCCTTCCGAGTGGCGACTTCACCCTGACCTGTTTCACGAGCTGATGCTCAGATTCGGGTACCCAAGCGTGGACCTGTTTGCCTCTTCCCTGAATGCTCATCTTCCCAGGTTTGTGTCCGGATACCCGGCCCCAGGCGCCAAGAACATCAATGCGCTTCACTGTCCTTGGCCTCGCGGTCTGCTTTATGCATCCCCCCCATTCCTCTGATACCAAGGGTAATTCAAAAGCTCTTGGTGGAGAAGGCCTCCGTGATCTTAGTTGCTCCTTTCTGGCCCAGGAGGCTGTGGTTTGCGGACCTTCGCAGCCTCTCCATGGAGGAACCTTGGAGGATCCCAGATAACAAGGTTTGTCTCACCCAAGGTCCGATTCTGCACCCAGACCCCCAGTGGCTTCAACTAGCTGTTTGGAGGCTGAACGGCAACATTTAAAGGCGGAGGATCTCTCCTCAAAGGTCATCACCACCATCCAGGCGGCTCGACGCCCATCCACTACCAGGATATACGAGGCCTCGTTGAAGTCCTTCTCTACTTGGTGTCTCTCTCACGAGGTGGACCCGTTTCTTCCATCAGTTGCTCAGGTGTTGGATTTTCTTCAAGCAGGCTTAGACAAGGGCCTTTTGCCGAACACTCTGAAGCGACAGGTGGCGGCCATTGCATCTGTAGTGCATTGGCCTGGTCTTTCCTCCATTTCACACCACCCTCAGATCAGGGCCTTTCTTCGAGGCGTGACCAATTTGTCCCCGCCTGTCATTCATCATTTTCCAACATGGGACCTTACCTTGGTTCTCACATCTCTCACGAAGGATCCCTTTGAGCCCCTGTCGTCAATCAGTCTCCAATGCCTGACCTACCAGGTAGTTTTTCTGGTTGCGGTTACATCAGCACGGCGCATCTCTGAGGTGGCCGCCCTGTTGTGTGATAGTGATCTCTGTGTTTTCCACCCTGACAGGGTGGTGCTGCGTCCTGATCCCACTTTCATGCCGAAGATGAATTCGGCCTTCCACAGGGCGCAGGAGCTGATTCTACCTGACTTCTGTCCGCGTCCTTCTCATGACCTGGCACACCAGTGGCATCCGCTGGACGTCCGCGGGGCCTTGCGCATCTACCTTAAGCGAACGGCCCTGTTTCGGAAGTCTGAGGCTTTCTTTGTTTCATTCAGTTTGACCTCCCAAGGTCGGAAAGTGTCTTCCTCTACCATTGGCTGCTGGTTGCGGTCCACCATTGCTCAAGCCTACCTGGCACAGTCCCTGCCGGTTCCTTCTGGTATCACCGCCCACTCTACTTGGAGTGCGGCTACGTCCGCTGCCTGGGCCACACAGGCTCCTATCTCTGAGGTCTGCAAGGCAGCTGCCTGGGCCTCGCCATCGCCTTTTGTTAGGCATTACAAGGATGATGTCTATGCTTCTGCTGATGCTTCCTTTGGCAGGCGAGTGTTGCAAAAGGTCTACTCGGCTCGGGTGTGTCTTCGGCCCAGACGGAGTCCCTCCCGTAGGACAGGCCCAGCTTTGGTATGTCCCACTGTCTGGATGCTCGGAGCAGCTCGCTGGAGAATGGGCGTTGGTGCTTACCTGATACGCCCTTTCTCGGTGAGCTGCGAAGAGCATCCAGACAGTGGGAGGTGCTTAGTCTCTCTGTTCTTGATAGGCTGGGCTTTACTGAAGGACGTTGTTACTCCACCTCCTCTCCTCCCGTACGTCCCCCAGTTTAGCGAAGGCGAAGAGCTGGCCAAAGGCGCCGACAGGAAGACCCCAAGCTAGCTCAATGGGAATATTGAACAAGAGGTCGGAACAGGAAGAACCCACCCCAGACGGAAAAGAAGGGAGGGGCTGGATGCTCTTCGCAGCTCACCGAGAAAGGGCGTATCAGGTAAGCACCAACGCCCATTTTAACATGAAATCTTAATTCTCAGATGCAAAGAGAATTTAGCCAAACTTTTCCTCAGGTGCACTTCAGTTTAGGTGCAATCCTCAGAATTTCCCAACTAGAGTTCCTTGTCTTCTAAATTGTGACGTGCCTATTTTAGGATTTGCTTCAGTTGTCATACGTTTGCATACCAAAATGGCAGGAAACTATGCTGCTAGGTTTCAACAGTCATAGTCAAATATATGTCTGAGAGCTACTAAAAAAAGGGGGGGGTAGTTATGTGTTGCCTGGGGTCACAGATTTTTCCACCTCTTTCCTCAGTGATGTGCTTTGCAAAATTAAAAAAAAAAACACCAATGGTTTTTGTGATATAGCAATAGCACTTATATACTGTCACATGGTGCTTTACATCACTATCTGAGTGATTTGCAACATCAGCATATTACCCCCCAACAATCTGGGTCCTCATTTACCAACCTTGAACGGATGGAAAGCTGAGTCAATCTTGAGCCATTCAGGATCAAATTCCTGGCGGTGGGCAGAGTTAGCCTGCAATACTGCATTCTAACCACTGTACCACTACAGCTCCTCATGTCGGGCAAGAGTTGGTTGGAGTTGAGTTTTCAGTCTCTGTGTTGAGTCTTAGACAATGACTAGCATATTAGGCCCAAATGAAATTTTATAAGTAGAATCAAGTTTTTTAAGTAGAACTCATTGAGGAAAGGAAAGAAATTATGAAGTTAGGGAACAGAGATAATATAATGCAGTTTTGTCTTAAATTGGGATGCAATAATGGAGACAGAATTATTTAGTCCTTATGTAAATTGTGTAAAACAGTGCTGTGATCCTAAACTAAGCAAGAGACCTCATTTTAAAACAGGAATCTCTGAAGAAATAACCTGGTCCCTAACATAAGAACTTAACTCTTATACAGACTGAGAAGCACAATTATCATTAAGGTGTATTCTCCAGCATAGCTCTCATATCCAGTCATATGTTTGGCCTAGTTATTATTTTATCTTGATCAAAATAACCTTCTATGTACATTGGCATATATGCACAGAAGATTATTGCTGTGGTTGTTCTAAAGGTGCTTTTTCGAAAAGCGACTGGACTTGGTTTTTTTTCTTGAAGACGTTTCGATTCTAATCTAAGAAGCATCTTAAGTTCTGCTTCAGTTCGCTTCTTGGATGAGAAGCAAAATATATTCAAGAGAAAAAACAAAGTCCAGTTGCCTTTTGAAAAAGCATCTTTGGAACAACTATGACCTGAATGTCTGAGAATCTCCCTAGACAGTCATTGCCATGGAACTCCTCCTCCTTCATCTCTATCTAAGATAGTTTGGTCTAATATGGGTGCTTGGTTATAATGTGAACAACAACATATTGATTTTGCCTTTTTAAAACTATTTTGCCCACAACATTAAAAATTGGAAAAATGCAACCAATATTGCTAAATTTGACCTAAGTGTTTATCATTTGCCTTTCAACTATTTCTCAAAGTGCAACCCAAAGGTGCTTTTTCAAGAGGCAACTGGGCTTTCTTTGTTTTTCCTTGAAGATGTTTCACTTCTCATCCAAGATGTTCAACTGAAGAAGCTTCTTGGATGAGAAGCGAAACATATCCAAGAGAAAAAAACAAAGAAAGCCCAGTTGCCTCTTGAAAAAGCACCTTTGACGAGACAACCATGACCTGCATGGCTGAAAATCTCCAGAGACATTTCTCAAGGTGTTAAGTCTGCTATTCAGACAATAGTCTGACATTTTATTTCATCACTCAACTTTTTCTTTCATAGTATGTGTTGTCTGTACACTTTATGTGTGTTTTTCCTGCTTCCTGAACAAAGAATCACGAGAGGAGTAATAACTATTAAAAGCAATTATAAAATGAAATAATTTCTCAAAGCATTAAAAGGTTCAGAATCACCTCTTTCTGATAAACCAAAAGCCTTATTAAACAAAATTGCTTTAATTTTTTTGGTATGCAAAAATTGCTTTTGCTATGTGGACCATGAAGCTGTGTCTGATGGAGGAAGGAATGTCAGTTTTGTTATGATTCCTAAGTTATCTTGCATTGGCCGCATCTGATTATATCTGCTGCAGTCCACAAGCTATTTAACTTTTATAAAATGGCTATCATCAGTTGCAATGGATAAACCACTACTCCAGGTTTTTGCTTTTGTTTTAAAAAGGCCATCAACAGCTTCTCTGGTACAAGTTGAAAAGGAGAATGATCTCTGCCTCTCATTGGAGAAGGGTAATTCTTGGTGGGGGACGGAAATCAAGTTCTGATAAAAAATGAATCCCAGATTTCATGGAAATGTCTCCCAGAATAATGCTTTGCGTCAGAGGCTCATTTCTGTGAAAATTTCAGTTAGTACAAAATACGAAGAAAGAATACAAATGTAAGTGGACATCATGACTATATTAAGTAGGTTTGATATAATCTTTTTTTTTTAAATTACATTTATATGCCGCCCTTCTCCGGAGACTCAGGGCGGCTTACAATTTTTGGGATACAACCCAATGCGCTCAGCAATAGCCTTCATTCCATTGTATATGCCTGCTTATTACTAAGCGGCATTTTTACAAAGTCAGCTTATTGCCCCCAACAATCTTGGATCCTCAATTTACCTACCCCGAGAGGATGGAAGGCTGAGTCAACCTTGAGCCTGGTGGGATTCGAGCCTGCAGTAATTGCAGGCAGCTGGAACTTAAGTGCTAGGCATTTAACAGCCTGCACCACCAAGGCCCTTTCCCCTATTGGCTTCTATCCCTAATTCAGGTTGTTGACATACGGTATGTAGTAGCCCTGTAACTCTTAGACAATCATGCCTGCTGCCTATTTTTTATCCTACCAGGCCCACGCAGGCCTATCATCACAGACTTTTAATAGTTTAATACATTATTATGTTAATTGAAATGACCGGGGTTGAGGGTTTTAACCTTCTTAATTTTTTAATTGTATTCGGCTTGTTTACTTATTTATTGTCTTTTTATTGTAAATTTGTCCTGTTTTAATGTTCGCCGCCCTGAGTCCTTAGGGAGTAGGGCGGCATACAAGTCGAATAAATAATAATAATAATAATAATAATAATTATTATTATTATTATTATTTAAAATCTGGGCTGCAATGGAACATCTTAATCTACCTCTGCTCTCTGTGCTTGTATCCTCTTTATATGGTGTACTTTTAATCGCTATCACTTTGACTTGACCAAAGATACATTTTAGTATAAAACAGCTTACGTGATGTATGTATCTGCTTCTATAGAACAAATTCTTTCACTTTAATTCACATAAGCTTCTTACAACAAGAACTGTGGAAGTTTATTTTTGCTGGACATGATGCAAAGTGCAATCTTTCTCAATTTGGCTTCTTTGATCACGGCAGATTCTAATTTTGTTATATGTGTGTGTATGTATGTGTGTGTGTATATATAATAAGTATATACATACTTAAATTTATTATATAAAATAATGCACAGATTAGTAAGCAGACACACACACACACTTACTAGTCTGTGCATTGGAAGGCTTCTTGACCACAAGATTCTGCTTCTTATTTATTTTAGTACAGGTAAATGCCTTATTTAAGGTGTTGTATTGGGAATGAATTCACTGTCAGTCATGGAATCTTACTAAGTACCATTGGCTCAATCATTCTCTCTCAGCCTAATCTATCTCATAGGAGATATTATGGGGTGAAATTGAAGGAATGAGTAAAAGGCATAGTGCCATAAGAAAGGTGGGATATAAATCTAAAAAAACAGAAAGAAAGAAATGTTTTTCCTTCTTTGGTTATTCAATTACAATATTTATTTTTGAAATGGAACTCTGAAGTATCCTTCTGATGTAGTAGAGATATTTGAAGGCCTCAATTCTGCAATATCCTTTTGACTTGAGTACATCATTCTCTCATAAATTCCCACTTTTCTCCTGTAATACCCTATGGCCTGGATTATCTATGGAATCTGTGGAAAGGGAAGAGATGTGGAATGAAAGAACATGCTTTTGGCAAATGTTACAGTTGGCAGAATTGTGTGATGCTCTGCTGAATACTCCCGACTTTAGCATATACCGCTCTGTGTGTGTGAACCACTGCAGCAAATATTTTATGTGTATTTTTAAAAGGAAGATAATTTTGGTGATGTGTGTTTTCTCTGTGACCTTGTATAAAAAATAGAAAACATTCTTAAACAGTCATTGGATCAGGAGAGTTTTGGAGAAAATGCAGTGTAGGGGCTGGATTAATTGATGTGTGAAAAAGCCTCAAAAATGGGATCATAACCTTAAAGCGAAAGAATTGAGATTAGTGACCCATACATACATAGGAATGTTCTTGCCTTCTTTCTCCTTTGGCCCCTTAAGTATACCTGGAAGCTGTTCCTAAAATTCAAAAATATTCTGTAGATAGTAATGAAAGCAGTGGGATAACGGCAACTAGAGAGGAAGAACAAAGCCACATGCTACTTTTTTTGTAAATCATTAAGTTATGTTTGTCTGCATCTTGTGAAGTGTGATGGCAAATGAAAGAAAAGAAGGATCATGTTGCAATCCCAAGGAAAGATTAGTTCGAAAATATTTTGATTTAGATCGGACAAGTTACAGTGATAAATGTTTCACATATAAACACTTTCCCTAATTATTTGCTACATCCATGTTATTACATTTGATGGTCTATTTGGCAGCTAAATATTCATTGTCACATTTATATCATATTATCATGCTTTTGTAGAGCAGAATGGGCATTATATGGATTATTCAGTCTTTTTTTCTGTAGTGTAAGATATATTTGATTTTGCCTAGCAGGATTACTGGCTACTGAGAGACATATCTTTTCACATAAGATTCCTAGATTTTACTTAAGGTAAGGCAGTAATGATCTAATCTAATAAGTGTGGAAGATCTTGTTTATAATTATATCAATTAGAGAGGATGTAATTAAACATAAAATAAACTTGAATTTGGAACCTTGAAATTTAGCAAAAATATAAATCATCCATTCTATGAAGTGCATTTTGTAACTATAGATGGAAAGGGGAAAAGGGCCCCAGTTCTGAATCCTATGCCAGAATATCCCTGGATTCATTATCTCTGGATTTTTTTAAAAAAATCACTGTTCTGATTTGAAAGGCAGATTAGTAAAAGGATTTGTGAGTTCCCTAAACTCACATCAGGAAGCAAATTAATTTCTCTGTTAGCCTTATGAGTGATTAGAAGTAGAACCTGTCTTGATCCCAGTTAGAGGGGTAATAATATCATGCCAAGAATGTAAGCCTTTAAGGGTAGATTCCTTACCATCATCTTAAAAAGAGAGAGAGAGAGAGATGCAAGGATTATGAGAAGGTATGTTAATGAGGCTGTGCTATGCCAACTAGTGGATTTATAGAAAATGGTATTCTGCAACTAGTAAAGCAGTGTAAAAAAAATAGATACATCTATTCCGTATCTGTTTTTCTTCTCCAATTTGAAACTCTAGTTTATCTGTTTTAATTTTCAAATAGATTTCACTAACGTTTAAGGAAATTTATAGCTGTACTGTGTTTAATAGTAAGTGCATTGAGAATCCAATAAATAGACACATGCTTATACAAGCACATAATCAAGGATGCAGTTCTATATATAGTTATCAAGGGTAGGATTGTATTGCAAGTAAAGACGTACATTTGGTGTCAGTGGAAAAAAATCATGAAAATGTTAATACAGATGAACAATTCGTACTTTGTTAATTCCGCCACCACTTCCATCCCTCCATAAAAGGTGAAAATGCGGGATAAAATACGATAAATTAAAAAATAAAATAAAAAATATTTTCTATTGCTATATACATTTGTATATTTTCCCTTGTGTTTTTGCAATTCCTTCAGTAACAAAGTAGCTTGTAATAAACTGTTTGCATGATATTTTACTCCAAAGTTTTGTGTGTACTTACCCAGTATATGCATTTTCATGTGAATTTTTTCATGGGCGGGGGGAAGAGAGAAGAGATTGCTTTTTAATTATGAATTGAACTGCAAATAATGTGCAGATTTTAACATGTGTGTTCATTCTGGTTTATCTGTAAGATTCAGGTGATGTGAGCTGATTCAACTTGGGGGGAAAATTGGGAAGCAATTAATAATTTTCTTTTCAATCAAGGAGTGCAAGAAAGAATTTACACATAGGTTTCTCTGTGCATAATTTTTATTTCCCTAGTTAAAGAATGAAATATAGAAAGGTTAAATTAATGTTTAAGAATGTTCTCCTTCACTCCTCTGACATGCTGAATAGTGGTCAGAAGGAAAGAATTTGATTGGAGTGAATAGATCTTACCTGAATCTATACTAGTATGCTCTGATGAAAAATCTTGCTTCAGCTCAGTCTATAGGCAGGCAGAAGGACAAAAGTGGCCAGGCCCAAAGAACAACACACTGAATTACTTCTGAGTAGTTCCTTTGTTGTTGGTCACCTACAAACAGAATCTTGCCAGACTAAAGAAATGATCTGCAATAATTACAGATATACTCTGTGAATTGCTAGGGAGGGTCTGACCTTGCTCTCTTCCTATCCACCAGACGTTCCAAGCTTGCTATCTCTTTGCCCTCTAGGAAAGAGCCCCTCCCTCCTGCGACTCTGGATTAAATTTCATCACATCAGCTGCCTTATGGGATTGCAATGAAAGTCCCAATATCTTTTATATAATATCAAATTTAAAGCATAAAACATTGCTTTTGTCATTCTGGCAAAAGCAGCATGCTTCTATGGATTCCCTTTCTTGAGCTGGGTTTTTGTCTTCATAATTCCTCTATCTTAGCATTATGCACCTCTAATTTTAGGTGTCTGCAAAGGCTTTGGAGAACAAATCTGTTTCTGTTCTGAGCAGCTTTGTTTCCTCTTTTGCAGCTTCTAATCTGTTCTGTGACAAAGGGAAAATGAATTTCTTAAATTTCATTTAAGATGAAAATAAGATCCACAATGGAACTTTGTAGAAATACCTGACATTTCTACAGTGGTATGCTAAAGAGTTATTGCATGGTCTATACCAGTGGTGGCTAACCTTTTGGGGCTCCTGTGCCAAAAATTGGGCTTGTGCTCATGTGCTCGTGTGCCACCACCCAGAAGGCAATGTGTGCGGCCACCCCACACCCCCTGTGCATGTGTGCACGATCCCCCCATACCACCCCCCTATCTGCACTGCGCATGTGCATGCCTCCCAGCTGATTTTCTGCCTGTTTGAGGCCTTTTTGGCCTCCCAGAGGCTCAAGGGAAGCTTCTGCAGCCTTTGGAGGCCGAAAAATGGGCCCGTTTCATCACTTTCAGTATTTAAGTGGTGGAACGGGCCCGTTTTTCAGCCTCCAAAGGCTGCAGAGGCTTCCCTCAAGCTTCTGGAGGCTGAAAATCAGCTGGGAAGCATGCATATGCGCAGTGCAGGTAAGTTTGGCTGGGGCTCGCATGCCAGCCCAAATGGCTCTGTGTGCCACCTGTTCACCATCACAGGTCTATACTATTCTGTCTGTGCATAAGAGTTGGTCTTAAGAATTATTCAGGGACAGCCAGAGGTGGGATTCAGCTGGTTCGGACCAGTTCGGGCGAACTGGTTGTTAAAATTCTGCCCATTTTGGTGAACTGGCTAATCCAACCATTGGCTGACCCTGCCTCCACCCATCTTTCAGGCTGTTTTCAGCTGTTTTCAGGCCATTTTTCAGCTGTGGGAGACAATGCTTTGACTACAAAATAAATTCTGATGAACTATTAGGGGCATAGTTGTAAAGTGGCTGCAATGATTTAATGAGCCAAAAAAAGTCAAGGCCACAAAATAACACAAAAATAGAAAGCCTTATTTTTCTTCTTAACTGGATTTATATCCACTTGCCCTGCAAAATAAATTAATTTGCCTCTTTTAAAATGTTTTACTGTGTCCAAGTGGATTCACGTAACCCTTCCTATAAAATAGATCAATTTGTTTCTCTTAAAATGCCTACTTCTCCATTAAAAATAATTAGATATGCAGAGATGCACAGAGTTATAAAATAAATTAATTTGCTTCCCTTAAAATACTTTGTTTCCCTCATTAAAAGTAAACAGATTCACAGAAAGAAAAAATAGGGCTTTGGGTGGTGATGTTGGTATCTGAATAAACATCCCACAGAAAACAAAGCAGTCCAATCCTAATATAGATGGAAACAGCATGCGAAATTTCAGCCTAATCAGTCAGAAATTGTATGCAAATAGGCGAGCTTGAAATAACTAGTCAAAAGCAAGGGATGTAGAATACAATCTTACTCAGCATAGACAAGAAAAAGTAGGACATTATATATGGATTGTCTTGTTCACATTGTGCAGAGGTATCAAACTCATGTTATCATGTTGTCGTCACATGATGTACCGTGACTTCCCCCCTTGCTAAAATGAGTGGGCGTGGCCAGCACATGACGCATCCGACCTGCAGGCCAGGAGTTTGTCATCCCTGACATAGTGCCAACATGAAATGATTGTAGCCATCTTCATTAGTTCTTGAGTGGATAAATTGTTTATGTCTCTTGTCTCTTGTCTCTCTCTTCCTCTTTCTGCGTGTGTGCGTGCGTGTGTTGTAGTTGGAAATGCTGTTTCTGTGCCACCAACCATGTCTTTTCTTTAGTGCTTTGACCACATTGAAGGATCATAAGTAGAAGTATCTAGGCAATTAAGATACATCTTGAGTTGCTTCTGTCTTCTGTTCTCTTTAGTCTCTTTTTATGAGACTTAGCTTTGAGGGGTACTTGGTGTTCTCTGAGTTTGGTTGTTTTCTTCCAAACGTTTCATTACCCTTACTAGGTAACATCATCAGTGCTAGTAAGGAGTGCTGTTTGCTGTCAGTTTATATGCTAGTATCTTGCTTGTCTGTGTCGGTGGGGCCGGTCCTAGGAATTCTTTGGTGGCTCTTTGGCAGTTGCTTAGTTGATTATTGGTCTGAAGTTGATCTTGGAGTTAATCTATGCTGATCTGAGTGCTGGTTACTGGTGGAGAGGTGCTTGGGTCTTTTTGTTCCTTTTTGGATGGTCTCTTTTGCATAGTCTAGAGAAGTTGTTAATGTCTATATGTCTATTGATGGCTGATTTGTCAGAGTGCCAGGCTTCTAGAAGTTTCCTGTCATTTTTGGATTTTGCCTGGTCTAGGATTGTCACATTTTCCCAATTGAAACTATGGTTAAATCTGTCTATGTGTTGTGAAATTAAAGAATTTTCGCTTAGCTTTGAATCCCTTAATCATTCTTGTTTCCTTTCTCTGACTTCTTTTCTGTTTGTTTGAATCATTCTTAAAATGTGATGCCCCAAACCTGAATCTGAAATCAAGGTGAGCTCTGATTTATGCATATAAATATGGTATTATTATTTTCTTCGCTTTGAGATTGGTACTTCTGTTGATTTAGTCTAAAGTTGCATTTGTGGGTTTTTTTTGCAGCCAAATTTCTCCATTGAATCAAAACTAACTAGTATCACAATTGTACTTTCACAAGTACTATTACCAAGCCAAGTATTCCCCTTTCTATATTCATAGATTCCATTTTTCTTTCCTTTATGAAGAACTTTGCAACTGTCTTGTTAAATTTCATTCCATTATTTTTGGTCCATTGTTTTGAATTTTATTTCTCTTTTCTAAGTTATTAGCCACCCCTCATAATTCTGTGTCATTTGAAGATTAACTAAATGTTTCTCTAAGTTTGGAATCCTAAACTAATTTTTCAAGCATCCCACTCAGTATTCCAAATTGAAGAATTATAGAATCACTCCACTTTGATGAGAAACCACTGATAGAAATGTTACATTAATGAATTACTATAAATTATGTGCACTTTATAGAAATTATATGCAGTTATGTGATCAGCTATGCATTCATTTAATTGTCTTGGTGAATATCCCATGCTTAATCTGCTTGCTAATCAGAATGTCATGGAATACTTGGTCAAATCCACACTGACCTCTGGCAATTAATTTAGCATTTTAACGATGTTTATAGATCAATTGATTTAGGAAGTGCTCTCAAAAGTCGCAGGTACTTGAAATTTTGTGGGTTGAGACAAATGAGTAATTTCATGTTTTCTTTGCCACCTGTTTGCCATATTCACTGAGTTAACTAGTATTCTGATTCCTTTCCTTTTTATTTTGAGCATGTCTAAAAGCTTTTTTTTTTTTTGAGCATCTTTCCCCAACCAGAATTGATTTTTGAGCGTTAGCTATTTTATAATAATTCTAGGTTTGTTATATGATTTTGTATGCTTACTTAAAATAATGCTCCTAGTTTTTTCTAAAGTGCAAAGGTCTTTATTTGATCAAGAATTCAAGATCAAGAATTTGAGATGCCACATCGACAGGATTCAGATGCAACTACTAAAAATCATATTTATCATGCACTGTCCAAACACTCTTACTAATAATAAGATACAACTCTTCTTGTGGTAGAAATCCATTGTCCATATTATTTAGATCATGTTTCCAGAATCCAAGTCTCTCATCAGCATCATTTCTGAAGCCAATCATTTACCTGCATTATGCTTCTTTCTCTTTTAGTCTCTATCACTCTTGGACCAAAAAAATTGACAAGACTATCTGAGCACTCAGATCTTTCAACTTATTTTCTAGATCTTAAAAATCCACAGTGATGCTCTGATATGGTTGTAACTGTTCTTGGTATTAACTTTTATCTCTGATTAACAGTAAGCTATAACTGCCAATGGACTTGATAAGGCTTAGAAGATTTGTACTTCTGTCATACATTGCTTCAATTCTCTGTAATCACCAATATCATGATTCTTAGTGTTGTTATAGGAATATAGGAGGATACCAGTTTGGTCTAGTAGTGGTAAAGGCATTAGGCTTGTAACCAGGTGACTGAGTTCTAGTCTTGCTTTAGACATAAAAGATGGGTAGGTGACTTTGGGCCTATCACTGTCTCTCAGCCCAACTCACCTCATGGAGTTGTTTTGTGGGGGAAAACAGGAGGAAAACAGAATAATAAATAAGCATCACTTGCATTATATACCTTTTTTCCCCATGAGACGTGACTTAAGTTCTGAAATAATCCTTTTATTAGAAATGTTAAGTTTGGGGAGAAAGTTTGAACAAGAGGAAGTATCAGTGGTGAATATACACATCTCCTTCAATACCATTTGACAAGATGTTTAAATAATTTTACTAAAATGTGTGAAGCTTTTATAATTGTAAAAATTGCAAATTAAAGTGTTCGTATTTGTTCTTGAAGTGGTAGATAGGACAAATCAACCCAGAGTTCTCATTTGAGGCACAAAAGACCAGGCTCAAGTTATTCTATTTTGGAGGCAATGTGAGAAGATCCAGGTCTCTGGAAATGGCTCATGTTGGGAAAGGTAGAAAGAAATAGAAGAGGATGATTGGCAGCAAGATGCATGGTCTCAGTTACAGTGGTAATGGGTGCACCATGGAGGGACTTGAAAGAACAAGTTAGGGATGGAAAAAAGGCTATTCATATGGTCTATCAACCAGGAATCCTGATTGTTTCAGTGCTAGTTATGTTTACTGACCATGTTCCCAATAGAATGAAGCTTTGCTGTTTCTTAAGCAAAACATGCAAACGAATGAGATATAGCCCCTGAACATTTGGCATTTGATATATTAGAGACATAATCAGCATAATGTGAAGAGCATGATCAGAGTCAAAACCACCAAAGGGGTAAGGAGCTTGAGCAAGCCAAGACTTTCGAGTTCACCTGGTGGCTACTTTCCATATTCTGTATTTCAATGCACTGTTCTTAAGCAGAGGAAGAATCTTATTTTAAAATATTAAAACATGTGGAAAAATATGTATTAATGTGAAATAGATAGCATCACAACCAAATGGATTTTTAGCTGGCTGATAAACTGTACTCAACAAGTAGTCTTTAATGTTACTACATCTACATGGAGGGAAGTAAGCAGTGGGGTACCACAAGGTTCTATCCTAGGCCCAGTACTCTTCAATATCTTCATAAATGACTTAGATGAGGGAATAGAAGGGTACCTCATCAAATTTGCAAATAACAGTAATCTGGCAAGACTAGACATCTCTTGCTGGATCTAATGGACAAGTAGATGTTCACCAGGTAGATATCAAATTTTGTTATTTCCACCTTTTGAGTTTACTGTAGAACAGCCATGGGCATTTTATAGCCCCTTGGCCACATCCAGCCCTTTGGCTGTCCCAGTCCAGCCCATAGGGATTGCTTTTATTTTGAAGGTGATTGCTACCCCACCCCCCAGTCTGCGTATATGTGTGCATGCATGCCTACACACCTTCACAGCCCTATTGGTTGAGCCCTCCACAACAATACCAGTTTCTCATATGGCCCTTAATTTCCACCAGTGGCACTAAGAGCCAAAAATATTTTCACTTTCAGTGCCCAAAGTTTTAACATTTTAAACCTTTTCATTATTTTATATGTTATTTTGTAGCAAAGCAAGCACCCCAGAGTCGCTTCACAGTGAGACAGGTGGCATATAAATTTAATTAATAGAATAAATAAATATCCATGAGTTTGGACTCAGTTCTGCTGGTTAGATAGTTTGTGATCTAAATAATCATCTCTGAGGTGAATGTTTCCCTCATACCAGGTTTGAAATGATATTTGGAGAGCAAGTGTGATCATCTCTAGCTTTGATTTGTTTTAACAAAGAAAGGGAAAGAATTGGAGCACACAAGGAATAAAGAAAATAGGAAATATGTGATCCCAAAATTTGGAACTAACTGCCAAAAATATAGACCAGAAGTGTGTCATTATAATTTCTAATATACTGCTGTCTTATCAAATTGTTGAAAATGTCCCTATTTTTTTTTCTTTGCTTCTTCACATTGGAGGGTGAGAGAGTGGGAAACATGCAGTTCTCTGTTGATATAAATTACAGATTGATCCTTTGTGTTTGGCCGGAAAACCACATAAGACCCTAAAGCTGTAATTAGCTTTGTTTGGAGCCCAAAGTAGAAAGCTTTAGCTTTTGAACAGTAGCCCTTCTGTTACCAATTTCTGTGCCATGGTTTGCCAAGCAATACACCGACATCAGCAAAGATGGGGTTTATGGATCTTATACAATCTAAACTGTGAAACAGAGACAGGGTTTGCCTTTCTGCTTGCCTTGGAGCAAGCTTCTTGATGTTTACCAACTTCCCTCATTTTTTGAATTCTCAAGCCTAAAGGCCAATAGTTTCAAAACCAAGATCTTTTTGCTGGAGTTAAAAAAAATCCTTGAAACAAAGAGTCAAAATAGAAAGTTGAAAAGAGATGCTTGTTTCTAAACATGGATGAGTTTCACAGCGATAAACGTGCAGAGAAAAGAAGAAGATTAGGTTTGTAAAAAAGACAAAGTTTATACCTGTGCAGAATTTGAAATACTTTTATAAAATAGTAAAACCAGATTGTGCCATTCGGTCAAAACCGGAAGCTATCATAGGTAAATGGGTACACAAGTGAGGGACATTTCATTTCCACATACAGTGGGAGCTCTGCAAAGTGAGTAAGTTACGAAGAGAAGGCAACTCGAGGGGTAAAATAAAATATGCTATTCTTTTCATATGTATTCTATGCTGTCTTGAATCCAGCTTGTTTTGTTGGTTTAACAAATGTTCCAAGAGGATATTTCCAATCATGTGTCATCCTGAGCCCTCTCTCCTTTACTGGTGATCCTTCCTAGGCCCGAGGGACCTGGGACTGCTTTGTCCTGCTCCTCTGGTCGTTCCTCCATCAGCCCTAGCTCTGTCTCGTCCTCCTCCTCCTCATACCCAAGCTTCGATGGGGCCATGACACCTTCTGACAAGCAAAGTCAGTGGGGAAGCCAGATTCACTCAACAACTGTGTTACTGACTTAATAATTTCAGTGATTCACTTAACAACTGTGGCAGAAAGGTCATAAAGTGGGGCAAAATTAACTCAAAGTTTTCACTTAGCAACAGAAATTTTGGGCTCAGTTGTGGTTATAGGTTGAGGACTACCTGTATCTCGAACTATTATGAAATTAGGGGTCCTTGGTGCTCTTACCTGTTTTCTTTTAGACCTTTCATTACCCAAGCTGGTTAACCTCATCAGTGCTAGTAAGGAGTGCTGTTGGTGTTGGTGGGGGAACTCTTAGAGATTCTTTGGTTGGGCTGTTTGCTGTTGGCTCTTTGGCAGTTTCTTGATTGGGATATTGCTTACTTGATTGTTGGTCTGATGTTAACCTTGGAGGTTAATCTATGCTGATCCGGGTGCTGATTTCTGGTGGAGAGGTGCTTGGGTCTTTTTGTTCCTTTTTGATGGAGTGGCAGGCTTCTAGAAATTCCCTGGCATTTTTGGCAGGGAATTTCAACCTTTAGCTACAAATATTCTTCTTTATTAATATTATGAAATTATATAACAAAATTATGAATGACTCACTCCTACTGGTGCATGCTGACATTCTTCATTTATCAAATAGAAGACTCAAATCTAGGAAGCTCCCACCGGCACTTGCACAACGTCTACCTAACAACTTTAATATTGATTCCCAATGGAAAGCCAAATGGGTCCCTGAATGCCCAGAGATAGGAAGACATATAAATGATCCCACAAAAAAGGTGCCAGGCTTTGAACTATGGTACCACCTCAGCAATGGACAACCCTGAATAGGATTCACACCTCACATGGCATTTGCCTGGGCTCTCTATATAAATGGGGCATCATATTGTCCCCTCATGACTGCAGGGCCTCAAGTCAAACTGTAGTTCACATCATGACCAGCTGTAAGCTGAGGGCATATACCATCCAATATCTGATTTTTTAAAATATAAATGATGCTGCACTTCAATGGTTAATGACCTAGACCTTGGGGTCTTCAAACTTGACAGCTTTAAGATTGTCATGTTAGCTCAGGAATTCTGGGAGTTGAAGTCCACAAGTCTTAATCTTGCCAAGTTTGAAGACCCTTGACCTAGACATTGGTATTCTAACATAGATCTTTTTAACGTTTATATTTTAATGTGAAATGTGAATATACAGGTGAAACTCGAAGAATTAGAATATCGTGCAAAAGTTCATTTATTTCAGTAATGCAACTTAAAAGGTGAAACTAATATATGAGATAGACTCATTACATGCAAAACAAGATAGCTCAAGCCGTGATTTGTCGTAATTGTGATGATTATGGCTTACAGCTCATGAAAACCCCAAATCCACAATCTCAGAAAATTAGAATATTGTGAAAAGGTGCAATATTCTAGGCTCAAAGTGTCCCACTGTAATCACCTAGTTAAGCCATAACACCTGCAAAGGGTTCCTGAGCCTTTAAATGGCCTCTCAGTCTGGTTCAGTAGGAATCCTTTAAATGGCCTCTCAGTCTGGTTCAGTAGGAATCACAATCATGGGAAAGACTGCTGACCTGACAGTTGTGCAGAAAACCATCATTGACACCCTCCATAAGGAGGGAAAGCCTCAAAAGGTAATTGCAAAGAAGTTGATGTTCCCAAAGTGCTGTATCAAAACACATTAATAGAAAGTTATGTGGAAGGGAAAAGGGTGGAAGAAAAAGGTGCACAAGCAGCAGGGATGACCGCAGCCTGGAGAGGATTGTCAGGAAAAGGCCATTCAAAAGTGTTGTGGACTTTCACAAGGAGTGGACTGAGGCTGAGTCAGTGCATCAAGAGCCACCACACACAGACGGATCCTGGACATGGGCTTCAAATGTCGTCAGAAGCATCTTACTTGGGCTAAAGAAAAACAGATCTGGTCTGTTGCTCAGTGGTCCAAAGTCCTCTTTTTTGATGAGAGCAACTTTTGCATCTCATTTGGAAACCAAGGACCCAGAGTCTGGAGGAAGAATGGAGAGGCACACACTGCAAGATGCTTGAAGTCCAGTGTGAAGTTTCCACAGTTTGTGTTGATTTGGGGAGCCATGTCATCTGCTGGTGTTGGTCCACTTTGCTTCATTAAGTCCAGGGTCAATGCAGCCGTCTACCAGGAGATTTTAGAGCACTTCATGCTTCCTTCTGCAGACGAGCTTTATGGGGATGCTGACTTCATTTTCCAGCAGGACTTGGCACCTGCCCACACTGCCAAAAGCACCAAAATCTGGTTCAATGACCGTGGGATTACTGTGCTTGATTGGACAGCAAACTCGCCTGACCTGAACCACATAGAGAATCTGTGGGGCATTGCCAAGACAAAGATGAGAGACATGAGACCGAACAATGCAGAAGAGCTGAAGGCCGCTATTGAAGCATCCTAGTCTTCCATAACACCTCAGCAGTGCCACAGGCTGATAGCTTCCATGCCACGCCGCATTGAGGCAGTAATTGCTGCAAAAGGGGCCCAAACCAAATACTGAGTACATATGCATGCTTATACTTTTCAGAGGTCCGATATTGTTCTATGTACAATCCTTGTTTTATTGATTGCATGTCATATTCTAATTTTCTGAGATTGTGGATTTGGGGTTTTCATGAGCTGTAAGCCATAATCATCACAATTATGACAAATCATGGCTTGAACTATCTTGTTTTGCATGTCATGAGTCTATCTCATATATTAGTTTCACCTTTTAAGTTGCATTACAGAAATAAATGAACTTTTGCATGAGATTCTAATTTTTTGAGTTTCACCTGTATATTGCTAGTTCACGTATGATATGCCATATACTAAATAAACCTCAAAATGCCTTTGGATTCCTTGAAGGACTCCATCCCATCAGTAGCCCAGAAGAAAGAGAAAAAAATAGACCTGTTGGCTTCCAATGGTAAAATGCAGAGAGTGGCACATTGTCATTCCGTGTCACAGGCAGAAAAATATCTTGCAAAGAGGCTGCTTCTTATTTCTTAAGGAAGCCAAATTCACTAGATTTCCCCCACCCCTTAAATAAAACTGTACACGGCTGCAATTATGTACAATTCTCTCTACCTCTCTCTTCCCATTCCACATTTAAATAGTTCCTGCATTTCCATTTTCTTCTGTTGCGCTAGCTTCAGTTTGAATTAATTAATCCTATTTGAAGCTAACACTATTTTTAATGAGAGAGTGCCCATTCATGCATGCAGTAATAATTCCTCAAATTAGCTATTCTGGTATGTTAGTATTAAATGCCTGACTTAAAATTAAACAATGGAAGTACTTTGGATTTCTTTTAAAGGGATATCCCCACCTGTCTTATTTTTTGATTCATAACTAAGAAGGCATCTAACATGCTTTATATTCAAAAAGGGCATACAAGTGGATAAGGGGTGAGGTTTTTCTTCTGTGTAGGAGGCTCTTTTCAACAGTTAAACTAAGGAGTCAAAAATCTGTGTATTATTTAGACTTTCTTCAAGCCTTTTCTCACTCCCAAGCTAATTTGCAAAGGAACATTATATTAAGATTGCAAGGCATTAAAGCAATAAAATAGCATATAAAATTAAGCAACATTAAAATTACAGCTCTGTGTATAGCCTTAAAATGACTTTAAGAGAAAAAAATCAGGAGCCTTCTAAAAGATAAGATGAATCTGTATGCAGTTGCATTCCAACCCACAATATTTCTGTATCAAAGCCTTTGACACTGACCTGAAGATTTAAGTACCGGTAGGTACATGTGCCTTTCTTATGTATCCCTTCAGATGTATTAGACTAATTTGCATAATTTTAGCACAACAAAGCCAATGTTGATGATGAATTATGGGAGCTGAAATCCAAAACATGTCTGGAAACCAGTTTGCACAAGGCTAGTGTCCAGTGTTTGGATCTTATTTAAGTTTTTTAGGTTTTGTATAATTTTTATATTTTTAAGATTGTTAAGTCACCCAGAGTTATCTTGTGGTAAGATGGGTAGCCAATAAATTTTACAAGCAAACAAAAACAAACAATATAAGAAATATATAAACCCATACTTCCACACATATCCACATTGTCTTTCAATTTCATCTGTCAGTAGTGTCCAGCATAGCCAATGGGAAGGAATTGTGAAGTTATCCAAAAGACCAGAAACCACTATTGCTTTCCCGCTCCCAGTTTAAGCAGTCTATTTCTTAGCTGAAATTAATTAAAAAGGGAGCACAGTTTTCTTCCTGTTGGATTTATACTATCAAACATGATCGTCTCCCTTAAAACATTTTCCCAATCTTTGAGTAGTACCTCGATTTATGCAAATATGATTATATTATAACTTTTCTAGAAGAGAAGAAGAGATAATTGCTAAACATATATTTTGTTTCAAATCTTGATTTGTAGAGTTGACTGTCTGGGAATATGTAGAAATCATTCCGAGGAATATGAAAATTCGTGCTTCAGTAACTTGTCATTTACTGGGTATGAAAATAAAGTTATTCATTTCTTTGTGTGCAAGAAGTCATATCTCATGATAAGAGCTCTTTTAACTTCATGTGAGATTCTGAGGAAGTAGCAATGGAAGAATAACAACATAGGCAGATTATTTATTCATTTTATTAGACTTTATGTAGTGCTGACTATTGAAGGTTTTTCAAGTTTTGCTGAATTGAATAGGACAGGATGTTATTTCACTTTACAATTTGCTCGCCACTACTTCTGCCATCTATTTGGGCAAAAGTTTTCTTTACAACACACTAAGATAATCAGAGTGAGAGCAAAAACATTTTGTTTCAATGTGATTAGTCTTCACAATGCTATGATATAACCAGAAATGGCTTTAGATAAAGGTAAAGGTTCCTCTTGCACATACGTGCTAGTCATTTCCGGTTCTAGGGGGAAGTACTCATCTCCGTTACAAAGCCGAACAGCCAGTGCTGTCCGAAGACGTCTCTGTGGTCATGTGGCCAGCATGACTAAAAGCTGAAGGTGCAGAAAACACTGTTACCTTCCCACCAAAGTGGTCCCTATTTTTCTACTTGCATTTCTACATGCTTTTGAACTGCTAGGTTGGCAGAAGCTGGGACAAATAACAGGAGCTCACTCTGTTACGTGGTGCTAGGGATTCGAACCACCAAATTGCTGACCTTTCTGATCGACAAGCTCAGGGTCTTCACCATTGAGCCACCGTGCCCCATGGCTGTAAATTACATTGTTGTAATATGTGAAGATTCTTGGTTTTGCTTTGATTCTGTTATATCTTTATTAAAATGTACTATTGTTTTCAACTGTATGTGGCTCTGAGGTCTTGGTGAACAGAGAGATATTACAAATACTCTATTATAGTATTGGTGTTGTTTGATCCCTTATTAGCTCAATTCCTCTTAGACAGAAGAGTAGAGATCAGAGTGTACCATCCTTATAGCCCCCTTCCGAGGAGTGAATGTGCCTATGTTTCTGGCGAATTAATAGCAACACATTCACTAAAATAAATATAATAACTTCTGTGATCAACAAACACTTAAAAACAGAGAAAGCAAAAGTCCTTTCCTGAACTTCAGCCATTAGTTCATGGGATTTCTAATCATGGCATTAGTTCATGGGATTTCTAAGAGGACCCTGCACAACACTGACATTTAAAAAGAATGTTTTAAAGGAATGTTTCTAAACTCTTTTTCTTTTAAAAAATTACAAAGATAGTGTACAAGTTTTGAGAGCAGTAAAACACTAGCTACATTGTAAACCATAAAAACTGTGACGTGCATGTAAAACAACATCGGCAGGAACTTAATAGAATTTTAAAAGCTAAATTAAACTTGGATCAGGATGTGTTTTCTAAAAACAGAAAGATAGAATCATTCTTTTCAATCAATTGGCTTGCTGAAATTGTGTTCAGCCTTAAACCTATGTATCCTTTGCACTGTGGATCAATTTGAAGTGAGTGCTTTTTGAACACTTTTTTGGGCTCCGGACCACCCTTCACAAAGTGCATACTGTAAACAATAAGCCCAGACTTTAAAAAGGAGTATTTTGACAGCCTAAAAATGGGAGGGGGGGCATTTTTACATAAGCTTTCAAAGATCACTGTCAGTTTCATCAGATGAAAGGCCAGTGAAACTTCTTGCTGCATAAATACATCATGATTTCAACCATATTTATATCTGTTCCCCTTGCTCCTATTAGGTTTGTGTGTGTGTGTGCATGTACCTCTAAGACAATGTTGAACATTGGCAACTACCTGAACTAATCTCTGCAGTTTTTTGGCAGTATTTTTGAAAGAGGTTGGCTCTTTCTTCCTTTCTAGGGCTAGGCCAAAGTCATCCAGCTGGCTTCATGCTTTAGGTGGGACTAGAATCCATAGTCTGCCAGTTTCTATCCTGATGTCTTAATCCAGGGGTCCCCAAACTTGGCAACTTTAAGAGTTGTGGACTTCAACTCCCAGAAAGTCTTAAAGTTGCCAAGTTTGGAGACCTCTGTCTTAACCTCTGTATACTAAGCTGGCTTTCTTGTTCCTCTTAATGATGTGAAGAAAATGTTGTCTTTCAATGAAAAAAGGTACTTTTCCTCATGTACAGGTAGTCCTCAACATATAACAGTTCATTTAGTGACCATTCAAAGTTACAATGTCCCTGAAAAATGTGACTTATGACCCTTTTTCATACTTATGACCATTGCAGCATCCCCTTGGTCATGTGTTCAGAATTTGGATGCTGAGCAACTGGCTCATATTTATGGCAATTGTGGTATCCTGGGATCGTATGATTTCCATTTGCAACCTTCTGTCAAGCAAACTTAGAGGGGAAGCCAGATTCTCTTAAGAACCCTATTTCTAACTTAAACACTGCAGTGATTCACTTAACACCTGTGGCAAGAAAAGTCATAAAATGGGACCAACTTCACTGAAGAACTGTCTCAGTTTGCAAATGAAATTTTGGGCTCAATTGTGGTTGTACATCAAGGATTACCTGTAGTTGTAAGCTGTAGGTGTGCATGACATGAGGACAAAATAGTTGAGCACATACTTGAAGCTTATGTCATAGAAATTCCATCTTCATTCCCATTTTCATCTCTGCCTTTAACCTGTAGTTAGCACAGTATATGCCTGAATCAGATGCTGGCTTATAGTGCAAAACGAATATGGTAAATTTCCATTGTCTTAAATGAGGGTACTTTTACTTTATATCAGTTCAGGCATCTGGTCTCTCCAGTAGTGTTGTACTAGCAGTGAAGAACCCCTTAGTCAATTTTCTAGTATAATTTTTATCGAATCATAGCAATGCAAGGAATTTTGATAAAGTCCTGTGCTATTCAGGTATAATTTATCCCCTTTTGTCTGTTATATGCCCAAACTGCCATGTCTTCTGAAACAATTGTATAATATAGCAAAAAGGAGATGAGAAGGTTTTCCATGAAGGTGACTGGAAAATCCTATATTTAGTGCTTGATCATCTTATTCAGTTATGTATCAGAAGCTATTTTATTATAATTTAGTAAGTTCAATACACACATAAATTACAGAATAGCTCATTTAAGCAGAGAATAAAATCAAGTTATTCAGCACAATATCATATTACCATTATTAAAGTAGCTTTTCCCCCCAGAATGTCCAATAAAAATGGTAATGTCCAATAAAATGTTAATAAAATGATAAATAATCTTTTAAAAATTATTTCTGATGATAAAAAGTTGTAGACAATGAACAATTGACTTTGGCTGGCTTTATTTTTTATCATAAACTGTGACGCTTAATAGCTATAAGTGATTTAAGTGGCACAAAATACTTTTGAATTAACAGAATCTCTCATTCTTTGCCAAATTATCCCTGTGGCAACTTAGCAATGCTACAGAAGCATGTAGCATGAAAAAATGGTCATATTTGTAAAACAAATGTTCTTTTGTGTTGTGGCCAGAGCTGGCAAGAAAAAAAAATCTGTTTTAATAATATAATAGTGTCTTTTAATATTCAAATGTGCAACAACAATTTCAGTTTTGGACATTTACCTGTTCCAAGTCAGTATCCCAAAATTAGATTGTTGTTATGTGATACTTGAAACTGTAATGTCCTTTTTATTGTCAGTTTTGCATGGCCAAATCTTAGCACATATTTAGTACAGAAGCTCCAAGCAAACTCAGCTTTATCCGTGCAACTAATTTCAACTTTATTTACAAACGATATTGTAGATATAAGGGATTTAACTTCTGTGTCAGTAGAAGAAAGTGCATCTTGGAAGCATTTTTTTTCAGAGTCAGTAGGGGTCAAATGATCTGTATCCTTTTTACAACCATTTTAAGAGGATTGGGTAACCTGCTGCTGGGTGGTTTCAAAAGGACAAAAAGATTAAATCAGGTAAACCCAAAAGCTTAAGAAAAACATAGCTGATTTTAAATGAATATTTACAGTGAGCCAGAACTATGTGTACTACTGTACATTTTAAAGCAATCTAACGTACATTTAAAAAAAACAAATGTGCCTTGAGGGAGAGATAGACAAATATACCTATGCTTATTGAGATATATTATCATAGGATTTATCAATTTGAGAAGAAAAGAACCTCCCCAATTATTATTTAAAAAAAATAACAATTTAATTGATATATTTAGTGATGTATTTGGCAAACAAATCATTGCCTTATCCAGCACTGACATCTTTGTTTACAAGCCTGTTTCTTGGACTGAATGAGACTTTTCTACTTTCGGGAGGGGGAGCGGAATGCAAGTAATGAGTGGCTTTAACTCTGGTGCTTTGCCTAGAATTATACTCAACCGTCCAGAAAAAAGACAAAGTTAATGTTGGGAAAATCCTATAGGAGATGTTTAGATTCAATGGTGGTTATCGTCTAGTAAATTGCTACTAATGACTTGTGTCCCATGGCAGAGATCTTGTAAATGGACAAGCTCCCATGGTAGCCATTTTAGTAAAGCACACACAACAACTCAACATATCTACCAGCACAAATGAAAATCTTTCCTGGACCCTTAAATAATACGCTGCATAAACGTTTAGAAGAAAAGCATCTAGGGTTCAAATATAAAGGAAGGACATACTGATTTTTTCCCCCAAAGCTCTCTCTCGGATGCTTTGCTTTACAGACTTGTCTTTCAAGAATAAGCCTGTGTAAGAATACAGGTAGTCCTCGACTTACGACCACAATTGAGCCCAAAATTTCTGTTGCTAAATGAAACATTTGTTAAGTGAGTTTACCCCATGTTACGACCTTTCTTGCCACAGTTGTTAATTGAATCACTGTTAAATTAATTAAATTGTTACATAAATCTGGCTTCCCCATTAATTTTTCTTGTCAGAAGGTCGCAAAAGATGATCATGTGATCCTGGGACACTGCAGCTGTCATAAATATGAGCCAATTGCCCGGCATATGAATTTTAATCACATGATCATGAGGAGGTTGCAACAGTTGTAAGTGTCAAAACTGTCATAAGTGCAAATTAAGCAAATGCCACAGTCATAAGTGTGAACCCATTGTTTGCTACAGGTGCGGTTTTGCCAAAAACCAGACGTGTCAGTCTTTAGCAAAACCATTGTAAAATGCAGTCATATGATCATGAGATGCTGCAAATGGCTGTAAATTCAGCCGTGTTGCTAAGCGGCAAAGAGTGGTCACATGACCAGGAGGAGGCCATTTGGGTGAAGTCTAATTTTTCAGGTAGGTGATAAGCTCCATCGGTCATAAGTCAAAGTACCCATACTTAAGCAGACAGAAATCCAAAAATGAAGTGAATTTTGTAAAATTATGTGAATATTTGCAGGTTGCAAATACCCAGTCTTTAATACTGTTCCTAACATTATGTCTGTTATAACAGATAATCTTTTCCTAACATTATGTTTCCAAATGGATGTTCCTCTCAGTGACTAAACTCTTTTTTTTAAAAAAGTAAAACAAGGACCAAACTGAAAAGTCCCAGGTAGCCCCTGAAACAATTTTAAATTATTGTACTATTGTAGGTTGGTACAATTTGTATTCTGGCATCGCTGATTGTTTTAAAAAGTTTTTTTAAAAAAAAAAACCTTTTAATTTTTGATCCCATGACATTTTAAAACAAAAGTTTCATTGAAATGTGAGTAAAAGCTAAAAAAAGTATTTTATGATTATAAATCCCAGTCCCTAAGGCAACATTATAGGAAACAAAAGATCGTTTTTCTAAACTTCCTCTGCTTTGAACAATAACTGTCTTGCTTGAAATATAGTATCTTGTTTTGCCTACTGCTGTTAGCTGAATGACATGAAGAGACTTGGCTGGGATTTAAAAATGACATTTTTCTTTATCAGATTTTCTTAGCTTAATGCATTTAAAGTTTGTGTTCATTTTTCTAAATGGGGTCGTTTATGATTTTGTACTAAGTACAAACAGAACGTCACATGCTAATTGAAAGTTATAAGGTTATTTTTAAATAGGGTTGGGTTTCTAGGACCAGAAAAGAATTTAGAATTATTAATAATGGTAGTAAATTAATTTTCTCTGAATAAAATACAAATATCTTTTCTGAACATAGAACAATATGGATGGACTTTTTCTAATACAATGTATTTTGTACTAATACTGAAATATTTTTCAGAGGTTGGCAATACAAATAGATGAATTGAGATATTAGTATCCTAACTTAAGCACACCATTATTAGAAACTTGGGTGGATTTGTGCTTACAAATTTCAAAAGGAATTGGAACCAGCAAATCACAATATATAATGTCTACTTCTTCATCAGGACTCTACACCAGCGTGCAAAAATATATTTGTAATTTTAAAAGAAAATAAAGTAGCTGTATTAAAAATAGAAACAAAAAGAAGTTGGATTTTTATGTTTTATTTACATATTTCTTTGCTTGGCAACCAATTATAGATCTGATTCTTGAGTTTCCTAAGATTACAGGTAGGCCTCAACTTACGACCACAATTGATTCTAAAATTTCTGTTGCTAAACAGAACAGTTGTTAGTGAGTTTGGCCCCATTTTACAACCTTTCTTGTCACAGCTGTTAAGTGAATCACTGAAGTAGTTAAATTAGTAATATAGTTCATAAGTGAATCTGGCTTCCCCATTGACTTTGCTTGTCAGAAGGTCGTAAAAGGTGATCACATGACCCCGGGATGCTGCAACCATCATAAGTACATGCCAGTTGCCCAGCATCCAAAATTTGATCACATGACCATGGGTTGCAACGGTCATGTGAAAAACAATCATAAGTCACTTTTTCAGTGCTGTTGTAACTTTGAATGGTCACTAAACAAATGGTTGTAAGTCAAGGACTACCTGTAATCAATACCAAGTTCCTTCCCAGAATGAAAGAAATCACTTTGCATCCTAACAAGGCAGGACAACTTCAAAAATTTTAAAATATGTTGATTTCACTTGAAAAAGCCCCAAATTTTTCCTCAAGAAAATCCTCTGTGTTTAGGGGATCAAATTTTAGTTGACAAAGTTTTAACTAGTCAAAGCTGACTTTTATTGAGAAGAATATTGTGTTTTAGGTAAGAATTAATTTAGAAAATAGAGAAATTTTCATAAACTGTTATAGAAATGCTCCATGGGCATTTGCACTTGTGCTGCACATGTCTAGAAGTTAACAATTTAATAGCACTTAGACTTATATAGTGCTCCACAGTACTTTACAGCCATCTCTAAGAGATTTATAGAGTCAGCATATTGCCCCCAAAAATCTGGGTCCAAATTTTACTGACTTCAAAGGATAAAAGGCTGAATCCACCTTGAGCTGGTGAGACTCGAATTGCTGGCAACTGGCAGTCAGAAGAAGTAGCCTGCACTACCACATCTCATTAATGATGCCTATATACCAATTTACCACTAGAGCTGCTGCTGCTGCTCATACCACTAGTAGTAAATTTTAATAGAAGCTGTTACATGCTGTGAAGACCTAACCCCTGGTTTGAAGGGAATGATGGAAAAGGGGAAAAGAGGAGGACTTATAGCGAAATAGAAGGGCCAAGTTATAGTGATACTAGGTGCACTGAAGGACAAGGTTTGGGGCAGATCATCTTTTCCTGGCTTCCCTCAATCTGATATCCTTTTGACATATTAAACCTCAGTCTGTAGCAGTTATTTTGGGACTATAAATGTATAGACTTTGGTGTAAATTGGGTTGGATATACTTAAAGAATCCTTAAGCATTTGTTCCCAGACCTGTAGGCAAGGCAGAACATATATCTAGGTAATCCTTGATTTACAACCATAATTGGGACCAGAATTTCTGATGTTAAGCAAGGCAGTTTAGTGATTCATGTCTGTTATTGAAACCTTTTGCTCTCCTATGAGCTGCTCAGAGCATCCAGTGTTGGGAGGTGCTTCAGTCTCTTCATGGAAGGCTGGGCTTAAAATTGAGGACGCTCCTCCTCCTCCACGAGGCTCCTCCTTAGCGTCCCCAGTTTTAGCTCAGCCTTTCTAGAGATAGGTTGTGGTTAATATTTCTCTCCTGGTCGGAACAGTGCTTTTCATCTTTCCACATACAGATTCAGGTCAAGTATACAGGTTTTCTGTGTCTTTTACTATAGCCCGACATATTAGGCAAATCCGGGGGTTGGCTCAGGCGGTTTTTTCGCTTTGCGAGCACTCGAGCTGAGTGAGGCAGAGGCCTCATTAACACGTGGCAGCTTATCTCCCGATCAATCAGCCGGCTGCTCCAGAGTGCTATTCCCCTAAAACGGGAAACGCGTTTCCTTCGTTCCTCTTTCTGAGCGCTCGACAAAAAAAAAATCAATAATTCGGCGGCTTATCTTTCCGATCACTAGCCAGCCGTTTCTTAGTGCGCCATAGCCAGCTGTTTTAACGCGCTATTCCCTCGGTCAGAAAAACCTGCAATAATAATAATAATAATAATAATAATAATAATAATAATAATATAATATATAATTAAAACAAACAATTTCCTTGCCATGAGGCTTCCCCCTCAGCAAATCCTGAGGGCAGAGAGGTTAGACCCTGCACCTCCCCGCTGATCGGTTTTGCTGCCAGCAGACCGGGCAGTGTTTGGCTGTATTAATTCTATCACGCCACGAGGCGGCCACCATTTTTAAGGTCACGAAGTGCAAAATCTCTTGATACCTGTGATTGATATTGCCCTGTAAGGTTTCCCTCCTTGGGGACCAGGGCTTTCAAGTCCCTACCTTCTGCTCCTCAGCATAAGGTACTATTAAAATTGTTGGCTATTCCACAGATACTATTACAGCCCAACTGATCATATTATCAGTTGCAGACCTTTCTGCCCCCATACTGGGGCCTGGTCTGGGGGGTGTTCTGATACCAATATGGAATTGAATAACAAAAAAACCAGTTTGCTGGTAACACTTTGGATTTATATTTTTAAAAAAATCAATTATTGTAATTTTTTTTTAAAAAAGAAATATATAATACTTTGTATATATCTCTTCATATTCTACTAATTTATCAAAAAAAAGTTCACTATAATACAAAAGGGGGACTTTATTGTACAGGATCCCCTGCCCCTTTAGGGAGCAGGCCCCTGGGTGTGCCAAATTTTTGCTCACGGACATCTCACAGGCTCCAACATCAATGGCACCGCCTAGATGTCAGGAGGGCCCTATGCATTTACACTGATCGCACTGTATCCTCCAGAAGGACAGAAGCGCTCTTTGAGTCTTTTCAGCCTTATTCACTGGGGCATAAGGTTTCCTCTTCTACCATAGGTAAATGGATAAGAGCCACCATTGCTAAATCATATGAATCACAATCAATTCCAGTGCCCCGAGGTATTACTGCTCACTCCACCAGGAGCAGCATGGGCTACTCAAGCCACAATAGAGGAGATTTGCCGAGCAGCAACCTGGGTTTCTCTATCCCCATTCATTAGAAACTATAAAATAGATGTATTCGCCTCTGCAGAAGCTGCCTTTGGTAGGCAAGTATTACAGCAGGTTATTTCAGAATCAGAGTGACCCTCAACGCAGACAGAGTCCCTCCCTTAGGACAGTTCCAAGCTTTGGTATGTCCCTGGATGCTCTGAGCAGCTCATAGGATGCTCTGAGCAGCTCATAGGAGAAAGGGCGTTGGCACTTACCTGATACGCCCATTCTCTGTGAGCTGTGAAGAGCATCCAGACCCACCCTTGTTTCCGTCTGGTGGGCAGGCCTGTTCCGACCAGGGTATTTAGATAGGCTTAAGCATACAGGTTTACTTTACCTCGGTTTCGCAAAACTGGGGATTCTAAGGAAGAATCTTGTGGAGGAGGAGGAGCATTCACAATTTTAAGCCCAGCCTTCCATGAAGAGACTGAAGCACTTCCCATCACTGGATGCTCTTCGCAGCTCACAAAGAACGGGCGTATCAGATAAGTGCCAACGCCCTTTCTGCTGTTGTTAAGTGACTCACTGCTATTTTTAAGTGAACCCCACTGTTGTTAAGCAAATCTTAACACCATTGTTAAGCTTCCTCCATTTACTTCCTTCATATGAGCTGCAGTGGCACAGTGGTTAGAATACAGTACTGCAAGCTACTTCTGCTGACTGCTGGTTGCCTGCAATTTGGCAGTTCGAATCTCACCAGGCTCAAGGTTGACTCAGCCTTCCATCCTTCTGAGGTGGGTAAAATGAGGACTCAGATTGTTGGGGCAATATGCTGACTCTGTAAACCACTTAGATAGGGCTCTGAAGCACTGTGAAGCAGTATATAAATCTAAGTGCTATTGCTATTTGGTTTGTTGGAAGCTAGATGAGAAGATTGCAAATGACAATCCCATAATCTGGGGATACTGCAACTATCATAAACATATGTCAGCTGAATTTGGACCCCATGATGTTGGGGAATGCTGTGACTGTCATAAGTATGAGGACTGGTTGAAAGTAGCTTTTTTCTGTGTCATTGGAACTTTGAAAGGTTGTAAAATCAAGGACTACTTGTACGCTGTAATGGGCAAATGAGTTGGGTTCATAGAATTCACTAACTATGCTAACGTAGAATTAAATAGACAGTTCCATGCACTTGAGGAGCCCAGTCTGTGGCTCAGAGTATCAGAATGTCGCATTAAGCTGCAACATGGTTTATGTGTTAGATCACATTTTATATTATTAAGGCTTGTTAACTCAAAGGGAGATGTTAGCGTGTTGTGTGAAACAGCCCTTCAACTGTACGGAACACACATAAGGCAAATAGTGTCCTACAATGATGAGGTCAGCCTTAATTTTAAGATACAGTAGTGCATGGTAAAGAGGCATAGCACAGCCATGTTTTAAAGTCATTGTGAGAACATGGAGACAATATTTCTTCAACAGTAGAGAATAAGGCAAACAAATGACCCAGTAGATTTTCTGCAATGTCATCTTAAACTGTGGGCCTAAAACAAGTAATCATATTGCTAAAGAAAAATGTCACTGTTTGCTAGTATGACTGGAACGAAAGCTGAATAGTTATTTGGCCTGAAGCAAGTAATCAATCTGACTTTGATAACCCATCACTTGAAAAGGGTCTTTTATGTTTGTGAAAAAAAGTGTGACGTCAAAGCTATGGGAAAAAAATAGTACCAAATTTTCCAAGCTAAATTTACATAGCTTCTCAAACACACAAACACATCTGCACACAAATACAAAAAGGTTCCCTGTGCAAACCGATTTTTTAATATGCATAACAAATTAGTTTATGGTTATTATAAGCCTGAGATGTAATGTCTAAGTTACTTGTGCCGTATTTGGAAGAACTTGTTTATGCTTCATCCATCGTTGTGCCTTTGAACTGGTAGAACAGAAAATAAAATGAAAATTGTCCAACTAGTTGCCAGACATTTCTAGGACTATATAAATGCCATGCTGGAAATGCTTGAGTATAATCATTATCAGGTGAGTTTCCTTCCTTCCTTCCTTCCTTCCTTCCTTCCTTCCTTCCTTCCTTCCTTCCTTCCTTCCTTCCTTCCTCTCTCTTTCCTTTCTTCCTTTCTTTTTTTCCCTGTGTGCGTCAAGCAGTTTCTCTCTTACCGGTACCTAAATCTATTTATTTCAGTGGGACTAAAGATAAACGCTTGCATGCATTTTTGCATACCTACGGTACAATGGAATTTAGAGAAGATTACAAACAATTTTTTCTTAATAAATATAAAAACTGTGGGTGCAGTATGAATATTTGTAGAGAAATCGAAAACACGGTTTTTAATATAGCATCATGTTTTTTTCATAGACTGGTTGAATGCCACAAAAGCAATTGAGTCAAATAAAATCTATTTCAAAGTGATGAAAAACATAAAGTAAATGCTTAAGCATTGTATCTAAATGGTGTACATTTTCAGGGTTTTGAGAGTGTGTTTGCTTTTTGTTTGTAGCAGTAGCAGAGACATTTAAAAAGACTTCTGAATGCCATTCTCTATTTTTATTTATTCATTTTATTTATTCACATTTCTTATATCTGTTTAAGTCCAGTGGGCTCCAACAGATTTATTTGCATGCATTTTATTAAGTGTATGTATATCAATAATTTTATTGAGAAAATGTATATTTTATACTTTTCTGGTTATTTGCTTATTATTTAAGTTTTATAAATTACTGATATTTTTAAAGTATTGATCTGCAGGATTCTGCCTGTTATATAATAATATATAATAATTACTGTCTTTTAAACAATGCGTTTACATTAATGTACATGTTTTCCTTCTACATGTAACTTTGTTTTCATGTGGAAAAAAATCAGTGATAGTTAATTGATGCGTAAATCTTGATGGACACAGTATTCACAGCAGTTCTGATTCCCACACACTGATGAGCAGCTGCATCTTGTCTTTCTGTGTCCACAGGTGCAGACTCACTTGGAAAATCCCACCAAGTACCACATCCAACAAGCTCAACGGCAACAAGTCAAACAATACCTCTCAACTACATTAGCAAATAAGCACAACAATCAGGCGTTAAGCTTACCTTGCCCAAATCAGCCTGTTGACCACGTTATGCCACCGGGCACTGGAAGCAGTGCACCCAACAGCCCTATGGCCATGCTTACATTGAACTCCAACTGTGAAAAAGAGGTAAGAGCAAATCTTGTCTTTGACCTTTGATGCTTCTCGTGTAGTCTCTTTTTCTTCAGGTTGTGAAAATACTTGATTGGTCTCACAGTCCTCTATATTTAGTCAGGAATAGATCTTTGGGCAGCTCATCCAACTGTCCTAAAAACAGAAACGGAAACTGTAAATATTAATATGGCATTGAAAAGAAAAGCATGAAGTACTTTATAAGAGCAACTATAGGAATTCTCTCCCTATTTGAAATATAGAGAGTCCTAGATTGCACGCATGCAAATCAAGCATTATACTATTGGCTATTTTGCAGGTTCCCACATAAATCTTTTCATGGAATTTTCAGAACTCTTGCACACTAACTTGATCTTAGTTGATTTTTTCATTGCTAATTGACCAAAACCAATTAACTGTTAAGCAAATTTTCTCTCCATCCTTATGATTCATACGCTTCGAGATTTCTGAAAATTCCTATTTAACTGCATGCAGAGTCCCACAGGTGATTCCAATCTAAACCTTTTTTTCCCACATAATTTCAATATTTATGCATTTGTCAAATTTAGATACTACCCAATGGTGCTAGTGTATAGTTAAAAAATACAAAAGCCTAAAAACTATATAAAAATGCAATACATCTATAAAAAGAGCCAATAAAAACACGAATAAAATAAGTTAAAAGGTGAGGGCAGATTCGTTAAGGCACCAGCCATCACCAAGGTTGTGTGCTCTTCATGCAAACTTGCAGAACCAGGTCTTCAAACTCCTCCTTCAGAGGCCAGGAGAGTGAAGGCCTGCCTCACCCCTGGAGGGAGGTTATTCCAGAAGGTCCATAGCATTCCTTCCCTACCTGTCCAGGTGAGTGAATTGATTTGATAGGGATAAGATGGTTCCTCAAGTAGCCTAGCCCAATACCATGAAAGACATTAAAGGTAATAGCAATAGCTGCTTCACAGTGCTTTACAGCCCTCTCTAAGAGATTTATAGAGTCAGCATATTCCCCCAACAATCTAGGTCCTGGAGCTTAGGCAACATTGATACTTCTTAGTGAATTTTGTGCATTCAACAAAATAGCTGTACTTTGCCAGTCAAAGAACACCCATTTATGAGTAGTAAAACTAACCCCAGAATATTCCTCACTATCACAATTGATCTACCTCCATCACAAGAACACTTGAACAACCGTTTGTGTAAGGAGAATTGAAGAACCAGTGTGTGTTAAAAATGAATATATGTGTATGTATGTATATGTATATGTATATACATATATATACATATATACATATATGAAAACAAACAAATACACACACACACACACACACACAAGCTGCAGGAAACTGTTTGCCATATGAACAAATAAACATGATGTGACTTTTGAATTATGAATGTGCATAATTCTCCACTACAGGATGTGCCATTGGTTGCTAGTGTAGTAGGGATTAAAGTGTGAGTGGACAACAGGTCTATTGAGGTATGGAACTCCAGGCTAGTGAAAACTATTGGGGAACAAGTTGTGAGGACTACCTGGTTTCACAGACTAATAAATAATCTTCCAGAATCACCTGGTTGACCACTGTTGGACCAAAAAGGCTAATTTGCATGGATCTTTCTAGGACTTTTTTGTATTAATTTTTTTGTGCAATCAAAGAGTTTTTGAGTACAATATTTGCATTTCCTTAATTTTCATGATTAAAATCTGATGTATTTATTCTATTGTGACAGGATTAACTTTCTGTTCTAAAGACCTTTTGGTTATTTAAATATTAGTTAAATAATATTTTATTTATCCTGGTGTTGCACTCTATCCCATTCTGATCTATTTGTTCTTACATTTGTTCTCTTTCTTTCATGGTTTCAGGGCTTTTATAAATTTGAAGAACAAAACAACAGAGCCGAAAATGAATGCCAGTCTTTGAATACACACCCTCGGGTGTCATGCATGCAGGTATGTATGCTTTGCATATTGTCTGATAGAATCTTTTTGTGATTGTTGAGATCTCTAAGCCTATTTCAGATGTATTCATTTCAGGTTATTCATTCATTCATTTAGTTCACTAGGCTACCTAAAATCCAGTTAGAAAGCAATTGAATAATTACACATTTGGAAATAACATGTCTATGGCATACTTTGTTATGAACAGTTAGAAATTACAAACAGTGGTAGAATTTTGACTGTGGCTTGAATTTTGTAGTCTTTCACTAGGACGTAAATCCCAGTAATTCAGTGATCTTTGATCTGATCAGATTACTTATTCACGGAGATCTAATTTAAATACATTTGTGTTCTGTCAATAAAACATGCAAATGCATTTTTAAATAGCCAAAAATAATTTGTTTTAAAGGAATGCCAGATTATTCAAATCCCTAATATAATTCCTTTCGAGCAATAAAATCTTCAGTCTATTCAATAAGAAAATAAAAGAGTTTTTGTCCATACTACAACGTAGCTGTTATAGTTTGCAGTTTAAGGAACATTGGGATTGGTATTTCTGGGAAGAGTATAAAGAAAACTCTTATTAAATTTAAAATGTCCTCTGGAAAAAAATGTAGTTGCTTAAGACATTTTTGTATAACAAACGCATATCGTCATATAATATTTGAACCAATTCCTTGTTTATCAACTTTCAAGATATGAGCAATTGTCAGCACCAGGGATAGAAAATATCTATATATCTTTCAAGATGTCTTATTGTAGTGCCTTACTTTTGAGGATTTGTCTCTTGGTTCTAGGTTCCTACTAGATTCATATTACTTCTTTTAAATTAATTTTGTTTCCTTACTTCTTTATCTGTATGGCTGATTTGAGTATGTGTAACTAGTTAACCCAGGCATAAAATAGCAGATACATTTTTGAAGCTGAAGCTGATTTTACAACCATTCTTTTCTCACTGATCTTTCCTTAACATAATATGATGCACAACAGATCTATAGCCAGTCTTAACATTTACAGTAGGGCTCATAGTACATAATCTTGAAACAGGAAATAGCTTTTTTAAAAAATTGGGGTGATCAAAGAAGGTTTAGAGCAGGGATGTCAAACTCACATTGTCACGGTGGTATCACATAATGTATTGGGACTTTTTCCCCCTTTGCTAAACTGGGCATGGGCGTGGCCAGCGCATGATCCATCCGGCCCATGGGCCAGGAGTTTGACAGCCCTCAGTTAGAGGATTAGTGCCCTGCTCCTAAATAAATAAATTGGGATATTTTTATTTATGGAATTGATATAACTTTCCAACTCAAGTACAGGACTTTAGAATAGAATAGAATAGAATAGAAACAATATAACAACATTATAAATAATATGATTAACAGCTGGGAATGGGTAGAAGCGTACCTCATATTGGAAGTCATCAACTGATGATCACAATAGAGTCCCATCTTTCCATTCCTAAGCAAGACAGTTCTTAAGTGAGTTTTGCCCCATTTTATGACCTTCATTGCCACAGTTGTTAAATCACTGCAGTTGTTAAGTTAGTAACACTGTTGTTAAAGAAAATGTTGGCTTCCCATTGACTTTGCTTGTTAGACAGTCGCAAAAGGTGATCACATGACCCCAGGACACTGCAACCATCATAAATATATGCAGTTGCCAAGGGTCTGAAGTTTGATCACATGACTATGCGGATGCTTCAATGGTTGTGAGTGTGAAAATGGTCATAGTCACTTTTTTCAGGTCCATTATAATTGAATGATTGTAAGTCGAGGACTACCTATATATATATATAGGAGGTCTTTCCTTTCTGAGTGTTTGATGCGTGTGAACATATTTTGTCCTAGTTCAGATTTGTGATACTCCTTATTGTTTGTTACAGATGGATGATGTAATTGATGACATAATCAGTTTGGAGTCAAGTTATAATGAAGAAATATTTGGTTTAATGGATCCTGCCCTACAAATTGCAAATACGGTATTTTGTTTTCTGTTGTGTCTTTTAGTTCTCACCCTTGTATGACTTAGTAACTTTTTTTTATTAAAACATGTTTATTTATTCTTTTATTACCAAAGATAAAATGTAAAACAAAGAAAAGGAAGAAAAAGAAGAAAAAAAACTACTAACATTAACAAGACCCATGTGTACAACCCCCCATAATAAATAAATACATAAATAAATAAATAAACATAAGAAAAAATCCACCCTAGCTGAATACCAAAAGCTACATCAAAAATCTAATATGTTCCCCTCCATATATTTTCCTATTGATCTAGCATTGGTTTGTAACCAATTTTTCCCACCCATTTTAGCATACAATCTTTTAACAAGTTCATCTTCCAGATTCATCTTAAGTAACATTTTATAAACTTCCTGTTCAGATTTAACTCCTGCAAATACCAAACTTTTTATCGAGTTTATATCTTTAAAAATTCTATAATAATTAAACCAATCACAAACAAATCCTTCACTTCACTATTCATGAATTGCTCTCTTCTTTTTATCTGAAATCCTTCTTGTTCAAATATCAGTAGATCTCAATATGTTATCTATTTAGAATTACTTTAGCCAAAATGGCATTTTGTTAGCCAATCTTCTTTTATATTTCCACCCTACATGCCCAATTGATTGTCTAATAATACGATTCTTAAAACCAGGGTTAACTTTTACTTTATGGTACCACAAATAAGCATTCCACCAAAGTCTCAAATCATAACCTTCAAGGTCTAACGAAGTTTGGGTTTTTCAAAATTATCCACTTTTTTAACCATACCAAACAGCTATCATAATATAATCTGAGATCCAGCAAACCCAAATCTCCTTATTCTTTAGCATTCTGTAGGAGCTTATATTTAATTCTTGGGTTTTTTTCCTTCAAATACATTTGTACATATCTTTCTGTCACTGTTTAAAAGAAGAATCTTTAATCAATATCGGGATAGTCTGGAAATAACATTCTGGGCAGTACATTCATCTTAATTAATGAAATTCTTCTGATTAATGACAAATCTAGTTTTTCCATCTATGTAAGTCCAAGTTTGTCTTCTTCCATACATTTTTACATATTTTATTTTTATATGACTTAGAATTTTCATTAGTGAGAGTCACCCCTAAATATTTTACCTTTTCACAACTTTAAGTCCACTTTTAAGTTCTAATCTCGTCTTCCTTTCCACATTCAAATTCTTAGTATTGTCATCTTAAATTTATTTATTTTTAAATTTTATTTATCATTTTCTCCAAATATTTTAATCATCCTCATAACATCCTCAATATTCTTTAGTGTGTCTTGCAAAATCAAAACGAAGTAATCAGCAAAAGCACAAAGTTTATACTTATATGCTTTAATTTGTAATCCTTTTACTCGGTCATCTTGTCTAACAGTTATAGCACCAGGATAAATAATAAAGGGATAAAGGACTCCCCTATCTTCCTTTCTGGATTTCACATGGTTTTATCGAATCCCCATCCACCATAACCTGTGCTTTCTGGTATGTATAGACTTCAATCCCTGTAGAAAACCCAGTCCAAAATCCATCTTTTTGACTACTTTAAGCATAAAGTCCCAACTCAAATGATCAAAAACTTTCTCTGCAACTAAGATTAGTGAAACTGTTTGTCACTATATTGTTGTAAATGTTCGATTATATCCAAGATTACTCTCACATTGTCTTTTAATTGTCTTCTGAGTAGAAACCACACTGGTCTTCATGTATATAATCTCATAAAATTTTCTTAAGTCTTTTCAACTAAAATGGATGTAAACAATTTATAGTCATTATTAAGAAGAAAAATTGGTCTGTAATTCTTCATAGAAGTTCAGTCCCTTGTTAGGTATCAAAGACATCTTTCCATAAATCAGGCAGAGTTTCCTTTAATTAATAGAGTTCATTAAATCCTTCATCAGAAGAAGTAATTGTTCTTCAAAAGTTTTATAGAATCATATAACTATAAACCATCAGATCCTGGCACTTTACCTATCTTAGCCCTATTAATTGCTTCTGTTATTTCAAAGGTCATTACTGGACTGTCCAAAATTTGCTTGTAATTTTACCTTTTTTCAGATGGCCATTTAGATGTTTTTTCTTCATTGTGCTCTAGAATATATAAAGACATTACCTTCATAAGTAAGGTATTATCAATAATTTGATAAAGGATGATAAATGTGTACAGAGAAATGTTTTAGGGATATAGAAGGCAGGATGCAGCTTGAGACTTGATTCAAAGTGAAAATTTGAGATTCAAAATCAACATGATTTGTTTGAGGAAAAATAGAATAAGTAGTTAACAGGGAAGCATCTACATTCCTGTACCTTCATATTTTGACAAGATGGTAGGAAAATAGCCAGTATACTCTAGCCCTGCAGAACATAAACTGCGTAGCTTCAGCAGTCTCTCTATAATATTATTTCACATTCACCTAAATGATGAAAAATCAGACAGTCTCCATGGGTCTGTGACTATGAAATTGTGCTGAATTAATACAGAAAGAATCTGATTCTGCCTTTCAAAAACCTGTTAAAAAGTCATCTCTTATTTTTAAAAAAATCAAAACGTCAACCTTCGTCTGGTTCTGGATTTTTGAGCTGAGAGACTTGATGACAAAGCCGATGGGCAACATTAGCCTTTTCGGAAGACTGACAGAGTACATGGTATTTGTGACCAATTTTTAATACTCTTGAAGTCATATAATCTGTAATTCAATAGGATATAAATAATTTGCACTATATAGCCTTGGTCCATCAGCAAGCACATTATCTCAGAATTACTCGTACACTGAAAAAGACACACTCAATACAAAACAAGACAACAAGAAAAAAAGGATATCACAATAAGTCTGAATCTCTTTCTGTCTACAGTCTTCCCCAATGAGACCAAAACAGTAGAGTGCTTCACTCCTCTACATATCATTAAGGCAAGCTTTGCAGAAGTCACCAGCAGATTATTCATGTCCATATCAGAGAGCTCATTATGCTCCTTTATCCATATTTAGAAGGAAAATTTTCAAGCAGTGCTTGAAACCTTGCAAAGCTACTTTATCTCCAAGTCCTTTCGAATCTCTTGGGAGATGAAATAAATTGATTCAGCTTAATGTCTCAATTTACTTGAAGATCCATCGCCAGAGTATCTATTCAGTTTCCTTCCAATCAAATCATCTAGTTGAATCATTGCACATTGTTGTGTGTATGTGTGTGTACATTGGTTTTCCTGAGCTAAAAGGATCATGTTTTTGATGTCTTCATCAAAAACCTCTGATTAAAATCTATGATTTAACTCCTCTGTTATCCAAAGTCTAAACCAGGTTGGTTATCATTGCTCCAGAATTCAGAGGAACGGAACATAGAAAATGTACTTGGAAATTAAGGGACACTGCCTAAAAACATATCATAACTTTTGGAGGACAGCATCTTCTTATCAGCAACAGTATAGTTCCTTGGTATTTCTTGAAGTTTCTTACTGAAGTCTACACCAGAACATATTCTACAGGTTGTCTGTTAATTTGGAAGATTGCCCTACATATAAAAATTAGTAAGACACAATTGTAGTACATTTATCCACTTGAAATCCATAGCTCAAATCCAGGAATTTTGTTACCGTATTGAAATTCAGTAATCTTGCTTTGGTTATAATGGAGACTATCTTTAGAATTCGTGGTCTAGTCAGATGCCAGGCCCCCTAAAGTAGAAGATAAGCAAAATCCCAATAAACAAAGGTGTCTCCTTGGAGCCCATGTTAATAACATGAGGATGCCATTGTTCAAAAGCAAAGAGAAGGCTTAGTCTGTAACAGTGATAGCTGTGCTCGTTTGCTATTGAGATACAGTAGTCACAGAAAATCTCATTTTTATGAGATGCAACAAATTAGATGCTATAAATTATTTTTATGTAAAGGTCACACATGATACAGGTTTCATTTGCTTTGATGCAATAAGAGTGCACATATCTTTAGAATTGGTCTGTTCTTTCATGCGGTTTATCTTTTAAGTAGAACATTCAGATTTTCACAATGCTATCTTAAAAGCTATTCATGGTACCTTTTACTAAATGTTCTTAACTATATTTAGCAAAGAGTAAACTCCATTGATTTCTTTTAGACTTGCAAGTAAACCATGGGGAAGTTTTTTTAAACATTCCATTTATTTGTTTAATACTCTTATATTTAGCCTTTTGAGTTATAATATGCATATTCAAAGCAGCACTGACTAGCAGCACAAAATTTTAAAATGAATTAGTTCTGAGAATTTTCTAAAAGTAATATGTTTTGTTTTTATTTCTAAAAGCTAAACACTCTAAAACAAAAGAATCATCCCTACAGATTCCATAGTTTTAGTGTCATACTTCAGCGCCCCTGAAGTAATTGTGTCTTATGTGCCATATTAAGGAGAACGAGTGATTACAAAACAGGTCTTCCAAAGTCTTATTAATACCTAGGTAAATATTCCTGTAGAATAAAGTAAGCTTTAGGTGTCCCTAGACTGAGGCTGTTGAGAGGTTTAAACATCCAAACTGGTACTTTGAAACAGACCCTTTGTTGGAAAACAGTGAACTAATTAGACAACTATAGAATTACACCCTGAACAATTCAATCCTACAATGTGGGGTCTGCTGTACTCTCTGAGCTTGGTTGTTTTCTTGCAGACGTTTGATTACCAAACTCGGTAACATTATCAGTGTTTGGTTGTTTTGCTTACATTTAATATTCTAGTGCAGTGGTTCCCAAAGTGGGCGGTACTGCCCCCTGGGGGTGGGATGCCTTGTGGGGGCGCTAAGAGGCGGCAGGGGGGCGCTGAAGATGACCCCCTCGCAGGGCGCAATTCAGGAGTGGGATTCTACCAGTTCTCTCTCTCTCTTCCCCTCTCTCAGGCTCACCCCATTGACTTGGTGCACCGCTCCGCTCGGACTTGCTTGGGCAGGTCCCTCCAGTGCAACAGGCTCAATGGGGTGGACCTGCGGGGCTGGTGCCTCGAACATGGCAGTGGCAGCACGTTTGAATAGTAGAGCAAAGCCAGACTGGCTTTGCTCTACTTTCCTGACGTGCCTGCGGGGCTGGCACCTTGAATGCGATGGCGGTGGCACGTTGGGAAAGTAGAGCAAAGGGAGGGAGGGAGGGAGGGAGGGAGAGACAGAGAGACAGAGAGACCTGATACATCAGCTTGAAATGAGGCCTAGTTTAGACTGAGGCCCTTTTCCACATTGAAACATATTTGCCAGCATCTTTGCCAGCACTTTGAAACATCTTTGGCTTCTATTAAAGGTTTTGAGAACGAAACATGGTCAAGACTATCAAGAAGCTCTCACATTTTGTTGAGGCTTTAAACAGGATCCATTGGACCAGACCTCCACCCTAAAAAATTACTTTTCCCCAATGTATTACAGTGCCAATTCTGAAGAAGGCAAAACCAAAACGTACTGGTAAATTACAAGGAGAACACACACACACACTCCCTTCTAACCCTGCTGGAGCAGGTGATTGGACTAGAATAGATATCTCATTATCTTTCTCCTCCCTCCCTCCTTTATTTCTTTTTCTTTCTTCCTTCCATCCCTTCCCCTCTTTCTTCTCTGTCCCTTTTTCTTTCTTTCCCTTTTCTCTTTCTTTTCTTCCTTCTCTCTTTCTCTCCCTCTTTCTTTTCTCTCTCTCTCTTTCCCTCTCTCAGGCTCACCCCATTGACTTGGTGCACTGCTCCGCTTGGACTTGCTTGGGCAGGTCCCTCGGTGCAGCGGGCTCAGTGGGGTGGACCTGTGAGGCCGGCACCTAGAACGCGGCAGTGGCAGCACGTTTGAAAAGTAGAGCAAAGCCAGAGGTTGGTAATTTTTGCTGCAAAGAATCACAAAAGCTTGTCGGCTGTGCACAAGAAGGGACACACATGTCAATACAATTCAGCAACATAAAATAAAGAAATACAAATAAAACAAATCAGCAAGAATCGGCAAAGCATCTCTGATTAGATTCTATTCACTACTAGAATCTAATCAGAGATGCTTTGCCAATTCTAGTCCAATGACCTGCTCCAGCAGGGTTAGAAGGGAGTGTGTGTGTATGTGTGTGCATGGCTGTCAAAACTCCAAAAACAGGTCAAGTAGCTCTGGGGAGGCCAGTCATAAATTAGAACACTTGCTGAGCAACCAGCCATTAAGTGAGGACCACTTGCATTTGGTTTGCCAGTCACCTGGCCACACCCACCCAGTCACATGACCACCAAACTACACCTACCCAGTCATGTGACCACCAAGCCACGCCCAGCCAGCAAGCCATGCCCACCCAGTCACATGACCAGCAAGCCATGCCCACCCAGTCACATGACCAGCAAGCCACACCCTCAAATTAGCCCACGCCCACAGAAATTTGAATCCTACCCCTGGGTGGGAGGCACCAAGGATGAGTTTGTAGCACCAAGGGGGCGGTGGGCTGCAAAGTTTGGGAACCACTGTTCCAGTGGCTTATCCTGTCAGTGCTTCTGAGAGTTGTCTTGGTGGTGGTTTCTTGATTGGGATGTTGTTTACTATTAGCTTGTTTTGAGGTTCCTTCATAGGGTATTGTTTGCTTTTTGATTGTTGGTCTAATATTAAACTTGGTGTGAATCTCTGCTCATATGGGTGTTGATTGCAGGTGAGCAGGTGTTTTGGTCTTTCTGTTACCTTTTTGGCTTTTTTTAAAAATAGACTTTATTGAACTTTTATTACATTAAAAACATAAGAAATGTATCACTCAATAACAGCTATTTGTAGTGCTTATCATATGACAATAATTTGTGCATTATTTACAGGTATTAATTTATGCATAATTACATTCGTATTCTATTACTTATATTTAATAATTACCTATCTTTAATCTATTCCGATCTATCCAGCTATACCATTGTTCCCACACTTTATAAAATATTGAAGCTTCTTTATCTTTTAAACTCAGTGTTAATTTATCCATTTCAGCACAGCTCATAACTTTTTGTATAACCAGTTTCTCTGCGGGTATATATGGCTGTTTCCAACATTGGGCAAAGGCAATCCTGGCAGCAGTCAATATATGTAATAATAAGTATATTGTGCTCTTTACATATTTTTTTTGAAGATCCCCAATAGGAAGAGTTCTGGTTCTAGGTCTAATGGTTCATTGGTGATTTCCTGTAGCCAATCTTTGATTTTAAGCTAATATTTTAAGCCAATATTTCAAATCCTTTTTGCCTTTTTGATTGTCTGTTTTAAATGGTGTGTAGATGTTTATGTCTGTGTACCTGTTGATGGCTGATTTGTCTGAGTGCCAGTCTGAAAAATCCTATATATTGATTGCATTCGCTGAAGTACATCTCAGACATCAAGATATAACCTTCATTTCTGGTGGAGCTGTATTGATAGGCAAGCAACAGTACAGAAATGTTGGTAGTCTTTGCTCCAAACTTCAGTTTTAAAACTATAAAGGATTTTTGCAGGGATCACGAGAACTAACATCTCATCTCTTTATCTTTTCCAGTTACCTGTCTCTGGCAATCTAGTGGACCTGTATGGGAATCAAGGTTTGCCTCCTCCAGGACTTAACGTCAGCAATTCCTGTCCTGCTAACCTTCCTAATATAAAAAGGGAACTCACAGGTAGATATGAACTCTGTTTTTAAAAGTATAATAAACAAGCCACGTAAGGAATATGTGCAATTTAGTGCTAGAAATATAAACATCCTGTTGGATTAAACACTTTCTACTATATTTATTGAAAGAAAGATGATTGGGGACTGGGAGTGAGATGGGGAGATAAACATAGGGAAAAATTTTATGCAGAGACCAGCTTCACCACAATGAATTTAGAATTGCCAGTTTCATTGCTTGGGTGGAGGGGTTGGACTAGATGACCTACAAGGTCCCTTTCAACTCTGTATCTGTATCATTTGAATGCAATATAGGGTCAGAATATAGGGCCAGGATGCTAAAAATTGAATTAATAATTATTTATTAAAATGAATTGCTTATAAAGTTTTCCATTTATAAAATTAATTGACCTTCCAATATAGACACAGACAGAGATTCCCATGCCTTCTATCAGAAACTCAAGGAAATAGGAATAAGGAAGACTGAGGAAAGGCAAGGAGCGTCTGCCCTGGGAAGCAAATGAAAAAAAAATGGGGGGAGGGGGAGAAATGAGGAGAAGGAAACAGCAGACTGGATGGGGAAGATTTAAATAAAGAAACAGAGAAGGGTTAAAATTAATCAGCCAAGCACCCTTTCTCAAAGAGGGCCCAATCTTCAGTCTTTAAATAGATACTTTCCAGCTCCCCAAATGAGTCTCCTGGATTCCTTTTGTTTTCAGCAACTGTTTCTATTCTTATTTAAGACAAGATTCCCAGAGCCCACAAATAATTCAGAACAATTTTACTCAGAAACATCCAACTGAGAAGGATTCTTAGGTCTCTCATCTTTAAAGGAGCTGCTATTAATCTTGGGGTCTCCACTCTGACTAATATTATGCTTTGAGACCTTCCATAGAATATACCCTCTACCTGCCACCAACTAAAATTGAAGCTGGGATCTTTGCCAGGTCCTTACAGTATTCTTGCAGAGCCTCCTAAACAACACTAGAAAACTCTGCCTTCTCAGAAGAGCAAGGGCAGTGGTTTCTGCTGATGCTGTCAGCAGATCAGGTCCTCCCTTGCAAGTCGCCATAGTTCCTCTGCACTTGGCAGGGAAAGCAGGCCCTCTGGGAGAGAAGGCAAGGGAGATCAGGGTGGCCTAAGGTTACCAGTGACAATTGCAGTCATGTGGAACACACCACTGCTATTCCTACTTGAACCCAAAAACTAAAAGAAGTAAAACTTAAGTGGCCAAAAAGGTTAATTTCTCTATGATAGCTGAGGTACAAGGATTATGCAGCGTAGGCAGAAGTGAGCTTGGTAGACAAACAGCCTAATTTTGTGTAAAACAGGGGTGTCAAACTGAATTTCTTTGACATTTCAGCATTGTGGTTCTCCATGGCTGGCCGGTGGGGGAGGGACATGGGATGGACACTTTCTACAGCACTCTGCCAGCCAAAATGGAGTGCAGGGGACCACATGAGCTCCACCCCGCATGTCCCATTTTTGGCCTAAAAGCCTCCTGCAGCACCCTGCCAAGCCAAGAATTCCCCATTTTGGCTACCAGAGGCACCGTGGGCTGGTCCTTTGCTATTTCCAGGCTGGCCCTATGGGCCAGATTTAAGCACCCCATGGGCCACATCTGGCCCGTGAGCCTTGAGTTTGACACCCCTGGTTAAAACAACTTCATATGGAACAGAACAAGTGATGGGCAAAATAGAAAGTATAGAGCAACAAGGAAAATGAAGATTTGCTTGCTTACCAAGTGTTTTTTCACTATTCATTTGCTTCATTTGTTGTATGGTTCACATAGTGTAGTCTGAAAATAAATGATGCTGTGTTCAAATGTGAAATGTCAAGTTCTCTGAGAAGGTTCCTTGTACCAGTCACGTTGTATGGGCCTACAACAGCATCCTTGAATCGATGGGCAAGTCATGAGTGCAGAAAATATTTTTGTTAATGTATAGTATTTGCCTTTCTTTTCTTAAGGAAGGGACATGAGGGAAAAAAAACAAAACAGCAAGGATAGGGCATCGTTGCATCTGATGCAGCTTCATTAAGGAAAATGCCACATTTGTTCATTATTATGCCTTTATAATAAAGAGGCCTTTATTACCCATATTTAGAAACAATCTAGGAGTAGCCAATACAGACGTTTCACTGAATGGTTGATCTTCATCCAATGGTTAATAAAACATATGTGTAGCTTTTTTTTATTAGTAGTTAGAGGAAAAAAAGTATTAGCTTTATTACAATATGCCGCTTCCTTGGAGCAAACCTAATATTTTAATGGATAAAATCCAACGTTGCACAAAATGACTTTTATACTTGTGCAACAGGACTTGGCCGACTCGTTCCCCAACCTTCTGGAGAAGATTTTGAGGGTGCAGGGTACACAGGGGTACACGAAAAAGGAGGAATCTCTTCCTTTCCTGTTCTACTGATGGAAAATATTCTGGCAGATGGAGGCTTAACTGAATGCAGCCCGTTATCCTCAGGTTAGCTGCTGCCTCAACTGAAAATGTTACTTGAATATGTTACTATGCATGAAGGATATATTAAAACATACGAAGAACGGTTGCAGGAATTGGATATGGCTAGTCTAGAGAAAAGAAGGACCAGGGGTGACATGGTAGTAATATTCCAGTATTTGAGGGGCTGCCACAAAGGAAAGAGGGTCAACTTATTTTCCAAAGCACCAGAAATAATGGATGGAAACTAATCAAGGAGAGAAGCAACCTTGAATTAAGGAGAAACTTCCTAATAGTGAGGACAATTAACCGGTGGAACAGCTTGCAGTCAGAAGTTGTGGGCACTTCATCACTGGAGGTTTTTAAGAAGAGATTGGTCAGCCATTTGTTTAAAATTGTATAGGATCTCCTGCTTGAGCAGGGGGCTGGTCTAGAAGACCTCCAAGGTCCCTTCCAGCTCTATTTTGATTCATCATTTCTAACCTTTAAGGTGGCAGCATTACAGCTACACTAGATTCCAGTGATTAGTACACTTCAGCATGCCAGATCCACATAAGAAAGAGGCCCCAATCAATTTACATGTTCTTTTTTGCTGTTCTAAAGATACTAGCAATGGCAGCTCTGATTTTCTGTGACAGATATATATCTAAAAAAAAATCCCACCTCTGTATTTATCTCTACATTCATGGCTTCTTGAAATGGGAAAGACAACATTTGGAATCATCATAAAATAGGAGATTTCACAAATCACATTTATTGATGAAATCCAATTGCCAACAACATTATACTAGCATAAAACACTAGTAAAGCTCCCTTCTGAGTAGTTGCTGAATTAGCAGACCATTGGAGAGAAAAGCAGTCTTTGAATGTTATTTCTCATATGCTACTTTTCTACAAGCTGTGATTTGTTTAGTTTATTTTTCACCTCATGGACCGAGGGTTTGAATCCCATTTTTGCATTCAGAAATTCTGTTTTCTTGCTAAGGATATCCCTGAATGTTAACATTGGTCCTTTAATGATAGCTAGCCATACCATAAAGAAAGAATCACATACCCCCAGCCTTGGGGAAGGCTGGGGGTATGTGGCCAACTGGGTGGGCATGGCCAGCTTGATGCCACTCCCCAAACTGCTGGCATGTTTCCTCTTCACATCCTCTTCGCACTGGTAGTCCAGGCCAAAGCCAGGCTGGCCTGATCTTTCTTCTTCGCATTGGGTAGACCAGGATGGCCCCATGGGCCAGATCCAACCACATCGTGGGCTGGATCCAGCCCACGGGCCTTGAGTTTGACAGCCCTGAGCTACAGGCTTTCATAGTTTTAAACTTGAACCTATATCCCTAATAAGTCAGATTGAACATGCATGATATTAGTCCATGGAAATATATCAGAAGATTTTGCTATGATGCAGTTTAGGTGGTATATAGGTACGTCAGTCAGAGCATATATGAAGTAGAATGCAGCAGAAAAATATCAAAGTTCACTTTGCAAGTGTTGCCTTTTAATATTATACTAAATCTGATTACTTCATTAACATGCATATCATATGTATTTCCCATAGAATCAGAAGCAAGAGCTTTGGCCAAAGAAAGACAAAAGAAAGACAATCACAATTTAAGTAAGTTGCTTGTTTCATTTTTTTCCCAATGGTCAATAAACAATAGACAAGAATCAATAGCCCACAGTCTTTGAGATTTTAAGAATTTAACCCATTTTCATAATAATGGGAGGAAAATATAATTACTTAAATATTTCTAAATGCCTGGTTGAGTTTTCTGTACAGGAAATTAGATATTTATTTGTTATTTTGTTACTTGGTTTTAAAACATTGATTTGATACGTTGATACTGACCCTATCTTATAAGGAATTTAATAATTTTCTTCAGTGTTTAGTTTCTGTAATATAAAAATAATATATTCTTATAAAGTTACTGCATATTTGATTCCTTTATATTTCCAAATAATTTTTGGCTGGAATCAGAAAGCCAAAGTGACATTGAAAACATCAAATAAGATAATAAAATCCCTGATTATTTGTTTGTTTTTCATCCTTAACACAAATAGTAAAGGGCTAGTAGGAAGTCATTTTAATCTAGCATAATTACTCCAATCATATCTTATATCATTCCACTGTACCAAAGCCTTCCTGCGCTCCCAAAATTAAAAATTGATTATGAATAATATAAATTAAAAGAGTTTATGTGTTAGCTGGGAGTAGAGCTTTGTTAAATCTATATAACTAGATGCAAATAATAAAATATATTCATTGTAAATATAATATGGATATTATACTTAATTTGAATTTTAAGCAGACTTCTTTAATATTATTGGCTTCTCCATGCTTAATATAACAAAAATCTAGCTACATAGATTGAAATTATTTTAAAAGGTCATAATTTTTTTTTATTTTAGGCACTCTTGATTTATTTATTCTCTAAAGGCATTTGCTGCATATTTATGCCAAATCTTTTCTGATGTTGACAATTTCTAAATAAAAATAATAATTTAAAACAAAATTAAAGTGGTTCTAATTTGATTGTTGGAGTCTGTGGATGTGGCTTAGAGATTTTATTCTGCCCAATTTGTGCTGTGTTGATAAATCTGTTGTAGAGTATTTTTCATTAGTTGGATTTAGGGATCAGTTAATAATAAAGGTGGTTTGTTATTTTTTCAAATGGTCTCTTCCATCTCTGATCCCTAATTTTATACTGCTTTCTTAAAAGTTGAAAGGAGACGACGATTCAATATTAATGATCGCATAAAAGAACTCGGTACTTTGATACCCAAGTCAAATGACCCGTAAGTATATAATAAATTATTCCAAGAAGGTACACTGCTTTTAAGAAATGGTTGGATAGTTGTTCTATTTAGCAGAAATACATCACTGTATATATAACAATGGTTGTACATGTAACAATGGAGGAGGAGGAGGAAGGTAGAAAGAGGAAGAGGAAGAGGAGGAAAAGGAGGAAGAGGAGACAGGGCTCCTTCGCTTCTGAGAAAAGTATACCTTTGAAGCACCTCCATGAACTACTCATTAGACCCTCTGCCTTATTAAAGCTGCCTTTTTCTCATTATGATATTGTAAATATTCAATAATGTTCAAGACACATTGTCCCTTAGCTGTCTTTTTGGCAGAAAGCCAAGATTGATCTTCATGAATATGTAGCTGTAAAACCTTCTTTAATCTTTCTGTCAAAACTGCAGCAAAAAGTTGATAGTCATTGTTTAATAGTGAGATTGGTCTGTAGTTCTTTATCTTCGTAACCTCTCAACTTTCCTTCGGCAGTAACACAATATTTGTTTCTTTTCAAGTTTGAGGTATTTCCTTCCCGCTCCCCTCCCCAGTGATATATCATTCAATATATCCTCGAAGCATTTATAATATTGGCTTGTAAGACCATCTGATTAGACCCTGCCTATAATTGGTAGAGCAGCTGCAGCATCATGACCCAAGTGTGGCTTCTATATCACAAGCACGCCTCTCTGCATCAAGGCAGAATGATGCAATTCCATATGTAACCAGAAGTGCATCCTATCAATGATTAGTGGGGAAAAAAACATCCACTGCCTCCTGTACTAAATTTAATATTTATTTTGTTGTAATTATTTTTGTTTTCTGGCTTGCTCAATCACATTTTTGCAGAACATAGTTTTTGCATAGCAATTGTGTGGGTTGTGTGCCTCCTTACCACCACAGTTCTTCCTTAACCTAAAGAGCCCTCAAGATATACTCAACTCTTGACAGTAGCAACTGTATGGGAATGGGTTGCCATTGCCCTCATTTGGGATGTGTTTGTGAGAAGTGGTTCTCGGATGGTTAAGAAGCCATCTATCCATTATCAAAACGATCAACAGTTGCAATCTCCCTTCCCTTTACATTGAAAAAAATGCAATAAAACGAATAAGAGGCCTCCTGTCCTAATTCACCTAAATACAGTTCCTGCTTTCAAAGTAGATACTTTCTGGAATCTTGCTGGTTCTTTCTTGAAACCCTTGCTGAATAAATTTAACTCATCTGAACTGTGAGATTTGCTTGGGGTATGAGACACTTCTAGTTGATGCTGTTACCAGGAGCCTGGTAGCTTTTTGACCTCCTACTATAACTGACCCAAAAGTGCTTCTTAAAAAGGCAAATGGACTTTGTTTTTTTTTCTTTGAAAACTTCTCATTTGTCAACCAAGAATTTTTTTTCAGTTCTTCAGAAGCAAAAGGTTTTCAAGGAAAAAAAAAACAAGGAAGTCCAGTTGCCTTTTGAAAAAGCATATTTGGGACAACCACGACCTGGATGATTGAGAATCTCCAGAGACAGTTTAACTGATCCTGTTTAGCTTCTGATGCCAGCCAAGGTTATCTAGGTGCTTCAGCCTGCTGTGTGTGATTAGTGTTTCTTTATGGACATATAATGATCTGGATTGTTCTTACAGAGACATGCGTTGGAACAAGGGAACTATTTTAAAAGCCTCTGTGGACTACATCCGTAAGTTGCAAAGAGAACAGCAACGGACGAAAGAGCTAGAGAACAGACAAAAGAAACTGGAACATGCTAATAGACATCTTTTGCTCAGAATACAGGTTTGCTGATCAGTATATAAAGGTTACAAGCTGTGTGATTGTTTCTTAATTTGATGTATATCACCCTTTTCTATCAAGGCCTCTTTTGAAGCGGGGACAGAATAAAAAAGGTTAAAAAGCTAAATTGATAATTAATGCTATACTTGCTACTATTTAATGCAATTAGAGTTTGTTTCCAGAATGGTTCTAGAATATTAATCAATCTGGAAGCAATGATCATAAATACATGAAAGTTGTTTTTGGATAATTCTATTTCATAAAGAATTATGAAAAAGAATTATGCAAAAGTTCATAAAGATTAGATGATAAACTTTTATGCACACAAGATAGGTAGGGTTGAACATTCTGCCATCCCTTTTGTGTGCACATACAGGAAATGAAACAAGTTTTCATTTTATCAGAGATTCCAATTTCACCTGATTCGAAGAACTATAATTATCAGGTACACCTGTACATAAGCACATAAAACTACTCTGCCATACCCTTCACCCTGCAAAATTCAAGGTGCTTAATTGATACTTGGCCATAGAACTGATAATATATATGACAGCAGGTGCAGGCCAGAAGCATGATTCCATTCCCTCATGGTTACACATATAGATAGTCCTTGACTTATGACCAATATGTCTGTTGCTAAGCAAAACAAATGCTTTAGTGGCACTTTGTCTGTAAGTTAGATGAGATGTTGGTATTCAGTGCCCTAAAAGGAATGGAGGAAAGGAATCCTGCCACCTTCCCCCTCAATCAAATTCTATGGCTTGAATTTGATATAAAATTATAGATTTCTTTAGGAATGTTGTTGGAAAATGTAGCAGCAAAATAGTTTGTTTCAAAGTTACAAAATGGATGTAACTTATTTGTTAGGGGAAAGGAAGAAAGCATTTCATAATAATAGAGGATTATTTGCTTAACTATAATAACTAGGAATGAATTCGCTTATCAAGAACTTTTTTCTTTATCACATGAAGGCAAATATATTTTGCTATTAACATTTTAGTTATTCCAGTTTAAGTGCTTTCTAACCATTCTTAGAAAGTCTGAAAAATCACCCTCTTTTTAACAAAAAGCCATGATCATGGGAACTATTATCTTCACAGATTGGTTTCATGTAACAATAAGATATCTTTACTAATTGGCCTTTCCTTTTTGGCCACTGAAAACATATATCATGAGTTAGAGCAAGGCATGTCCAACCCAGGATCCACAGCCACATGCAGCTCTGGACAGCTAATAATGTGGCCAAAATCATAAACATTTCACATTATTATGTGACTTTTAGCTATATTTATATACATTAACTGTAATATGTGTGTGTGTGCACGTACACGTGTGTGCTATGTATGTGTATGTATGTGTGTATATATATATATATATGTAGGTCTTGGTGTATTCGGGTCTTGTCCGTGTAAGGTTGAGAATACCTTGGCAGCGTTTGACGAATCTCATCCGTCATCTTCAGGCTGGTGTCTTCAGCTTGTTCTCCCAGGAGAACGAGCTGAAGACACCGCCTGAAGATGACGGATGAGATTCGTCAACGCCAAGGTATTCTCAACCTACACGGACAAGACCAATACACTACTATTACTGAAAATCTACGAAAACATATATATATATATATATATATATATATATATATATATATATATTTTTGTAGATTTTCACGGTAAATATGTCTGGTATTGGTCTTGTCCGTGTAAGATTGAGAATTCTCAATCTTACACGGGACAAGACCCGAATACACCAAGACCTACATATACATATATATATATATCCCAAGCAAGCACACAAAGCTCCATTTGCGCATGTGCAGGATTAGATTTCACACAGAAAACCATCTTCTCTCCCTCCACTCTGCCACTGTTGCTGTTCAGCAAGCCAGAAAGGTTGGGATCAATGCTGAATCCCATTTGCTAGGAACAGTATTAAGAGCCATTTTTTTAATCACAGAGAAGCATTATGGAGCCTTGGTGGCACAGTGGTTAGAGTGCAGTACTGCAAGCTACTCCCACTGCAATTTGGCAGGTCGAATCCCACCAGGCTCAAGGTTTACTCAGCCTTCCATCCTTCCGAGGTGGGTAAAATGAGGACCCAAATTGTTGGGGGCCATAGGCTGACTCTAAACTGCTTTGAGAGAGCTGTAAAGCACTATAAAGCGGTATATAAGTCTAACAATTCAAAAGCTTTTTGGCATTCTAGAGTCCAATTTAAAGGTTGTCCAGGTTTTGTCTTGGTTGCCCCCCAGTCCCGGTTTTCAAGCTCTAAAAACACCCAGGAAACTCTCTCCTAAACAAGTTAGATGGGTTCAATACTCTATAAAACTCTTGTATAAAACTCTTTTCAACACTGAGCAGAGGCTTCCATTACAACAAATGATTAACTTAAAAAGTTCTGCTACAAGTAGAACGATACATTCAAACATTATAGAGAGCTATTACAGAGAGCATAATGAACATGCTGGCTCCACTTTGAGACTGAGTGAAGAGAGGAAATTGCATGGAAGATTTATCGATCTTCTGCTTATTCTCAAGCTGATACCAAAAGCAGCTTCCCTTCTGGCGTGTATAGTAATTTCTTAATGTCGGCACTATGATGGAAAAGCAATAATTATCTTCTTTTCCTTATGTCCTCTACTATATTTTCCATTTTGACCACTGGCCTTTTTCCATATAGAAAGGAACCCATATTGGATGACCAATATAATTAGTTGTAAGAGGGTTTGGACTAGAAGGCTTGTCTGCTCTTAAGACAAAACGCTGGATTCTACAGTTGTCGTTCTTTTTAAACCTTTCTAATGCATCCCTTGTCTTTCATGTCTCTTCATAACAGGAGCTTGAGATGCAGGCTCGAGCTCACGGACTTTCCATCATGCCAACCACGGGCCTTTGCTCTCCAGAAATGGTAAACCGGCTGATCAAACAAGAGCCCATGCTTGACAACTGCAGCCAGGAAATCCTACAGCAACACCACCACCCTGAGCTTTCTACCACCACTACTCTTGACCTTACCGACGGCACCATCACTTTCAACGGCAGCCTGGCGAACGTGACAGAATCGGCCACGAGCACTTACACCGTCCCTCCCAAAATGGGATCTAAACTGGAAGATATGTTGATGGATGACACCCTGTCTCCCGTCGGAGTTACTGATCCACTCCTGTCGTCGGTCTCCCCTGGGGCTTCAAAAACAAGTAGCCGGCGGAGCAGTGTAAGCATGGAAGACACTGACCATGCTTGTTAGTGGATATCCTTAGACAGGCCTCTCACAAACTTCTTCATTTTTCCTGATCAGTAGTTTAAAGTAACTTTTCTTCTTTCCCTGTGCTCCCCCCTCCTAATATTTGAATATGTAAGACTACGGATAGCTCAGCGTATGTGACTTTTTTAATGTTTGAAAAGACTTGTATATTGTTTTATAACTACAGTGCTTCCAAAGTACAGTACTGTTATCTGTGAACTAGCTTCATCAAGGAACTCCAAATGATTTCATCTCTACTCAGAAGCAATAGACGACTACAGATCAGCAAGATCCACTCAAGAGGAAACTTCAGTATAACTAAGTAAAGTGACTTGGAAGAGAAATGAAGAAGAATGTATAGAAACCAAAAAGAAAATTAGCTTTGTATAAACTATTTTTTCTGTTGACTTAATAGTGCCTCCTTTAAAAAAGAAGTATACAGTATCTACTAATTCCTATAATCTTTCCCACGGCGATAGATACTATACATATATCAACAGGTTACCTGTACAGAAACTAACTGATTTTTTTTAAAATTACATTTATATGCCGCCCTTCTCCAAAGACTCAGGGTGGCTTACAATTTTTGGGATACAACCCAATGCGCTCAGCCTTCATTCCATTGTATATGCTTGCTTATTACGAAGCGGCATTTTTACAAAGTCAGCTTATTGCCCCCAACAATCTTGGGTCCTCAATTTACCTACCCCGAGAGGATGGAAGTCAACCTTGAGCCTGGTGGGATTCGAGCCTGCACTAATTGCAGGCAGCTGGAACTTAAGTGCTAGGCATTTAACAGCCTGCACCACCAAGGCTCATTTTAAGTACAGCTCAAGCTACATTTAATGCAAAGGAGAGAGATCTAAAGATTCAATGATATTTAAGTTCATATTATTACCCATTGAGTGAGCACTCTTCAACATTATGTCTCATCTTTTCAAAAAGCATTATTTTTGAATAATCATGAGGACATTATTTAATACTGCGCAAGACTTCATAACACAGACTTTTTCTGTCAGTGGGGCATAAACAGTTATTTCCTCTTTTTTAAAAAAAATATGTATGATACAAATATCTGATTTAAATGAAATTTTCAATTTTTTGATTCAACATTTCATTCTGATTACATTTTTATAAGAAAATGCATCTAGCCATTGCATCAAGTTTTTGACAGTTAAAGTCCTGCCTTATGCACAAAGCCAGGTGGGTGACCTTGGGCCAGTTACTCTCTCTTAGCCCTAGCTAAACAGACAAGGGCAAATCACTTCCAAAATCTTGCCAAGAAAATTCCAGGCAGTTGCCAGGAATCAAAAACTGACTGGAAGGCGCACACACAAACCCCACTGGATGGATTGTTTTTCTTTTCTTTTTTATGCACATTTCAGTATAAGCTTTGGTGCAGGTACCTGTCTTTTCACGAGTGGATTTGTGGCTATTTTGTATATTACAGTCTTCTTTTAAAGGAATGCTTTGACACAGACCGTTTAAATAGTAACGCAGATTTAATCTAGTTAATAAAGCAGAGCTCAGAATAAAACAAAAAGTCTGTGGGTGGGGGAAACCCCAGCATGCTCCTTTTTTTAGTGAGAATAATATTGTTGAAAATAAGGTTGCTATGTTCTTTCATACCGTATTACACTTTTCAGCAATCATGTTGGGGAAAAAATTACTGTACCTTCAGGTGACTGTGTCTTCAGCCCAACAATGTTAGATTTAACCATGCAACAGTGTTGTTGTAAGAGCATGTTCTGTGCATTATCTACTCTGGTGTAGGCCTATGCAATAACAGTAGTGGCGCCTGTACCCTAACCCTAACCTTGCCTAATTATTTTATACAGAGGTTGTATAATCTAACCAGCTGAGAAAGAGATAAGCTTCCACCATAGCATGGAATCCTATCTCCTGGAGAATGAAGTGCCTTAAATTTAACTGTAACCTTTATGAACTATGACTGAAGTGTGATGTAGGAGAAATTGAGAGGAGGGAGGGAATCACATGGGGTAGGTGTTGGGCTTCTCATGAAACAAAGAGTTTCTGATCCTCCCACAAGTCCTAAAGTTTTTGACTCCTGTGTCTGGATCTGCTTTGCTTACATATTCAGGAAGTCTGAGCTACTGGTCAGAGATAAGCCTTCAGAATGCTAGTGAGAAAGTCTGATCAAGTCGTGGTAAAATAAGGCTCCACAATCATGAGCTGCCATGCACTTTTTGCTTTATGAAACCTCCTTGAAACCACTCAGGCCAAACTGTGCTGCTCTCTTAAGTCGAGTTGCACAGTGGAAGTGGGGCCTGGACCTGTTTTCAGCTTTGCTGATCTCTTAGAGACAGAGAAGATGACTTGAAGTAATGACCTATTCTTTTAACCTCAATGTATTTTTTTAAGCTCATCAGTGACTCAGTTTGCTCCAAACTGGGCTACCTGAGTGCTGATAATACTTAAGAATGTTTGTATCCATAAGATAGGAGTAGAAATTTGAATGCTTTTATTGCTAAGGAACTTTAATCAGCTCGGTATTTTTTTTTTTGCAAGTTAAAAAGGTTGCAAAACAGTATAGTCTGGAAATGAGTATTCAGCCCATGCGCAGCAGAAACCTCAAGTTCAATAGCCAATAAACAGTCTGTTGTTACCATGCATCTACTTTCTCTAAACTGATGCCCACCACAGATGTTCCTAGACAGTATTTGGAGGCAGTAGGTTGCATGAAATTGCCATGTACTATCTAACTGTAGTTAGCATTTTGTTGTGGACTGGACTCTTGATATTTTTGTTTTTATAATTATTTTTAAGTGTCTCTGACTTTGGGAGAGAATGCTGTTTAAAGCTTTACCAGGCAGGCCATAGCTTGATCTTAAGTGATGCCATTGGCTTGTATTATAAGGTGTTTCCCCCCCCGCACCTTTTTTTTTAAAGTGAATAAAGAGCTGGATTTGGGCATGCTTTGCAGGAGTCAGCTTTCTTGATACGACATTTTCTCTCCTTTTAATTTCAATGCAAACAATGTAGATTATGCATATTAAACCTACATATTTGCTCCTTTTTGCACAACCCATTTCATTTAATGTAATCGTTGGAATGTCCATCATGGCAGATCCAATGAAGGTCTAAGCTGTTTTCAGTGCACACAAGGGTGGGGGATTAAGGTGGTGGCCAGGAGAAGAAGGATGGAGTTTGTAATCTACTCTCTGAATTCTGTGGGTTTTTTTGAATCAGGCATTATTTTTATGGGGTTTCAAATCTGCCTTCGCACACTAAGGACTAGAAATGTCCTTAATTCTTCTGGAGGGAGAAAACACAACCTAAGATTTTTTTTAATAACAGAAATTCTGCTCCGGTGTCAACTTTTGTGGGTGAAATGTAACATAAACGTAGGCTCCATGGTGAAATGTGACTGCTTTTTAAGAAAAGCCATTTGGCTGGATTCTCTTTTGTAGTATTTTGAATCAAGAAACAGACCCTTAGACCAGAGGTGGTATTCAGCAGGTTCTGAGCAGTTCTGGAGCACGGTAGGGGAAATTTTCAGTAGTTTGGAGAACCAACAAATACCACCTTTGACTGGAGATTTTACAGTATCCTTCCCCTGCCATGCCCACCAAGCCACACCCACAGAACTAGTAGTAAAAAAAATGAATCCCACCACTGCCTTAGACTTAAATAAAACGTAACTGTGCCCTGTCACTGAATTTAGAGCATCTCACAACTTAGTGGAAATACAATCTATCATCTTGGACCCCCTTAGATGAAATTTTTGCATTCCACAATTCCTGTTTGTATGTTGTTTAGAATACAGAGCTTTTTCTCATTTTGCAGTCTGCAACACAGCATATTTGCCTTTTTCTCACTAGCTATTCACTGTTTTTCTTTGGATTTCCCCTTCAACATGCTTACCTTGGAATTTTCCTATTGCTCATTTGTAGTTCATGTAAATCAAATCTAGGAGACTGGTGTCAAACTCTGCAAGTGGCCCCAGAGGATTTTATTTTATTTTGGTCCATCATCATTATCTCAAACCTAAGTCCACAACTGATTAGGCTTTCAGTATGTGTTGCGTTTTTAAAAGAGAGATGTCAGGGCCATCAGATACATGGTAGAGCATTAAACTCTACTGAATCTCAAAGCGCAAGGATTGCATGAACCCAGATGAGAAAAATAGAAGAGAATCCTGAAGTGGGCTATTCGGACATGGAATTCAATTTCATTTTTGCCAAAATCACTAAAGACTTGTTAGTGCCGTGAGCAGCTTCCTTACTACTTTTAAACAGTTATAAAAAGCAATACTAACTCTTTTGCCTATAAAGCCTTTAGGAGAAAAGAAACAAACAACAAAGCACAAAACAATGCACTTATCACGTGGTTGGACACAAAATGCACTGGTGAAAAAAAGAAATTGATGGTAGAAAAGGCCTCTGTATCTTGAAAAAGTGATATGAATTACTGCCTTTAGTTCTGGATGTTTAGTACCATACTGTTAATCTTTTCATCTGCTGTTGGCCGCAGCAATAAGTTGTGTATGATCCATCGCACTGTAAATTATGGGTCAAGTTAATGTAAGCCAATTAAATAATTTGAACTGTTCCTAATAGACAAATTAAAGTGTTTTTTTAATGTAATGATTTCATAATTCATGTCGAGTGCAATTGAATGATCTGTTTTAAACCAAAGAATGACTTCTGGTGTTAACTTGTGAGTATGAATAACAAAGAATACCTTGGATTGTAGAAATTTGCTTCATATAAACCAATCCCTCCCTCCCTCCCTTCTTTCTTGCATGCCATCTAGTGGGCTTGACGTGACACTGCAATGTATTGATTTTGCATAATTTGCAGATAGTGGGAATATCATTATTCATTTTTTCCAGCAGCATGGGTAAATACCTAATAAACTCTTTACAAATAACTTTAACATTAATGTTAAAAAGCAGACTGCTTGCATAAATGGTTGCAATCGGCTGAAAGCAGAAAAGATATCAGTCTCTGCACTCTAATATATATATTTAAACTGCATAATATCTTCCTGATTGAAGTCATATTCACATTTTTTTCTGGTTTGCTTTCAGAACTACTCACTGTTTTAATAGGAACAGCTAAATAACTGGAAGAGGTGGTATACATCTTAAAATTAAGTTGCCACTTAAACAAACCTAAACTCAGAATACACAAGTGACGAATATCCCAAACTGCCTGATAATAAGCTGTACCAGAATCTTAATCTTTTGGAGTAAGAACACTTCTTGAACCAAAATATTTCATAAATGGACATTTCTTTTCACATTAAGCCCAAGATCAGTCCTATAAACAATTATATTCTGCTTTTAAGGTGTATTAAAAATATCTTTTTGATACGGTATCCAATTGAGACTAATCCTATTTCAGAATTGCAAACCATATGCTTTCTTAATAATGAGGTTTGGAATGGAATTGGAGTTCTTGGTATCATCTAATGTGACCACAAAATAGTCCTGTTTGAGGTCTTTCAGTTTCAAATCCATACAAAGAAAGATTTAAGATCTCAAAGTTGCCCATCAACTTTTAGCCCTTAAACTATAAGTTTAGCAGACACTCAGGTTGCCAAAAACTCTGCTTTCTCCCTTACTAAGAGGTACATCATATTTCTGTTTCACTTGAATTCATGGTGTCTATATGTGCATTAAAATAACATAGGCAAAGTCTCTATCCCTCTTAGTCCACTCTCTATGATCCATATCTTTTGGTGAAGTGTAACTTACTATCTGGACAAGAATAAGAAAGATAAAAAAGAAAGGAAAGGAAATAGCTGCAAAAATATCCATGGGTGGATAATTTTTAGACACTGTTCAGTGTCAATCTGCAACCTTCCAGATGTTTGGACTTCAGTTCCACAAATTTTCTAAGCAGCAGGAATAATCCTTTATTTTTTTTTCTTTGAATTTCCTGCATTTTTTTTCATTTCAGACTCCAAATAATTTTGTTATATTATTTCACTCATTTTGAAAATGAGTGAAAATATAGCACAACACAGCTGTATGTATTATTATAGGTAGAATGACATTATAAACAAGTTCAATACAAATAAACAAATAGTGACAATTTAAATTTTGGTGTAATTAAATTTGTCTGTATCCTGAGGGGGGGAGGGGGAGGGAGAAGGAGAAGAGGAAAAGAAGGGAGAAGCAAGGGGAAGGGGAGGGGAGGAGGAGGAAGGGAATCCAGCTCCATTCCCACCAGGTGTATGGAGTATTTCAGATTTGGACTCCAAAAGATATATTAGATTGTGCAAAAGAATGAATACCACAATTTATTCAATACCATAAAATAGTTATCTTTCCTCGGATCACCCAATAGCTACATAATCTTAATTATTTCTCATAATATTATCTATGAATTGTGGCTTCTAATCCCCCTATGGGTGTAGTTGGTGCTTTAAGACAATTCTTAGAAGGACATGTCAATGCAGCCATATGCCTAGCATTACAAGATCCCATTTCCTGAGGAGATTTTATATGTATATCTGATTTTACAAGGCTTATGAGATGTTCCAATGAACTCTGGGCATCTCACAGTTCCCATTATCACAAATTCAGATTAAAATACAAAGTAATAGAATATCAAACTAACAAATACATTCAAAGAAGAAGAAAACAAAAAACCACCCCTACTAATTAATCAAACCAGTCAGGAATACTACCATATAATCAATGCAAGAAGACATATCAAAAGAATTAAGGCTGAGTCATTTTGGAAAGGAGACTGCCTATTAGCAGATAAAACTGGAAAAATGGGAAGAAAGGAAGATGTCAGATATTCAGTCATATCTGGGCAGGGCTGCAGCTGAATTACATAGAAGATCATTTCTATCTTTTACTGACTTAGAAAGCAAAAACATCTTAGAAGATATGAGAGAACAACTGGAGGAAATAAATGGATTTCACTATTGAATAATCCAGGAACTTTTATGTTTACTTTCAGCTATCCATTTCTAGTTATCTTATGTAGGTCACAAAATCTATGAATAGTACATAGCTTTTTCTGACCATTAAAAGCCTATGAGCCAACTGTACTTTTAGAAAAGGACACCTAAATTCAGAATGGAAAGAGGACAATGACGATAATGCTGGAAAATGGATCTGGGAGAGGTTATAGGAAAGATAAATCTATGTAGCTTGAACCTGCATTCTAGTTTTGTTATTTCTATTAAATGTTGCAGCTTTACATAATTTCTCTGACAAATGCAGAACTAATGTAACATCCATATTAGATTAGTTCCATATGATCAAGCCTAATTCAACATGGGCCAAGGAAATTCATGATGCTCTAATGTGTAACTCCAATTTATAAATTCTTTTGTCTGAAAGTAGCATGTAATTTGCATCACTGGCAGTCTCAGCTGAAGAGAGACAACAGTCGAACCATTTCACATTGAGCTGCTTAATCTATATTGTGAAATTGATGTTGATATTATTCATGGTTTTAAATATTTTTTGTTTTTAAATTTTAATGAGAATTACAGGAAAAGGATTTAGCCAAAAGATATGCTTAACCCAAAGGGCAACTACACGACCACAGGCACATTAATAAGCTTACCCAGGAGTAGGATGAATGATAATATTGACTAATAAGTGCCTATGTAATTTTTCAGTATTACTTAAAATATAGTTATATTTTCATTGTAACACTAACATTAAAATTTCAGCAGAAAATCTTCCAAGGAATAAAAGGCTAATCAAACAATATGTAAATATATAGCCTGATCTAGCTCTAGAGCAGGTTTCCCCACCTCTGGATGAATCCATTCATTTCTTCAAATTAAAATATTCAAAAATTACACCCAGATGACTTACAGAAGAAGAAAAGGCAGACTAAAAATGGCTCTGCAAAAGATGCAGCTGACGACCACAGAAAATAATGAAGAGCCAGTAAGTAAACCTCTCTGGACAAGGAGAGAATGGGAGATCATCCACATGTGCACCAAAATATTGCTCCTCTCAAGGAGACCACAAGATAGCAGTGACCGGTGGTTTTTGAGCACTGTGACATACAAGAATAACATTGTGCTCACAACCACAGTAAGTGCCTTTTAAAGGACACTGCTTTCACAAATGTCCTTTTCTAATTTGGGAATTGTTTGTTAATTAATTTTAAGCTATCAGAGACCTTCAGAAAGATGACTCTGAAAAGGCCAAGTGAGTTTTCCTTCAATTTTTAGTGAAATAAAATTTCAAGTAATAATTGACCCAAAGCATGTAGATGGTGATTCCTTGCCTCTAGTTTTCATATTGAAACTGTTGGTGTGTGATCTGAAGGTGGAGATCATTTCAATCTGTCATGGTCAGATCACTGTGATTTGATCACTGTTTAGTTCATTAGCATTCTTGGCCTTCTTGAAGTCATAGGAAGGACTGATCAGGATTATCTGTACCAGATACTTTATGGATCCGGTGAGTTTTCAGCAAAAGTCTAGGGAAACTTTTAGTTCTTCTATCTGCCTGAATCATTTCTAGAATTTGGAGGTAACTAAGACACTAGATGTGATGGCCTATAGGTGTCTTTGCCAATGCCAAGGTTTTTTTTTAATTTACTAAGAAGTCCTGGTAGATGAAATGGCAAAAAATTAAGAGTTAATACCATCAAATAGTGGCATTTGTTTAGGTTCCACTTCCAATCTATATGGAGACAGTAAACGTGGTCATCAAGAGATTTTTGGCTTACAGAACAATCCTAAGGATGCTTGCACTGTGTCAAAAGAACAGACAAGCATAGAGGATTGATCATCAACTCAAGCAGACAGTTTTTCTTTGGTCCAGGACTGACTCGTTGTTCTTGCAGTGAGTGGGTGGCTATGCTGGCTTCTTACAGATGTTTCAGTACCCAAACATCAGAACTGAAGAAGCTTTTTAGATGAGAAGCAAAACATTTTCAAACAAAAACAAAGAAAGCCCAGTTACCTTTTGGAAAAAAAAAGCACCTTTGGGACAGTCATCAACGCTAGACTTCATGCTGTCTTCAGCATCATAACTGAAATGCATCTATCTTTTTCCTCTGTTTCTCATGTTCATTTTTTCACAACCACATATAACCACTGGGGGGGGCAGGGGGAGAGGGAGACACACATTGTTTTTACTATTCTGATCCTAAATAATAGATAACTATCCTTATCCTTCATGATCTTGTCCAAGTCTGTCATTGCCTTTCTCACTAGGCTTAGTCTTCTTTTTTTACTTTTCAGCTCATTTATCTATTTTAACCCCAAGAAAACTAAACTGGATATCACATTTCTTCACATCAACTGCAGGTTTATTAACCACAAAGTTGACATTGCCAGGATTTTCTAACTTTTCATTTTTATTTTCATAATGAGCTCTTTTTCAGTCTTCTATCTTTCCACTCATAAAATAGTACTCCAGCAGATCTCAGATTGTCAGCATTTAATTTCATTGTTGATGCCATCCATCATCTCTTCCAAACATATTATTTTTGTAACCGTTCAAATATATAAAGTTCACTCCTTCAATAAGTCATTTTTTTTACAATGCTTTCTTGTTCATTGTGAAGAATGAACAAGAAAGAAGAAGAAATGTTTTTAAGAATGGGCAGGTTTTCTGACATTCCTATTAGCATTCTCATACAATCTGTTGCCAATAATCTACAATGTACAATCTACAGAGGAATTACTGAGTCTGTCATCAGCACCTATATCACTGTCTCGTTTGGCTCAGAAACCAGACGAGACAGACACAGACTTCTAATGGATAATTAGAATTGCAGAAAAAACAATTGCTATTAACCTGCCTTCCATTAGTACCTGTATACTGCATGAGTTAAAAAGAGGTGTTAAGGATATCCCCATTAGGAGAATGAGTGCACTCAGGGTAAATGTAATGAGAATAGTAATGAATAACACACGTGAATAGGGTGGGTACAGTAACAGTAAGCACCAATAAGCAGTCCAAGTAAACAGTAAAAATAATCCAAAAGGAAGTCCTTTTCCTTACTGGTATCATAGACATTCAGTCTTTCAGCGACCATACAATACAAGTCAAGCACAAAACCAGGTTGCTATCTTATGGCCATTGGAGTAACTTCAGCCAATCACAATTACAACATTCTCTTAAAGGTACAACAACATGAAATGACTATTCTGGTTTATATATTGCCAACCCAACTGTAGATGACTATCATTCCTAACAAGAGGGCTGTGAAAATATCTACAGACCACATCCTGGACATAAATTGTTTCAACTTCTATCCTCAAAATGACATTATAGGGCATTGCATACCAGAACAACTAGACACAAAGACAGTCCCCCCCGCCATCACTCTGCTAAACAATTAATTCCCACAACACTGTCAAGCTATTTATTAAGACTGTATTACTATTATTCTTCTCATCCTTCCTATTACCTATTTCTTTTTCTACTTATGACTATAACTTGTATTTTTATGATTTATATTGTTTATTTAGTTTCCTAGTATGATTTATGTTGATTGCTTATTTAGTATCATATGACTATTACTAAGTGTTGTATCTTATGATTCATGATGAATGTATGATGACTATGATCATGAGTTATCACTTATATCTTTTTTGTACACCGAGAGCTTATGCACCAAAACAAATTCCTTGTGTGTCCAATCACTTGGCCAATAAAGAATGCTATTCTATTCTGTTCTGTTCTGTTCTGTTCTACTCTACTCTACTCTACTCTCAGCAAAGGTAAGCCTCCTTTGTTATATAATGTGACAATAGTGTGAAGAACTAAACTCTGGTCTTTTCCTTAAACATGTTTGTTCATTTGGAGTTTCTCTCACCATGTGTGATTTTATTCCTCTGTGTAAAACCTTAAGCAAACTGTTGTTGCTCTAAGATATTAGTGCAATGGTTCAGTAATTTGCATTGTCTCTTGCATCTCCTTTCTGTATATGCACTACAATAATCTTTTCCAGTGTCTAGGCCAAACAGTCCTCTTTTATATTTGTCGACACAAATTGGTTAGCGCTTTAATTGCTTCCCTAAAGGTTTAAACAGTTTGGTAAGTATTTCATCTTGCTTTCTCGTTGACTGTCTCGTGAGTTCATTCTGAACACATCTCTGCAAATATTTCTGTCATGTTATGCTCCTATTTGTAAAGCAATGCATCCATTATAATCATTCTATTTTCCAATCTTGCATTAGATGTACACTTTCCTGTGATTTCTTTGACTTTAAACAGAGTCAAGCGTCTTTCTTTTCTAGCTAGTTCTATTTTTTATATTCTTGATTGAAATACTTTCCCTTGTCTTTGTGTTTAGATCTATCAAACACAACAATTCTTACTTCTCACTAGGAGAAGACAGAGAAATGGGATGCTGGTATTCAAAGGAATTCTCACAAAGAAAACTAGAAAGAAAATATTAAAAGGTTTGCTCACTTGTTTCGTTTCTTGAAAACATTTGTACATAATTACAATCTCCTCAATTTTATCAGTCTGCTGCTACCTCAAGGATTTCTTGAGAGATCTTTAACATTTTGTACTGTATATTTTTATATGGGCATAAAATCTTAGGGTTATTAGATGGAGAAATTCCTGGCAACACCAACAGTGAAAGGAAAGCCACTATATAAACAGAGAGGAAACTCTACCTTCTTTTAGCACTGATGATATTACCTAGTTGGGTAATGAAATGTCTGCAAGTAAACAACTAAGCTCAGAGAGCACCAAGGACCCCATAGAAGATTGTCCACAAATTGACTGATGACTTGCCTTGAGTAGTGAACATTTCTATAATTAGTGATTAGGAGCTTCATAGAACTCAGTTCTATTTATCTTTGGGGAAAACAATGTTTACTTTATTTAGTATTACTTTAGGAGATTTGCCACACATTATATTGGGATTTTACAACATTTGGGGGGAGCATTTGTCTTTTCATCTGTCAGGGGAAAAAATCCAGATGGATAAAAAAGAAATAAACAAGGGAAAATATTCCCAATTGGCTTAACCCACCCCTTAAAGAGAATAAACTATGAAATTGTATATAATGTTTGTTTTTTCTCTCAGGTGATAATACTCAAAATGTGTTCTGTGTTTCTTTTCTTCCTTTCAAAGTTTATCTGACAGCCAAATAACCACATACACAGCATTCTCTATTTCTAAATTATAGTTTGAAATTATGCAAAAGGAAAGGCTGCTTATATTTTTTCAAGAACTGTTTTGATATTTGCAGATGCTGTTTAGAGAGAAAGATAGAACGCGACTGCCTAAAGATTTGTGACAAAGTGTTATTTTTCTGCTCTAAGGCCCTCTGGTCTCCTTTGCTCTGGGGGATTACTATTGTACTCCATAGTTAGTGTTTTATGACAAAGGTACTGTCAAATATTTGAATGTCTAACATTTATTGCATGATTGTTTCTTTCTTTTTTGAATAATAGTTTCCCATTTCCAAGTGTCTGAATTTTTCTAGTCACTGCAAAATAGCAGCCTTCTGAAACCATTGAAGTGGATATTATACCCCGGGGTAGGCACAATTGGGCTCTCCAGAGCATGTCATAAGTGGCCTCACAAAATGGCTACCAAGGGAAGGCTTGCTGACTCCTAAGATGGTTGTCGTGGTGGATGTGGAAGTCATAAAATGTGCATTTACTGGAAGAGGCAGCATTGAGATTATTTTCTGAAATCCCCATTACTAGTTCCCATTCTCACGGCCATTTACTTTTGTATTTTGTTCAGGGCACTGGTTTGCATCCAGCAAACATCTTTATTTTGTAATATCTATATAGTTCAGGTAGGGCCCTAAGGCATATTTTATAAAATGAATAAAGATAATATCAGAGGCTGGCATGCTGCTTTGCCACATGCCTGTTTTCCATGATTTAAAATGAATAATTAAAATAATGATTGTTGTTTAATAATAAAATATTTAATATAATCCATCACATTCTGTAAGGATATTAGTGAGTGCCAGGGAAGGCATTCATTTTACTTCCTTGTTACAGAGTTGATCAAAATTGCCTTTTTCCTTGTCCTTTGTGTTCTCCATTGTTTGAAATTCTACCAGAAAAAGATAAGAGATAAGATAATTAGAGATAAGATAAGAATTAATTACTTTTTCATATATTTATAGAACAACTGGTATTGACTTTCTGTTAACTAAATATTAAATAACATTTAGTTTTTGTTTTTTTAAATCCTATACCATGAACTTAGGATTCATATAACAAGTTAAGAAGAGGTAGATGATTTTGCAGAGATTTTGGCACAGATTCAGAAGCTTTTAGACTTTTCATTATCCTGAATAAGACAATAAAAAATAAGATAAATAAATGCTTTTATATGAACTTTGGATTTTGTAGGATAAGCATTCCCTAATGTCTTTCAAAACCTTTAGACTGTGACAAGGGACTTTGGAGAGCTACATTTCTAATGTATGTATCAAACACACACACACACACACACACACAGAGGGGTGGGATTCTACTGGTTCCGACCGGTTCCATAGAACCGGTTGTTATGATTCTGCACAGTTCGGAGAACCGGCAAATCATGCCTCTGGCTGGCCCCTCCCTTCCCCACCTGCCCCTCCCCTCCCCGCCCAGTCAATCCTTATCGCGCATGCCTGACATTGCTGACTGCATTCTCCCTTGTCCAGTCACTCCTTAAGGTATTTCCTTTTTCCCCCTCCTGACGATCGGCTGTTCCAATCATCAGCTGTGTCGGGATCCCTCTCGCTATCTTACTGCTTTGCCCAGGAGGCTTCATTGAGGCCCAAGAGGCAAAATAAATGGGGGAGGGGGGTGCTGCAAAAAAGCCACGCCCACCCAGCCACATGGCCACGCCCACCTAGACACATCCACCTAGCCACACCCACAGAACCAGTTATTTAAAAAATTTGAATCCCAGCCCTGCACACACACACACACACACACACATGCACACACACAGATAGACAAGCAGGCAGACAGTCAGACACAAACACCAGTTAAGTCTGGGGTATAGAATCATTCTGCCTGAATGCCTTAAAATATTATTATTAGATCTATTCAAGTAGAACCATTAGCGCAAAACAAAGTAAGGAGAATGTTGGATATATGTGTGTATTTATGTATGACATAATTTTGCAGGGCCAATAAATAAATAAGTCCTGTCCCCAAACAGATGCCCCATATTTGACAGAGTATGTTGTGATTCCTTTTTTAAAAAATCTAATATGAAGAAGTGTGTATGTGGTCCCTCTATGAGACAGATGAGTGATTTCAAAATTGGATAAATAATTTTTAAAAATAAATACACATTATACTCATTTCCTTTATTTTTTTTTTTTAATAATTTCATTAAGCTTATAAAGATACGTTTGCCACCTTATTTGAAGAATATGAATAATAATAAACAAACAAAAGAAAATGAAAATAGTGGGGAAGTGCAGGGGGGAGAAAAAGCATTGATTTCTGACTTTTGTTATCACAGTAGAGTAAAGGAGTAACATTAAGCCTCAACTTTTTACTTTTACATACTTAAGTCAAATTTTCATTTTTTTTCCATCTCAAGCAACAAAATCCAGAAGTGATTTCAAGTAGAACCAAAGTTGGATGTGTTCTTTGCTTTGATAAAAACAATTAGTTTAATTATCTCTGCTAGTTCCCTCAGTTTTTTGAGCCATTCATCTATTACAGGAATTACAGTATCTTTCCATGATTGTGCATAAAGCATTCTTGCTGCTGTCAACATATATAACAGGACAATTCCAGTTGTTTTTCCAAGTTCTTTGATCATTAAGCCTAAAAGAAAAGTCTCTCACTTGGTTTTTACCTTAAAAATCTTCTGTATTAAAATATGAATCTTATGCCAGTGTTTCTTTGCTTTATCCCAAGTCCATTGAAGATGGCAGAAGTTCCTTCTTTACATTTATATTGCCAACAAGTTTATACATCTTTGACAATTACTCATCTCCTTTACTGAATGCATGCTATATTTATGCCTGTGTTTGTCTTATACAACTGATCTTGATAAACTTGATGTATGTCATTGTTGATATTCCCACATAATTTCCATCTTCAGGTGTATGTTCTAATCAAGGTGTCCCCAACCCCCACTCTGGACTGGTACCATAGTCTGTTGGGAAATGGGCCGCACAAGCGAGTGAAGCTTCATCAATGCATGCATGGAATGTAGGTAGCACATGAAATCACGCTAGCCTCCATCTGTAGAAAAACCTTTTTCCATGGATTTGCTCCTGGTGCTGGATTTGCTCCTGGTGCTGAAAAGGTTGGGGGTTGTTGTTCTAATCCAACATGACGGGTGGACTTACAATTGTTTAATGTATTGTTAGGTAAAGGTAAAGGTTCCCCTCGCACATATGTGCTACTTGTTTCCAGCTCTAGGGGGTGGTGCTAATCTCAGTTACAAAGCCGAAGACCCAGTGCCGCTGAAGATGTCTTTGTGGTCATGTGGCTGGCAAAGGCACACGGAATGCTGTTACCTTTCCACCTTTCCACCAAAGTGGTCCCTATTTTTCTACTTGCATTTTAATATGCTTTCGAACTGCTAGGTTGGCAGAAGCTGGGACAAGTAACAGGAGCTCACTCCATTACGCAGTGCTAGGGATTGAACTGCCGAACTGCCAACCTTTCTGATCGACAAGCTCAGCATCTTAGCCACTGAGCCACCACGTCCCTAATGTATTGTTAGCAATGCATTATAAATAATAGTTTCTCTGTGCTCTCTCTCTCCCCCTCTCTATCTATCTCTATCTCTCTAATCTATCTATCTATCTATCTATCTATCTATCTATCTATCTATCTATCATCTATCTATCTATCTACACACACACACACACACACACAGAGAGAGATATAGATATATTTCCATTTAAAACCCTATTGCAATGAAGGTTGCTTTTTTTTTAAAGAAATATCCCTTGAGATTAAAGTTGGGATCCTTAAACCAGAGATATAACACAGAATGATCCTAATATCCCTGAAGAGTATTCTGCATTGCTTGCAGGAAACTTTATATACAACACAGAGGTGCTTATTCAGCAGGTTCTGACCAGTTCTGAAGAACCAGTAATGGAAATTTTGAGTAGTTTGGAGAACCGGCAAATACCACCTCTGACTGGCCCCACCCACATCTATTCTCTGCCTCCCGAGCCCCAGCTGATTGGCTTGGTCTTCTTTTGTTGCCCTGGACAGGAGAACGGATCTGGAAAGCAGGTTAATGAGGTGGGGAAGGAATGGGATTTTGCAGTATCCTTCCCCTGGAGTGGGGTGGGAATAGGGATTTTGCAGTATCCTTCCCCTGCCACATCCACCAAGCCACACCCACCAAGCCATGCCATTCCCACCAAGCCACACCCACAGAACCGGTAGTAAAATTTTTTGAATCCCACCACTGATACAACAGGAGGACTTTTATTGGCAAGTTCTTACATGAATATACAGTAGCTTATTAATTAACTAATCTAAAATCTAATTCTATTTTATGGCTGACTAAAAGGAAAAGTATCATTCTGAATGTATCAACACAGATGGTATTAATTTGTCTCTTTTTTGTGGGAAACGGCAAAACAGAAATCATGCAAAATTTCAAGAGATGCTTCATGCAAAAACAGAGGCAAATTGTCATGCCCTTGTTGGAGTCTAATTCTGAGGGGGAGATTGAGCAGCTGACAGGGAGTGGGAGTGTGGCTCCAGTGGCTGTGGAAGAAATGGGAGAAGGGCACAGTCCAGCTGGGCATTAAGAGGAAGACCCAGAGCCACCCCCTCTTCATCCTAGGGCATGCAGGGAGGAATGGAGAAGGGAGCAGCGTGGCTTACGAGAGAGAAGAAGGCCCTCATCCCTTTCTTTAGTTGCTGCTGAGAGAACAGGATATAAGTAGAGCGTGGATTATCTTGGTCAAGCCTTATCTGAGTTTTGGCGTCCTCCCAACTGTGGGTGCTTCATTATCCTTTGAAAGTCTGCAATTTATCACCCTTGCCTGCCGTGTTAATTACTTCAATGTGGTTTGTGTTGGTTTTTTAATTTCTAATTATCTTTACTTTGGGTTGGACTGCATTGCTGCCCTTCGGAGACTGTTTTTGTTATCTAGCCAAGGATAATTGGACATTGGGCCCAAGTTGGAGGCATTAAAGGGAATTTATTCTTTGGTGACTTCATTATTTTTGTGTCACGCCCTGGATCATCACACAAATGGTTGAAAGTAATCTTATTTCAGTCATTCCAGGAAGGTCTTGGTATCAAGAAACAGGCATCAAGAAAACAACTCCAGGCTTATAGATCCAATGATGTTACACAGTGAGACTGAATATAAAATTAGACACCTAATTTCTTCCATGCTGATTTACTGTCTTAATATAAAACATTAAAAAAGTAAAAAGCTCAAACAAATGTATGAATTCATATACCTTAGAGGCTGAATACAAACAAACTTCTAAAAAGTTCTATTCTATTCTATTCTATTCTGTTCTGTTCTGTTCTATTCTATTCTATTCTATTCTTCTGTTTTATTCTATTCTATTCTGTTCTGTTCTGTTCTATTCTGTTCTATTCTACTCTATTCATTATTTAGAGACTGCCCCCTCATTCATCATATAATGATGAAAATGAATATATAAGTACAATGTCAATGAAATAATTGAGATAAGGAAACAAATTATCAGAAGACTGCATGAAAAAAACAAAACACTCAGAGCTCCCAAAACCACCGAAGGATACAGTTGAGGAGTTGATGCAATCATTCAGATATTTTAGGCACCGCCAGGGCTTTTGTCTTCAAATAACTTTCTTTATGAACATTAATTAATCTGCTAACTAAATTAGTTTCAGTAACTAAACTAATTAATTAAGCTAATTTTAGGTATCATTAATTCAGCAGTCTGACTGGTACCCTCATTATTCCTTTCTCAGCTACAGAAGCAAAACGGAGCTTGCTAAATAGTCCCCATTTATCAACATATGTTCTGCTATGTGTGTGTGTGTGGGGGGCAGGGAATGAAAAGTTGATTCTTTTCTTAGGAATTAACAATGTGTAAACTGTTCCAGAAGGTGGGTTATGAGGAAATCTGAATGTTTTGTTGCTGAAATAATAGCTAGGAGTTGTTTGATTTCCATGAGCTGGGTGATAATAGCTGTACATTATCTGACCAAATCTCTTAAGATACCAGTGAGGGGCAGTTAAGAGGTTAGCTTAAACATCCTCCTTTCTCAGTCTTGGAGTAGCTGAGCGCATCTGTTATGGAATATGAATTCCATTTTATATCCCAGAGGACCAGAAGCGGGGAAAATGATCTGTATTTCAAATATGAGCTTTCGGGTATGCATTCACAAATGTTTTGGGGCTCTAGTTTGCAAAACTTTGCTAGACCAATACTCGAATACAGCTCATCAGTCTGGAATCTGTACTGTTACATCCTCTAACCCTCACTCCTTTAACCTCAAACTATTCACTATTGACCTCACCCCATTCCTAAGACGTCTGTAAGGGGCATGCATAAGTGCACAATCATGCCTACTGTCCCTGTCCTATTGTCCCCATTTATTCGTACCTATTTCCTCTATTCTTACTCATGTTTATACTTATACCTATTATCTTGTAAGCAATTGACAAATCAAATAAATAAAAATAAATAAATAAAATAAATAAATAGTTGCAGAGATTGTTTTCATGAAGAAAAACTAGCCAGATCTTTAAAATATTGCCATCGGCATGGTGAGGTTGCCTGAAAAACCAACCATACCAATAGACTTATCCACCACCTTAAAGTGAGGGGGGGGAATGTGCATGTAAACAACCAGTGTGTATTAAGAGTTCACCCCCTTTCCAACAACTGGCTTCCCAAAACATACTTTGTGCTTTTGGCATAATGCTGCCCATGATTGTAACCAACCTGTTAACCTTTTTTCATGATGCACACAAGGACAGGAAGTCAGGCTGCCTTTGGAAGCCAAAGGATTTGTGTTCCTGCACTGGATTTACCTCAGATTTAATTTCAGAATCTTTTCTTAGTCCCTTTGAGAGCTTCTCAGGGCAAAAGAAAGAGAGTTTAAAGTATTCTTGCAGTTTATTGAGAAGCTCATTGTTTTGATATCGGTTGCACATGAGAAATGATGTCATGGTACAAATTACAGCTATAACAATATTGACATTACCTTGATAATTCAAATAAATGAATTATCATCATTTGTTGATTAATAGTCAATAGTTAGACTGTCCGGAGTGTCCCAGTGGCTTACTAGTTGGTTACCAGGCTGGGACAGACTTTGAGAGATTTCTTATAATTTTTTTTGTTGGATACATAATTAGTCAAAATATTGTCATATTATGATATATGGTCATTACTGGGACTTAAAGGTGATGGTCACCTCTGAATATTTATTCCTAGAATATTGAAATCAAAATTATAAAATGGCTACTAGTTGCAGGTTTTGGACAACTCTTTTAAAAATCCAGCTAAATTAATAGCTAAATTAATATTCAGGTAGCAATTTAGGCAATCTACATTTACACTGGATTTTTAAGAAGGATCTCTCACTAGATAAAAAAAATATTTTCAGGGAGTTGGCATTAAAACAAATTTAATTAAAACCATTTTTAATGGATTGCTGCCTAAATGTTTGTCTTTTGAGCCAAGGCGCCATCAACATGCAGAATAATAGAAATGGGAAGGGACCTTGGAGGTCTTCTAGCCCAACCCTCTGCTCAAGCAGAAACCCTATACCATTGTGGTAGAGCTGCCTGCACTACTGAGGAGTCTGGGCACTGCCCTGTTTCAATCCTGCTTGACCGTCCAAGTGTCACTCAGCAGAGTAGGGATCAGAGTCAGTGGTAGGATTCAAATTTTTTTACTACTGGTTCTGTGGGCGTGGCTTGGTGGGTGTGGCAGGGGAAGGTTACTGCAAAATCCCATTCCCTCCCCACCCCACTAACCTGCTTTCCAGCTCCATTCTCCTGTGGAAAGCAACAAAAGAAGACCCAGCCGATTAGCTGGGACTAGGGAGGCAGAGAATAGATGGGAGTGGGGCCAGTCAGAGGTGGTCTTTTCCGGTTCTCTGAACTACTCAAAATTTCCACTACCAGTTCTCCAGAACTGCTCAGAACCTGCTGAATACCACCTCTGATCAGAGTCCAGGGAGACCAGGGGCTCAGTGGCTCCTATTTCCCCAAGAGATAGCTAGTTTGGGGGGAGGCACATCTGACTCTGAAACACAGCCTGTGGGACGGACAGTGGCCCCTTGGAAGGCCAGCTGCAGGCTACTGAGGAAAGACATCTCTGTGACTGGCCAATCCCTAAGAAGCCCCTGATGTCCCCAATTGCTCAATTTTTATTGACTGCACAAAATTCATAATTTCATAATTGGATAAACTTCAAATAAACATTTTTCTAGATACTGCTTTTGTATACTTCTTGTTTCATATTATTGCATTGAAAAGCTTTAAGGAGTAGGATTGCATCCTTTGAAAAATATTCAGAAATGCAAATCAAATAAATTTTTGCTATTCATTAAAGTATCTTAATGTATTAAATAAGCTGTGCTTGCCAGAAAAAAGAAAAGAAGTTGTGCATTTCTATGAAGAGATCCACTCATTAAAAGTTAATTGGACACTTAAAGCACTGGCACTCTTTCAGGCTCAGGTAGAAAATTAAAGATGTAGAGTTGCTAGCAAAGAGGCTAAACCATACAAAATCTAAAGGACCTCTTATTAATTATTTTCAAGCTGTGCATAGGTTAAATAAATATACATGAATATAGTCAAAATACAAGCTATTTTGAAGGTACAACAACAGAAGTGTCTGTTTTCCTCATTCTCAAACAAGCATCTGGGACCAGAACCCATACTGTACAAGGACAATTTTGAATCCCATAATTATGATAAAGATTCATCCTCCTTGATCATACAATTTGTGTTGCCAACAAAGGATAAATTTGTTTCCATTAATCAGTTTTAATAAACTGATTAAAGGAAACAAGACACAATTTACACAGACACAGACACAATTTAGGTTAGGGGGGACTAAAGGGTTAAAGTTTGTCTATCCTGGGTAAGGTCTATTTTGATATCTTATGCTTCTGAGTATGGGCAAAATTGCCTGCCACTATCCTTACTATGGGCAAGTAACGCTGAATAGAGTACACTTTCTCTCTTATTAAAAAGCAATAATTGAAAGCCTTGCTCTATCAAAGCCACAATGAAAGCAGAGGTCAATATTTATAAGCCCACCTGGTGAAGACTGTGACATATCAAAAAACTGAGACTTGCCATGTAAGAGTGGCAAAGAGCATAATTAATATATTAAATAAAGGAAGGAAAAGGTAATAGATCGTGAGCCTGGGTCTAAAAGAAAGGGAGAGGATATAATAGATCTGAATGCTGTCTGATCTTTTTGAATGGAGTCAACGAACACATGCATAGCAGTCAGGATTACATTTCCAGTGAAGGGTCTAAAACGTATATCAGAAAGTTTGATTCAATGTGATTGGTGGCCTATGGAACAGCTTGCCCCAAATATTAACTGGATCCAATCCACTTAGCCTTTTGCAAAGGTCTTAAGACCTGGTTGTGTCCTTGGTGGGCTAGAGTGTTAAGAAAGCATGCTACCATATTGGCTAGGATCTTTGCCTGTCAGTTTGTTCTGCTATTCATATATCTATATCTATGCTAACAGTAGTTTTCATTCTGGATAACACCCAGAGTTGCAGTGAGTTGGGCAAATATACAAGTCAAAAAAATTAAATAAATCTAGGTTCATCATAGGTTGTCATAGTTGCACATTATGTTCCAGTGAATGGTGATAATGGTAGAATAGAAATGAGTTTTTGAGGAAGGTTGTGAAATAGTCTGAATGAATGTAATCCAGGTAAAACTATTCTTGTAAAGTAATATGGATGAATGGGTGAAAATTGGAGCCCAAAATGAATCCATAAAGACCAAGTGAATGAGTTGAGAAGGAGAATATCAATAATGTTGAGGTTGGATGAAGTTGATGGGCTCCTCAAAAAGAGTTAGTCAAGGAGTTTAAAGAAAACGTATTATATGAAGCAGCACACAGACAGGTTGACTTCAAAAACGGTTGGCAAGGACATAAATACACCGAGAGATATAGCAAGTGATCTTATTGTAAATTAGATAGAGTTATGTTTTCTCTCTTTTTTCTCATCTCATGTCTTTAATTTTTGGGGGGGGCAACTATTTCTTACTGCCATTCTAGGTCCTTCTTACTCCAGAAAGGAATATGGTGATTGGTATAAATGTATTAAATATTTGGATATGTTTAGATCTTTGACCAAAGTGAAAAAATAAGCATGACTGTTGGTTAAAGTAATATTTTAAACATAGTTTGCACATTAAGTTAACCCTTTATATGATTTATTGGGTTTTGGTTTCCTATGTTGTATCCATTTATTAAAAAATTGTAGACCACAATTTATTGTTTAATATAGTGTTACACAAGCAAAGCACATATACTAGGAGACATGAACATGTTATTAAATCTAAATTTTGCAAAGAGCCATGTGCAGATCTGTACATTGGGGAAACAAAACAACCACTTCATAAATGCATGGCCCAACATAGGAGAACAAACCAATCAGGACTAGATTCAGCAGTCCATCTGCATTTAAAAACAAAGGCCACTCTTTTGAAGACAGCAAAGTCCTCATTTGGGACAGAGAGGACAGCTGGTTTGAAAGATGGATCAAAGAGACCATCTATGTCAAAATTGAACGGCCCACTCTCAACAAAGGGTGAGGAATATGACATCATCTATCTCCAGTCTACAACACAGTCCTTTCAACAGTTCCAAGAAAGCTCCATACCCATTTGCACTACTCAGGTGACCCAGACAACACAGATAAACCTTCAAGTGGCTACAAAGACTCTATAACAGGGGTGTCAAACTGGATTTATTTGAGGGCCAGATCAGCATTGTAATTGTCCTCCACAGGCTGGCTGGGAGGGAGGGGCAGATGGGATGGACTCCCTGCAGGCCAAAACAGCACCCTGCTGGCTAAAATAGGGTATGGCCCATTTTGGCTGGCAGGGTGCTGCAGGAGGCAGTCCAGGCTGAAAACGGGCTGAGCCCTCCCCGAATACAGTCCCCTGCACTCCATTTTAGCTGCCAGAGGCACTGTGGGCCAGCCCTTTGCTATTCCCAAGCCAGGCCTGGGGGCCTTGAGTTTGACACCTGTACTCTAAAAGAATGCAAATGACAAGCTGCCTGCATGGAATATAAATCCTTCCACTCCCCTCCATCCTGTCAGAGCTGAAGAAGCTTCTTGGTTGAGAAGTGAAACATCTTCAAAGAAAAACAAGACAGTCCAGTTGTCTCTTGAAAAAAGCACCTTTGGGACAACTATGACCTGGCTGAATGAGAATCTCCATAGACATTCTACAAGTTAAAAATGGTAGCAGTTGCATTGTTTGTAAAGGCTGGAGTTGTATTATCTTTTTAAAAAGGCATCCCAGAAACAGATTTCCTAACATTTAAATTTCCAATGCCTGAAAGAAAAAAATAATCTGATGGGGATTGATTGTAGAACAGGGTATGTCTATCGCTAGTGCGCACTATTGAAGATTCCAGAATTTGGAATCATCTTAAATCAGTCTCTTCCTGTGTCATCTGCAGCAAATGCTATGATCCAGAACTTTTCTAATATGAGAAACTCCATGTGATCAGCCCTACTTTCTCTAATCTTTCACAAGCTTGGTGACCAAATCTCTTAAGCTAAGGAAGTATAAAATGAGACGCTTGGTCCAAGAAATTTCAAAACTCTGATCCATCACTCCCATGCTTCAGGAGTTTTATCGGCTGCCGGTGACCTCAGGAGCATACTTCAAAATGTTGTTGATTGTCTTATGCTCATGTCCATTCTTGTGCATCATTAACTAAGAATAAGAGCTTTCTGTGTGGCTGGCTCAGGCTATGGAATTATCTTGAGAATATAAATGTTAAACGTTTCTGTAAGGTTTTTTTAAAAAATTTAGTGAGTGTATATGTTGTCATTATTGTACTTAGATAAATTTATTACTTAAATTGTGAAACACCTAGATACATACAGTATGTGACCGAATGCCATATGTGTGTCTAAATAAATAAATTTGGGAAGATATCATTTTATTAGCAGTTGAATATTTGCAGCCAATCATGTCATAACTTTGCAGTTATGTATCCTCCCCATTAAATCCAGGGATAAACGGAGCTTACCATAACATATCAGATCATTGAGGAGTGTGAACACTATAGTCATATTTAACAACATATCCGATAGCCACAAGTGAGCAAGAATACAAGCAGGCTGGTAGTAGATGGACAAACCATTTAATTCCTCTTCTTTCAATCCCTTGATCCTCAAGCTAAATTCAGAGAAATAGTAGCAAGGTCTTCAATATATTTAACTTCAGTGCTAATGGAGTGCAACCTAGAACAGATGTTGCTGCATACATGACCAGCTTAGCATGCACAACAGGTTCTATAACATGCCTGGCTACTCTCCATGTCCAGTTTAGAGTGCAGTGAACTGGCGGAGGGACATAGACTAAGTGCATTGTCAGATTGATTGGTACATATTTCTTTTTCTCAGTGTTGTGGCCCGCTGGTGGTTGATGGAGCTGGCAGCAGAGTTGGACAGTGAGGAGGTTGGGGAAGAACCTGGGCCAGTCCTGAAGGCTGAGGAAGGCTTGGATGAGGGCTCTGCGTCAGAGGCAGAGATGGGGCCAGGGCAGGCTGGCAGTCATCAGCTGCCTTCGGGCTCAAGCAGCAGTGAGGTAGGGGAGCTTCTGGAACTGGTTCCCAGCCTGCACATGCGCAGAGCTGCCAAAAGGAAGGAACAATTAAGAACTCAGGGTTGATGTGGGAATAAGGCCACAGGTGACGATGAATGGCCCCTCCCATAAGGATTAAAAGAGAAGCAAAAGGGGAGGGGGCTTTCACAGGAAACAATTTGTTCATTCATTCGTTCATTCCAGCCTCATGAAGATCTGTCTGTGTAAACTACAGACTGTGCCCAGACCTTCCCTGTCAGCACTGTGTGTGGAAACATTTACCAGGCAGCTTTCCAAGATAGATAAGGTTTGAGCTAATAATTATACCTTTGCAAGACTGTTTGCTAGGCCATTGGCTGAATGTGAATGCAATAACTTCACATTCATTTAATAAAAAAGGTTTTGCCAAGACATAGAGTTTGCTTAGTGCTTTTTGGGGAAGTCTAGGACAGAACACCCAGTGGCTTAACACATCAGTAGTTGAAATTTCCAGTTTAGGAGCTAGGAATTTCTCTCTTCTGTGGCTGCTATAGCCACCAAACCTCATAGTAGAGTAGGAAACATTTGCTCAGAATAAGAATGTTGTTGATTTAGTAATAAGGCTATTCTACTGATTAAAAATGTAAAGTATATTGAATGACAATTTTCAGAGTTGAACTTATCAAGGTTGAGAAAGATTGGGCTAGTACAGGTAATACTCAGCTTACGACCCCAATTGAGCTGAACATTTCTGTTGCTAAGCAAAGCAGTTGGTAAGTGAGTTTTGCCTCATTTTTTAAAATTGTTCTTGTCACAGTTGTTAAGTGAATCACTACAATTCTTAAGTTAGTAACATGGTTGTTAAGTGAATGTGGCTTAAGTGAATGATTTTGCTTGTCAGAAGGTAGCAAAAATTGATCATATGGCCTAAGGGACATTGCAACCATCATAAATATATGCCAGTAGTCAAACATCTGAATTTTGATCATGTGAGCACAGGGATGCTGCAAGTGTGAAAAATGGTGATAAGTCACTTTTTCAGTACCATTGTAACTTTGGTCATTAAACAAATGGTTGTAAGTTGGAGACTATCCCTACATTCTTGTTAGATCATGGTAGCATGATTTATTTTTGTAGTATTGTCTTGCCTTTGGTTCTAAGTTAGTTGTGAACATTTTGACCTCTACATTTCTATGAAGTTGATCATACACGCATACGCACCCATCACTCTACTTCCATAGGGTGCAACCCAATACATAAAGTGCAGCAAGACAACAAGACACAGTTAAGTAAAGAAATTAAAGGCGATTAAAAACACAGAGAGAAAAGGAATCAGAGCTAGCTAAATCTAGTTTGCAAACCCTTTGTAGCCTACCTTGCTACCACCAGTGTAAGGATTCATGCATTGTTTTACTGATCATCACTCACATAAGTATTCAAGACATATGGGTGGAAACTGATCAAGGAGAGACTCATCCTAGAAATAAAGAGAATTTTTCTGTCAATGAGAACAATCAACCAATGGAACAGCTTGGGAGCTTTGTCACTGGAAGCTTTCAAGAAGAGACTGGACTGCCATCTGTCAAAAATGATGTAGGGTCTCCTACTTGGGGGGGGGTTGGACTAGATGACCTATAAAATCCCTACCAACTCTGTTATTCTGTTATTAAATCTGTTATTTGAAGGGAAGAGTCAAAGTAGGGTTGGCAAATGATGAAAACAACAGCTTGCCATGTGGATCAAGTTCCAAACTTTTTCTGCAGGTGTCACACAGAAGTAGAGTTGGTTAAGTAGTTGGTTAAGGCACCAGGCTAGAAACTGGGAGTCCAGGCGTTCTTCTCTTGCCTAAGGAACCACAACCAGTTGAGTTGCAGTACTTTACTTTAGGCTAGTGACTCTCTCTCTCAGCCCTAGGAAGAAAGCAATGGCAACCTGTTTCTGAAAAAGTTGCCAGGAAAATTACACACAAAGAAAGGAAGGGAAAAAAAAACCTTGTGTTGCAATGGTGTTTTCATATTTTTGATAAAAGCATCAGATCCTGTGGCTATTTTCATATCACCACCATTCTCTTCTTGTTTTACTGCATATATTTCTTAAGTACCAGCTTCCCACCTCATTCGATCTCCTTTTATGTTTCTCCTTCATTTCTCATAGAATAAGAATCCAAACTAAGACCTATGTTTTCATCAGCAAAGTAGATACAGTCTGTTTTGTTTAAATTTTGTTTGCTTGTTTGCATGTTTGAATAGGTATGTGAAAAGCCATGAAGAAGCTATGCTGAAAGCAGATTCATCATCATAGCCTTTAATACCTTAATTTCTAAAAATCCATTCTCTCATTGTATAATACAATTTATCCAATATTCATTGCAAATCATTCAAGCTTTCAGTTTTCATGGCATTGTCTGCATACAAAGGAGCCCGGATGCCCATCATGACCAGTATTCCTTGTACATTTATCGATAAATACATTAAACAAGCAAGGAGATATCACATATTCTTGTTGAACTCCCTTCTTCACATCAAACCATTCACTAAGTATTCACTTTATTTTCATGCTTGCTGTACTTCCAACATAAACTGCTCTTATCCTATTCAGCAATTTTATATTCACTCAAAACACTCCATAACTCAAAAGTTGACATTTTCCCTCAATCCACAGGTGTAGGAATACGTTTTTTGTCATTTTCATATATTTCTTAATGACCTGCTGAAGAACAAAAATCTGATCTGCAAGACTATCCCCCCAAATAACGAGCCACTCTACTTGTCCAATTTTGTTCACTATCATCTTTGGGTGCTTCTTTTGACCAAAATTCTGCTGAATGCGATGAATATGATAGGAAGTAAATATCTACTTCTAAAATCTGATTTTTTTGTTTTGAGAGAGAGAGAGAGAAAGAGAAAGAGAGAGAGAATATTACAGATCACCTGCAAAGTGCAAGGCTTAAATTCCTTGTGCTCCCTGCAGAGAGTGTGAAATTAATTGAATTGCTGTTGCTCTCTAGTGCTCATTCGGTGTAAGTGAATGCGAATAAAAATAACCAGAGGCAAGCAGAATATTTGTAGTGTGGAGATTTAAGGTGGCTTTGGATAGAAACAACAAAGATATGACCATGGAGTCTTTAAGGGAGAAAGTGCCACTGAGTTTTTTTACTGCATGTTCCCTGCCACATTACAAAAGTCTAAGTAATCCCAGATTTCAAAAAGAAACATTTTTCAGAAGGGCTTAGGATTTCAAAGGGATGTTAAATTTGGAAGAGCTAAAACTTTAGATGTGATGTGCAGCTGCTTTCCACTCAGCTGCTGAAATCCATGTTGAGGACCAGAAATTCATCTACCATAAAAGAAAAAGAAATTCAGAGGCTAATTAATTCTGCTCATACTTGTACACTGTTTGGGGTCCTAATTTTCTCCACAAAACTATAGGAAGCCATTAAGAAGATGTCAGGATTCAGACAGCTTCTGCTGAAATGTTTACAAGATCACTATCTTCAATGATGTGGTACCTGAGATAAAGATTTGCTAATTATTTTATGCAATGCAATGCAAATATTGCACATAGCCAGCCTTTGTTTATAGGATAAAGTATAAATTGCTGAGTTCACACAGCTCATTACAAATATGCTATGATTCTCTAGTCTAAAGTGTCTGCAGTTTCCTGAATCATATAAGGACATACTTAAAAATAAAATAAAAGCACTACTTAATTATGTTCTAGAGCTGTATTTCAATTCTAATTTTCATTTTAAATTCTGCATGCTATTTAACAATGGAATCCTTACAGGACTGTCTTTTCTGACCATTTTGGCTGATTCTAATATCTTTGGTGAACTTGCTTGTGACTGCAAATTTTTGAAATATGGGTGGTAGAAACTTGCAGATGTATTTTCTCTGTGTTACATGCCTGAACTTTGGAATAACATCCCTGAAGAAATCCAGTTTGCTTCCTCTCTGTTTGCTTTCTATAAGTTGTTAAAATCCAAATTATTTTGGAAAGCCTTTGAGGATGAGATGTTGCCATCCAACTGAATAATGGCACAATATTATTTAATCAAGGTTTATGTCTTTTTTGACATAGATATTATATTGTATTTTTACTGATATCAATAATTAAGGTGTAGGAGATGACTAGGATGAGCCCGAGGAAGGGGTCAAATGCACCAGTAGTCATGAGTCCCTTCGCACCCACAAAAGATCTACAATAAGTCCCAGCCCACCTTGCATTTCTTCTGTTCTTAACTCTCACTAATTTCTCTTGACTGTTAGTAGTTCAGTTAATGTCAAGTTTAGATTAATGTCATACACCAGGGAAATCAGGAGATCCAGGCAGTTCAAATGTGTACAGAGATATTTTATGTGCTTCAGCTCTCTACAGGAATCTGAACTACTAACAGTCAAGGAAAAATAGTGGGAGTTAAGAATAAAAGGGAATTCAAGGTGATCTGGACTTAGATCTCTTGTGGGCATGAAGGTACTGGTGACTGATAATGCATTTGACCCCTCCCTTGGGCTCAGCCTGGTCATCTCCTATACCAGAGTCTCTTTTTGACTGCAGGAAAATACAAGCTCAATAAACACACCAAGAAATAAGGTGTTCCTAGTCTATATAGAGGAGTCAATTTGGAATAGTGGTTAAAGGTACCAAACTAAAAATCAGGAGACAGTGAGTTCTAGCCCTGCTTTATGCACAAAGCCAGCTAGGTGGACAAGTTCCTCTATCTCTCAACTCTACCACTTTCAAAAAATCTTGCCAAGAAAATTCCAGTCACTCGTCCAACAAGTAACCAGGAATTAAGATTGACCCAAACCTCCAACCCCTTTACTTGCAACTTCAAAATATATATGATTCAAAATTGGAGAGTAATTAACATATTGAAATGCATATATCTTTTCCAGCTTGTTGACCGCAGTTGTCTTTGGATTGCTTACCTCAGAATTCTAACCTCCATGAACAGAATACATTTGGTGGTCCAAGGTGGAGGTCATACAGAGAAACTGGATTACTTTATAAAGGAATCAACATGAGAACAAAATCCATCGGCCCTTGTGTTGTGATGCTTATTAAACATGCTATGTGCTTCTAAATAATGAATTTGTAGTACACACCCCCTATTGTATCCAAGATGCTTAGAATGCTCTTAGTTGCTCTTAGAATGCCCTGGACAAAAAAACTCTGACCTTGGAATTAAAATCAAAGGGGATTGATTTCTGCCATGTGGGTATTTTAAGCTTTTCATTGGCTCCAATAGAAGACATGTTCAAGCCAAACTTACCACAATCCTATTAGGACGGTTCAGAGGAAGTGAAAAGAGGCTGATGTAACGTATGCCAAAACCACAAAAGGATGCTGCAACTTACAAGTTGCAAGCAGTGCCATAACATAAGTTTTAGATATTACAAAAAAAAAGGAATTAACAGATAGGGGTACCCCAAGCTGGATTTGGATATATACCACTCCACTCTCAATTCCCTTCCAGATTTTGCTCAGAACAGCTGCCAATTAACCAGTGATTGCTTCCTTATGCCTATGCAGGCATTATCTCCTTGCTGAAGATAATTATCTCCTTTATCTGCCTGTCCTTCATCCATTATCTGCTGGATCTGGGTAGAATCTATGGATCACTCCCTGCTTAATTCACTCTGTTGTATAAGGCAGCCTATATATTATCATCTGCTGTCATGGAACATGCTTCATTTTCTCCCGTGCCTTAAATTCTGCATCTGCATTCAGACCTGTTATTTTGACAAGGTTCAAGAACCACCGGTTAGGAAGCTTGAGCAAGATTATCCCATCGAAAAATGAAGATTCCATACTAGGAGATTTTTGCTAATTGCGGCCTGCCACCGCTGCATGTCGGAGACTTTGCTCCCTTCCCTGTCCCCTGCTCTCATTTATTCAGCAGCCTTAGGTGAAGAGGTTGAAGCACGGATCTTATTTCTCCTGTTTTGCTGCTTGTGAAGCCTGCCAACAGAATCCACCTTGACAAAGTCAAGGACTCCCCGATTAATGTTGAACTGAGTGAATAAATTATGCATGAAATTGTGTCGGAGTCTCTTGTGTGCCGAATTGCTCCTTTTGATATGAAAGGTTAATTCAGAAAGGAATCCAAAAGAGCTGGAAATTGTGGGGATAAGTGGATAGTATTCACTGTTGTGAGCTGTTATTACTAGAAATTGCATTCCCTCTCTAACTTTCCCCCGAGATTTAGCTTTGTCAGTGAATACAAACAGGACACATTAAAAAAGCGTCCAGGAACAACCTGAATGGATGTTCACATCCAGCCCATAAAAAGAAAAGAATAGCCCCATCGTGTTCTTCAAAGGGGACCTAACCTTTGTATCCCACATTCCCAATAGAAGAATCAGGAACAAGACATAGCAGGTCAAAAACATGCCATTTCCTTGATGCTGTTATCCGTCCAGGGCATTTCAGGGCCAGTTTGAACATTGAGAACTTCCCAAAGCTCTTTTCTTTCAGCTGCTGTTACAACTCATGCCTTACATTGGAAGATGATCTGTTTTTCTTTGCCCTAGAGAGTGTTTGCTGTGTTGGCTAATATGTATGGAGTAGGACAAAGGTCACCAAGTCCTGGGACCTTGAAGTCTAGGACAGCCAATTCAGGGCATGTTGATCCATGAATGGAGAGCTCTGAAGGTGCCTTCAGTCATGGTCAGTTCTTTACAAATTGATTCCCTTAGTAACAGTCCAGAGGTGGTATTCAGCAGGTTCTGACCAGTTCTGGAGAACCGGTAGTGGAAATTTTGAGTAGTTTGGAGAACTGGCAAATACCACCTCTGACTGGAGATTTTACAGGATCCTTCCCCTGCCACGCCCACCAAGCCACGCCCACAAAAAGTAAAAAAAATTGAATCCCACCACTGTAACAGTCACATCTGATTTGAAGTAAGTCAGGAGTGAGGATGGCCCCTTTTCAATTGTATTTCTGTTTCTGAAATGCTAAGCCTATACCAGGTGCCTTGCATCAGTTGGAAGCTTGAACATGTGCTCTAGTTTTAACTGCTTGCAGTGTCTAAATTCAGGGGTGTTAGACTGGCGGCCCATGGGCCAGACGCCCACCCCAGCTCTGTGGCAGGGGAACGTCACAATATGTCATGTGAAGGCAATGTGATGTGGCGAGTTTGACACCCATGGTCTAAAATCTAAAATGCTGGAACCCCTATAGCTATTTGGACATGAATTTCATTTGATTTAAAGATAAATTTGTAATTTGCTAACACTCTCTCTCCCCCTTCCCCTCTCCTCCCCTCCCCCTCCCCATCTCTCCCTCTTCTTCTCCCTTCCTCCCTCTCCCTCTCCCCCACTCTCCATTTGTCTTGATCTATATACTAAGCAAAGGCAATGGGATTGTGAAACTAAATAATAAACACATTCAATTACTCACCATTCCTCTGTATCAAGTTGCTCATTCAATAGGTTGAAATACCTGTCTGGTTTTATGATTAAGGGTTTATAGAACAATTGTAACTCCAGATTTGTGCTCTGTAGTAGATTGATATTCCCAGAATTCTGAGAGCGGCAGATTAATCTGTTCAGAAGGCAAAACTTGGGAGAAATGACCGAGCATATCTGAATGAGATGCTAAAGTGATGAAATTGCAGACCTGGATTCAAAACATTTTGGCCAGTTTTAAATCTGAAATTTTATAAGGTGAGAAAATAAGGGATGTAAGGACTCTGGTTCAAATGGTTTCTTTGATTTTTCATTCAGTCAGGCAAAGGGAGAGTCTAATGCTAGCAAAAGCTCTTAATCAAGCATAAAATCAACATAATTTAATTTAATTGAAATTTACATTACATTTATGGGATCTTAATTAAAATTTAATTTACATTACATTTATTGAATCTTCATCCTGAACCTGCCTGCTTTTTGGCATAGGTCTGAAATGTCTCTTTAAATTCCAAGATAACCCTACAAAAAATCTGTTTAATCCTTACCCTAGGAGAAACAAAATATTCTCCATGAAGCCAGGTGGAAGAGTTACTGCCTTGTAGCTCACTTAAGGCTTCAAATGATGTCCTGCTGCAGACTTTGGCAGGATTAATACGCTGGGCTAAACAATGACTTGATCAGGGGTGGGATTCAATTTTTTTTACTCGGTGGGCATGGCTTGATGGGTGTGGCAGGGGAAGGATACTGTAAAATCTCCAGTCAGAGGTGGTATTTGCCGGTTCTCCGAAGTACTCAAAATTTCTGCTACCGGTTCTCCAGAACTGGTCAGAACCTGCTGCATACCACCTCTGGACTTGATGAAGAAAACAATTGGCTGAATTCATCCTCCATGCAACTCTCGTGGAGGGAGGGGGAACTCTGGTGAAAGGGGCAAACATGTGAATGATTAAACCCCAGATTTAGCTCCATACAGATAGTTTTTGATTTACAACCATTTGTTTAGTGAGCGAAGTCACAATGGCACTGCAAAAAGTGACTTACAACTGTTCTTCACACCTATGGCCATCGCAGCATCTCCACAGTCATGTAAAAAAAAATCTGGACACTTGGCAACCAGCATGTATTTACATTGCACACTCTTAAATCCCATCTTGAATGCTTGAGGTAGAATCCAGGTCTTCATGGCCTTCTGGAAGGCTAAAAGGATTAGATCCATTGAAATTTCCAGAGCGGGACACCATTCCTTAAAGGAGGTTCCAAAAGTAGGGAAGCCTTATTTCCTAGTGTGGAAGATACCCCTTCTCCTAGAAGAATGAAATATTTTGGGAAATATTAAAAGGCAGAATATTATATTTTCCCTAAAAGCGAAATAAAAAATCTTAAGGGAGACAGAAACTCAGTCTCACTGTTCCTGCAGATATTTTTGTGCCCATTAAGAAAATCTAGGGCATTCTATCTACAAAACAAAAGACCTTCAGCTTCAGGGTGAAGGGATTAAGACATGGCCCTTCAGGACATAATAGGATTAACCCAGAGACACAAAGCTCACTACATTATACAATCTCCTAAGGACATTGCATCACCCTCAGAATGTCAATCAAACTTAGCTCAGACCAACACCTAGCTGCCTATAGAGCCAGTTACGACCCCTACATAACCCTACAACAGCCAATAGAATACATGTTCTTGCACAGGAACAGAAAGAACGGTTACAGGAACTGGGCATGGCTAGTCTAGTGAAGAGAAGGACTAGGGGAGACATGATAGCGGTGTTCCAATATTTAAGGGGCTGCCACAGAGCTATTTTCAAGCTATTTTCTTAAGCACCCAAAGGCCAGAAAAGGAATAATGGATGGAAACTGAACAAGAAGAGATTTAACCTGGAAATAAGGAGAACTTTTCTGACAGTGAGAACAATCAACCAATGGAACAGCTTGCCCTCAGAAGTTGTGGGAGCATCATCACTTGAGACTTTCAAGAAGAGATTGGACTGCCATCTGTCAGAAATGGTGTAGGGTCTCCTGCTTGGGCAGAGAGTTGGACTAGATGACCTACAAGGTCCCTTCCTACTGCGATTATCTGTTATCTGTTATCAAAGCCCAAGAGAAGGTATAAAAAACCCTCACTCTCAACTCCATGTGGTCAGCTGCACCAGAACCACAAACATGTGCTTCTGTTCATCAATAAATGGACCTCTTTTCAATCAGCCTCCAGCCTCCATTTTGTCTCCAGTGCCTTTCTCCTGGTTTGGAACTGAACCAGATGGATATTTCTTCCACACTAGGACCCACCAGGTAGCAATCCTACACCAGGGCAACTTGGATCATGCTCATTCTGCTGGATCAATTTCTTCAGTTGTAAACTGGCTGTAAGAAAATGATGTGCTTGACATATAGATCTCCAACCAAACTCAACTCCAAAGCACCATAGATTTGGAAGGACCCACTCAGTGCATTTCCTGGTAAGTGCAGGAATCTTTTAAAAACAATCCTGACAAATGACTGCCTTGAATTCATTCACCAAGAGAGTCTACTAGTCCTCTGAATAATTGGTTTAACTGCAAACAACTCTTGCTGTTAGAGGTTTTGTCTCACTTTCAATCAGAATCTGTCTTCCTGTAACTTACATCCATTATTATATGTCTAGCATTCTGGGATGATAGACAACAAGTCCTGACCTTCTTCTATATAACATCCTTTCAAGTACTTGAATGATGCTTTCAAATCCTTATTCGATCATCTTCTCTCAAGGCTAAAGATATCCAACTCCTTCAATAGCTTTAGTTTCTAATCCTTGTTTTCCATTCGGTTTGAATTATTCTTAAAGATGACACAATTGCAGGGGGATAGCAAATCCACATGGGACAGTATCAAGATTCTTGAAAACCTGGAATAGGTAAAAACCAACACACTGAATTTCAACAGGACTAATGCAAAACCCTTCATTAAGTAGGGAAAAATTAGGTATAAGTTGTGGGAGTCCGTTTACTGTGATGTAGACCTCCCCCCCGCAAAACAGCAAATGCAGCACTAAACTGCATCAGCATAAGTTTACTGCCAAGATCAAGAAAGGAGTCTTGGTACCAGAACTGGAATTTGCAGGCAAATATCACATACAGATTTATTACTATTTTCCCCAGCTTTTTTGATTTAGGAGGAAGTAGCACCTTCACTTTGGATGAGACGGTTTGAATAACAGAATAACAGTGCTAGAAGATGTTAAGTTTGCATGAAGAGTCAGACGAAGAGCTTCAGTGAAGAGTTTATTAGTGACTACAGCTCGAATGGACCCCTCTTGGCTGGGCTACAGCTGCTACTTATAGCCAGCAGCTGCAGTTGCCAGCCAATGAGAGTGCAGGGTTTTCCCGCACTTTTCAAACCAATCATATTTGACATTTTACAAGAACAATTCAAACTAAACCAATGACATTCAAACCCACATACATAACAGAAGAGACATTGGAGGTCTTCTAGTCCAACTCTCTGCTCAGGTAGGAAACCCTATACCATCTCAGACTAATGGTTGCCCAATCTGTTCTTAAAAACTTCCAGTGTTGGAGCATTCACAACTTGGTTTGGTTCTCTCTCTCTCTCTCTCTCTCTCTCTCTCTCTCTCTCTCTCTCTCTCTCTCTCTCTCTGTCAAGCTTTCATTTGGGAAATTTAATCCAAAGCCAATTCTGTCTACTCTCCAAACCAAATAAACTTCTGTAGTTGAATCTCAAACTCTAACTGAGTGGTATCAATTCAAATGCTTCCAAAATAATTCAGCAATTCAGAAAACACTCTAAACTGAGCTTATGCAAAAGCCCTATTTTCTTATTTGATTTGGAAAATGGAATTGATTTAGCTCAATATTTCTAATGGAGCTGAATTGTTAGGTTGCAATTGATCTATACACTCAATTATTTACTGTTTTAGATTCCTAAGATTTTGGAAAATGCTTCAGGGTTTTCTTTTTACAATAGCAACAGAAAGAATGAAGATGAAACAATTGTGTGGTTTGCTGACAAACAGCAGCAGCAATGGTCCATACAAGAGTACTGGATCAAAGCAATTCTTCTGAAGATACTGTATCAACTTCCAGTTGGTAAATAAGGACTAGCACAACTGAGCCATATGCTGTTGCCTAGCAGACATGATTCAGCCAGGAAAGCAAATTACCCTATATAGAATTTCTTCACTGGGGTACTTGAAGGAAAAATAACATACAATGAGCCATGACTGACGGGAACAGAGGAGAGCAATCTTTTGTTAACGGTTCTATATAATACACATCAATCATCCAGCAAAAGAAGGTGTTCCATACAATAAATCATGTGTCAGCGGTGGCATTTAAGACTTTCCTAACAAAGTCGAGCCAAACAGAAAGTGCACTCTCTTTCATATTTATGCTCCCAAGGAGCACATCTTCAACTGAATAGCTGCAACACATTAGGGATAGCTTCTGATCAAATGCTATCCAATGCCCAATGCTTTGTAGGTATTAATTGCTGTAGTATTTGCACACATGGAATCCAGGCAGAGATGGTTGCCAGAATTAAGTTTGGTACCACAGAAAGATACCCATGGGCTGTATCCCTGTCAACTCTGTCAAGCTTTTCATATTAAGGGAGTCCTTCTTTACTAAGGTTTTGAAATTTGATCAAGTTACTGCTTTTTTCCTTGTCAATACCACCATCATAAAACTTCCTAAATAGTAACTGCAAAGAAAATTATTCAGCAAACTGCTTGTGATTCAGAATAAACATTAAAAATGGAAGATTGGGGGTGGAATTAGATTATTTGCAAAATTTTGCTTCCTTTGTGACTATAATCATTGATTTGACAGGGCAGTACCCTGGAAACATCCAGGTTTAAGCTCCAGCAATTCTGCTTAGAAGGTTCTTAGTTTCAAGGGGAAAAAGTGTTTGAAAGTTTAGGAAGTGAAATAAAGCAGATGTTTTACAAATGTCAATTTGCTTCTTTTTAACTGGTCAGATCTCTATACTATAATGGCTTTGTTCAACAGAGATCAGGGTAGGCAATGATAATTATTACAAGTGAGGGGTTTTTGAGTTCATATGTACATCAGTATATATGTATAGTATACATGGCAAATCTAGACAGCATACTAAAAAGCAGAGACATCAGCCTGCCAGCAAAAGTGCATATGGTCAAGGCTATGGTTTTCCCAGTTGCAATGTATAGCTGTGAAAGTTGGACCATAAGAAAGGCTGAGCACCAAAGAAATGAGGCCTTTGAACTATGGTGCTGGAGAAGACTCCTGCGAGTCCCTTGGACTGCAAGGTGATCATACAGGTCAGTCCTAGAGGAGATCAACCTGACTCCTGCTCTTTTGAGAAAGGAAGGACTCACTGGAGAAGAGCCTAATGGGGAGAGAAGCAGAGAAGGCCTGGAGGAATGTTGTCCATGGGTTGCGATGGGTCAGACATGACTTCACAACTAACAACAATAACAAAATACATCAGTGGTATTTGTCCTGAGAAAAGAGAGAGCATTACTAATATTTAGAAGACTGGGACTCCAGTTCAATTTCTGAAACAAAGGAAAGAAAATATAAGATGCGAACAACCATCTACTTGAGCACAGAACCAGCAAACTGAGCATTCACATAGCATCTCAGATGCCACAAACTTTGCGTTTGACACAACTGTAGTTTCATCTTCTGAGCTGCAGTCATTTTCATACCTGGATCTCGTCCAATGTATTACATTTTAAGGTTGAAAGGGTAAGAAGGCAGAAAGCCAAATTAATACACAAATAGAAATGATCCCTTGAGCATGGCCATTGCAGTTATTTGACAGTAGATGGCAGAGTGTACAAAGACTTCTACCAAAGTTGGCATCTCAGAAGTGGCATGTATATACTTCTGAAATGATAATTTTTTAAAAAGTGTTTTGCTTCTTTGAAAGTCATGCATTAGCAAATTATTAGCATTATCAAACAGACTGTAAGAAAGTACAGTAAGGAAAAGGCTTACTAAAACTAAATAAACTATTATTTTTGTCTTTCTGGAATACCATCAGATCTTAGCAAAACTGATCACCGAAACATGTTAAGAATGGCATAGCTGACCTTAACAAAGCAGGCTTTAATACATAGCAAATCTCCCCCCCACCAGCAAATTTCATTTGCTGGAAAAATGGAACAAAATGTTTAATGTGTGAATTTATCATGCTTATTTCTTGTTTCCTGGACCCTGTAATATTTTATCTAAGTATATTTTACTGTTTAAAGTATTGGGGATAATTTGTGAGACCTAGAGATAACAATGATAAATAATTACCCATTTATAATTTTATATAGGCTCCACTGTCTCTGTGGCTTGAAAAAGTTTCTTAAACCTCTCAGTATTTCGTTTGTGGTCTGAGGGAATATATGAATGTCATAATGAATAGTACAGGTAATCCTTATTGTACCATGTGACTATTATTAAGTGCTGTACCTTATGATTCTTGACTCTTGATGAATGTATCTTTTCTTTTATGTACACTGAGAGCTTTTGCATCAAGACAAATTCCTTATGTGTCCAATCAAGTCCAATAAACTTGGCCAATAAATAATTCTATTCTATTCTATTCCTTGACTTACGGCTACAGTTGAGCCCAACATTTCTACAAAATGCGAGGCATTTGTTAACTGAGTTTTGCCCCTTTTACAACCTTTCTAGTCACTGTTAAGTGAGCCACTGAAGTTGTTAAGTTGATAAGACGGTTATTAAGTGAATCCAGCTTCCCCATTGACTTTACTTGTCAAGGAAGTCCCAAAAGGGGATCACCTCACCCTGGGATACTACAACCGTTATAACTACGAGTCAGTTGCCAAGCATCTGGAGTTTGATCATGGTAACCATGGGGATGCTGTTCTTTTCATAAGTGTGAAAAATGGTCATAGATCACTTTTTTTTCAGTGCCATTGTAACTTCTAATGGTCACTAAGGAAATGTTATAAGTTTAGGACTATTTGTACATTAGTTGAATGAGAGATGTTCTATTCTTACTGCTTGCTGGAGATTAAAGCTCTACAGTTAGGATGACAGCCTTCAGCCATGGATGGTTAATTTTAGTTCTCCAAAGAACTCCTATGATTTTTCCTGAAATCTATATGGATTGGGGAATTCATAGGATTCTCCTGAGAACATCCTGGAGATTAGAGGAATGGGCATAAAATCTGGGAAAAAATAAGATTGCTCACTTTTCATGCCTGCAACCTGCATTAAGTATACTGCTTCCAACAATGGTTGGAAACCAACCAAGGAGAGAAGGAACTGGGAATTAAGGAGAAATTTCCTATCAGTGAGGACCATTAACCAGTGGAACAGCTTGCCTTCAGATGTTGTGGGTGCTTCATCACTGGAGGTTTTTAAGAAGAGACTGGACAGTCACTTGTCTGAAATGGTATAGGGTCTCCTGCTTGAGCAGGGGGCTGGACTAGAAGACCTCCAAGGTCCATTCTATGGAGGTTTTTCCTATTAGACTTCTCAGCGGCTTTTGATACCATCGACCATGGTATCCTTTGCTATCGAGGGGCTGGGAGTGGGGGGCACCGTGCTCCGGTGGTTCACCTCCTACCTCTCGGGGCAATCGCAATCGGTATTGGTGGGGGCAGAGGTCGACCCTGAGGGTGCTCTCATGTGGGGTCCCTCAGGGGTTGGTTCTCTCCCCCCTGCTATTTAACATCTATATGAAGCCGCTGGGTGAAATCATCCATGGTTTCGGGGTGAGTTACCACCAGTACGCAGATGACACCCAATTGTACATCTCCACCCCGAACCAAATCAGTGATGCCCTCTCCCTGATGACCCAGTGCTTGGATGCGGTATGGATCTGGATGAGTGGGAACATGCTTCGACTCAACCCGGCCAAGACTGAGTGGCTGTGCGTATTGGCATCTCGGCCCAGTCAGGAATATCCATCTTTGGCCATAGGGGGAGCAGTGTTGCCCCCTGTGGATAGGGCACAGAATTTGGGGGTCCTCCTGGATGTTCAGCTCTGGTTGGAGAAGCAGGTGGGAGCCGTCGCCAGGGGGGCCTTTGCCCAGCTCCGCCTTGTTCATCAGCTTCGCTCATTTCGGGACCGAGATGCCCTGCGCACAGTCACTCATGCCCTTGTTACCTCTAGACTCGACTACTGCAACACTCTTTTTAGGACTGCCCTTGCATACCATCTGGAGACTGCAGCTGGTGCAAATGCGGCGCTGGGTGGTGATGGGAGTTTCCCGATTCTCCCATGTTACCCCCCCTGCGCTGCCTGCATTGGTTGCCGTTGCACTCGGGTGAGATTCAAGGTTTTAGTTTTAACATACAAAGTCCTTCACGACATGGGTCCTCAATATTTAAGGGAGTGACTCCTGCCGACATCGAATGCCAACCGCCCTGTGCAAGCACACAGGCAAGGACTCCTTGGGGTCCCGTCGGTGGGCCAATGCCAGCTGGCGGTCCCCCGACGATGAGCCTATTCTGTCCCGGCCCCTGACCTCTGGAACCAGCTCCCTCTGGGGCTCCGTCTGGCCCCTGACCTCCGCACCTTCCACCATGATTTGAAGACCTGGTTGTTTGATCAATCTGGGCTGTGACCTTTTCTTTCCTGGGGGGTTTATATTTTTAATGTATTTTACATTTGTTTGGGCTTGTAATTGGGTTTAATCTCTTTTTAATTATTTATTGCTGTTGTTTCTTAGTTGTGAGCCACCCCGAGTCTTTGGAGATGGGGCGGCATACAAGTCCCAATAATAAATAAATAAATAAATATTCTATTCTATTTTCTATCCTATCCTATCCTATCCTATCCTATCCTATCCTATTCTAAATACTTACAATACTTATGCAAATTGGTATTAATCCACATGCTGATATGATTTTTCACATGTTTGTTTTGTTTCTTGGAATAAACCCTCCACCTTTAAACATTATTAATTCTTTTTCATCCCAAACATTAATTTAATAGATAATGGCCAGCCAATGTGGTTGTCAGTGTCTTAACTGTTCTCATATACAGATAAATGCTTATTTTGGGCGCTGGCTATAAATTTGTATTGAAGAAGATGTCCTAGTGGGCTTTAAACAAGCTTTTGTTGATTTCTGACCTGAACAACTTTTGAAACTAAATGAGTTTCTAAAATCAGTTTGCTACGCTGCAGAGAAAGGTCTAGGTGAACAGATGTGTTTTAAGGTCTTTGTCTAAATTGTGACAAGAATTAATGCCTGCATCAGTTTGTTGCAAAATATATGCCCTGGTATGAACCCAGAATTATTGAATAAGGGTAAAAGGAGTCTAACACTCAGCCATAGGTCATCCAAGGTGCCTGTAAAACTCAACTATATAGCAATTGGTTGTGCCTATCTGGAGGGCCACTAAATTGTGGGAAAGACTTAGGGGGCTCTGCATTTCCTTGGTGCCATGGCAATTTTTAGACCTTACATTTTTTTTAGTTCCAGCCAATCTTCATGCCTAAGGGACGATTAGAATTCACAATCTCTCTCTTTTGAATCCAGCACCTGAACCACTAGATCAAACTTGTGATTGTGCATGATGATAGGCATGAATTCCATATTGCTACAGTGTTGAATGTGAGCAGTGCTTGTATAATAGAAGGCCACATTTAAAACCAGCCTTTGGAGAAACTAGTGTGCAGTAAGAAATAGAACAACATGGCCCAGGGACTACATTGCCTGACCAGCCTCCACTTGGGAGCTTATGCAGGCACAAGCTCTAAAGAGAAAATAAAATTGGTGAATCCTGCCTAATAAAATCATAGTGCAACCCTCCCCTTCAAATTTGCTGACACTGGATGCAAGCATATTTTTCGGACTATAAGACTCCCTCCCCTCCCAAAAAAGTGGGTGGAAATGTCTGTGCATCTTATAGACTGAATATTGCAGTGGGGGGGGAAAGGGGTTGGTGCGGTGCTGATCAGCTGTTCTAGGCAGCGGGAATTGCTGCTGCCGCTGCCTATTGCTACAGCCCATTCACTGCTGTCCGTTTGCTGCTGATCAGCCGCCTAGAACAGCTGATTGGCAGTATTCCAGGAGGCAAATCCAATCGCCAATCAGCTGTTTGATAGTGAAGGCTCCAGTGTGCTCTGGCAGCGGCAGCAGCTCAGCTCAGTTTACTGGCAGTGGGTGCAATGGAGTGGAGCCATGTGCTGGGGCTGCGATAACGTGTTGAAACTGACCAGGCTATTTTCTGTTTGATGCAAGGATGCTAGTCAGATGAATACTGGATGCATGCTGGGAGGCAGAGGCAGATTTTTTTTCTTGTTTTCCTCCTCTAAAGCTAATGTGTGTTTTATAGTCTGAAGCATCTTATAGTCCGAAAAACACGATTCCTAAGCTATGGCCTATGTTTGTCTGTTTCCCCTTATGGATGCCTTGGCCTTCAGCATGGGAAAAAGATGACAATTAGCCTTCATATTTTAAAGAGGTTGGGGTTCAAGGGGAAAATTGGAAAAGTGATTCCTTTTAATCTCTTAAGATAAAAACCCAATTTAAAGCTTTAAATTAGGTCTTAAATGTTAAAAAGTGGTTGTTTTCACAGACCTTGACTTATAATGATTGTTGAGTTCCTGCTTTTTTATTTTTTAAGAATATATTATTTTCTTTAAATTATAAGCCACCCAGAGCCTTTGGCAAGTCTTGAGACTTAATTCAAACAAATATCTTCCATTAACTCTCCTAAGAGCATCTCCTAAGTTAGGATGTCTCAACCTATCTTGTCATCTAAAGCCTGGTGTGAGTTCTGAGGTGGATGGAAATGGTGCCATTTGAAATTAGAACCAATGACAGCTCCACTAGCTAGACCAGAGCAGGAGATCAATGCCATACAAAGGCTAAAGCTACTTTTATTGAAATTGTCTACAATAACTGAATCATGCAAAGCTGACTGTGTTCAATGTTTTCCTCTTCTTATGCTGCAGTGAATCAGAGAGCATGAGCCCTGTCAAATGCTGTCTCCTTGCTCCAGATTTTAAACATGTTTTGGCCCCATTTGGCCTAGGTAATGGTCCCTGAATGCTACCATCAAGGTCATCTTCCTTAATCCCTATAACCAGATAGTGAATTTACTTCTCATCTGAATTCCATTCATGGGTAAATTGGAAGTCAAAGACTAGGACCTGGTTCACTTGTTGTCTGTGGAGTCTGGTAAGACCAGGAATGTCTTGCACCCAGCCATGTCAAGTTCTTGATCAAACAGCATCACTTGTCTCATCTACGTTGCAATAGGGTGGATAAGAAAAAGGGTAGAGAAAGCCATACTGTAGCTTGCGCTCTTTAGAGTAAGGATGGTGCCTAAAGAGAGAGGGCTAGTGTAATGGACTACAGTGAAGGGGCAGTTTCCCAGGAAGATGGGAGCACATTCCAGAAAGGGGTGAGACAAGAGACAGTACAGCTTGGAACTAGTGAGGAGACAGAGGAAGATAGTAAGGACTGTCATTTTTTAGAATCTTCCATGGTATATTCATTAGGATAAGAATAGTAAAGGTTTAGTCTGGCAAGAGTCTGTCTATTGTATGTAAGCAAATAAAGAACTGAACTCTGGCTGGATTGTTCTGCATTGTTCTTGGGTTTCATGTGTCAAAAGCAAGATAAACATCTAATATATGTAAATGAATTAAAATGACTTGTAACCATGCAGTACCTTTTTCTGTGACCCCTGCATTTCCCTCATCCATTTTAAATCCATGACAGACAAAAACTGGGTACTGTTTTTAGCAATGTGTCTAGTTGAAGTTCAATTTCAAATCTGCCCATTTGGAAATGCACTAAACTAGGACTGCAGAAACTTTTTCTGCTTTAACTGTTTTCTCTCCAAGTCTTTATATCAAGCCCTTTAAAGTGAGGGGGAAATTAGTTAGCACATAAACTCTTCTGAAAAGTGAGGACTAATTTATTATCATGTCATTATTAGCGGAATCACAAAAGGGGTCACTGGTCTCTCCTTTAATTTCAATCACAGGCTGCAGGCTGCATTATGCTGAATCAAGGATATGGGAAGATAATTAACACAGCATCTATGGCAAGTTTAATAGGTGAGTGATGAGAGCTTACAGTTGTGCTTCAGAATCCATATTTTAATTACTACTGATGCTATTTGAATCAATTAAGCCAGGATTGCATAGAAGTAAATCACTGACATTTTGTATTAGGGAAAAATGTACTACAAAAATTTTATTGATACCATTTTTCAACATTTATCTGTCCTCTCAATTTTAGAGCACCTATTACTCTTGATAGAAGAGGTGGGGTTAAAGCTTCTTGAGTCTGACACATTTTATTGTGTAAGAAAAATACATAGCTGTTAATCCTCTTCCATACTTAGAAAGAAAGGAACATGAGGTATTTCACTACAGGTGGTTTGGTGTAATGCTCAGACTGTTGGACTTCAGTGTTAGAGACTTTGATTCATACCCACACATACAGGTGAAACTCAAAAAATTAGAATGTCATGCAAAAGTTCATTTATTTCAGTAATGCAACTTAAAAGGTGAAACTAATATATGAGATAGACTCATTACACGCAAAGCAAGATAGTTCAAGCCATGATTTGTCATAATTGTGATGATTATGGGCTACAGCTCATGAAAACCCCAAATCCACAATCTCAGAAAATTAGAATATTGTGAAAAGGTGCAATATTCTAGGCTCAAAGTGTCCCACTCTAATCAGCTAATTAAGCCATAACACCTGCAAGGGTTCCTGAGCCTTTAAATGGTCTCTCAGTCTGGTTCAGTAGGAATCACAATCATGGGAAAGACTGCTGACCTGACAGTTGTGCAGAAAACCATCATTGACACCCTCCATAAGGAGGGAAAGCCTCAAAAGGTAATTGCAAAAGAAGTTGGATGTTCCCAAAGTGCTGTATCAAAGCACATTAATAGAAAGTTATGTGGAAGGGAAAAGTGTGGAAGAAAAGGTGCACAAGCAGCAGGGATGACGCAGCCTGGAGAGGATTGTCAGGAAAAGGCCATTCAAAAGTGTTGGGGACTTTCACAAGGAGTGGACTGAGGCTGGAGTCAGTGCATCAAGAGCCACCACACACAGACGGATCCTGGACATGGGCTTCAAATGTCGTATTCTCTTGTCAAGCTGCTGAACAACAAACAATGTCAGAAGCTCTTACCTGGGCTAAAGAAAAACAGACCTGGTCTGTTTCTCAGTGGTCCAAAGTCCTCTTTTCTGATGAGAGCAACTTTTGCATCTCATTTGGAAACCAAGGACCCAGAGTCTGGAGGAAGAATGGAGAGGCACACACTGCAAGATGCTTGAAGTCCAGTGTGAAGTTTCCACAGTCTGTGTTGATTTGGGAGCCATGTCATCTGCTGGTGTTGGTCCACTGTGCTTCATTAAGTCCAGGGTCAACAGAGCCGTCTACCAGGAGATTTTGGGGCACTTCATGCTTCCTTCTGCAGACGAGCTTTATGGGGATGCTGACTTCATTTTCCAGCAGGACTTAGCACCTGCCCACACTGTCAAAAGCACCAAAACCTGGTTCAATGACCGTGGGATTACTGTGCTTGATTGGCCAGCAAACTCACCTGACCTCAACCCCATAGAGAATCTATGGGGCATTATAGAAAAAGATGAGAGACATGAGACCGAACAATGCAGAAGAGCTGAAGGCCACTATTGAAGCATCCTGGTCTTCCATAACACCTCAGCAGTGCCACAGGCTGATAGCTTCCATGCCATGCCACATTGAGGCAGTAATTGCTGCAAAGGGGCCCAAACGTACTGAGTACATATGCATGCTTATACTTTTCAGAGGTCCGATATTGTTCTATGTACAATCCTTGTTTTATTGATTGCATGTAATATTCTAATTTTCTGAGATTGTGGATTTGGGGTTTTCATGAGCTGTAAGCCATAATCATCACAATTATGACAAATCACGGCTTGAACTATCTTGCTTTGCATGTAATGAGTCTATCTCATATATTAGTTTCACCTTTTAAGTTGCATTACTGAAATAAATGAACTTTTGCATGATATTCTAATTTTTGAGTTTCACCTGTAGCAGTAATTGCTGCAAAGGGGCTCAAACCAAGTACTGAGTACATATGCAAGCTTATACTTTCCAGAGGTCTGATATTGTTCTATGTACAATCCTTGTTTTATTGATTGCATGTAATCTAATTTTCTGAGATTATGGATTTGAGGTTTTTGTGAGCTGTAAGCCCTAATCATCACAATTATGACAAATCACAGCTTGAACTATCTTGCTTTGCATGTAATGAGTCTATCTGATATATTAGTTTCACCTTTTAAGTTGCATTACTGAAATAAATGAACTTTTGCACGATATTCTAATTTTTCGAGTTTCACCTGTAGGCACTAAATTGGTGATAAATGTTTCTTAGGCTTAGAATAACCTTATGGTCACTTTGAATGTACACTAATCGGCATACATTAAAGTGAAATTTTATTGCACACAGCCCTCAAAGGGCCACCACCTCCAATATACACGACATAAACATGACAAAATAAATAAATAACAAAATTATGCATATACCCACATATATTATATGACACAAAGAAACAATACAGTCTAATTTGGAGAATATATATATATATATATATATATATATATATATATATATATATACACACACACACATACACACACATGGTGAGAAAAACGAATCTTGCGAGTTTATCAGACATATGGCATAATTTATGAGACGGATGGCATTCTCTCACACAGTCTCTCTAAATTGTGTTGTTTCTTGCTCCTCTGGAATGCAATCCTTCTCTCCTGGGAATCCAGACAACAGTCTATACAGTCTACACTTACAGCCATAATGTGAACCCAACATTTCTGTGGCTACACTTGTTAAATGAATTTTGCCCCATTTTATGGCCTTTCTTGCCACAGTTGTTAAGTGAATCACTGAAGTTCTTAAGCTACTAACATGGGTGTTAAGTGAATCTTGCTTCCCCATGGACTTTGCTTGTCAGAAGGTTGCAAAAAGTGATCCCATGACCTTGTGAGACTGCAACTGTCATAAACACGAGTCTGTTGCCAAGCATCTGAATTTTGATTACATATCATGGTGTTGTTGCAGCAGTTGAGTGAAAAACATTCATAAGTCACTTCTTCAGTGCCTTTGTAACTTTGAACAGTCACTAAGCAAACTGTTGTAAGTCAAGGACTACTGTGTCACAATGCCTCAGTCCCAAGGTTTACCTGATTTGAGTGACATTTCTGGAATGTGTATTTACGCACAGGTGGAAGCATCATCCCCACCAATGCAAAGCTCATGAGGAATCAGCTACTTCATTCAGTCAAGATTCCTACCCACTTTGGCCAGCAGTTCTGAATTTGCAGAGGCAGGTGGGACCAGGAGGGCATTTTCCTTCCTCTTGTCCTTAAGCCATTGCAAACGAGACTGAAGTGGCTTTCTCCCTTGTGTGAGACTCCTACCCGCTGAATATCTTTCATTTTTACTTGCTCCCTGCTTGAAAATACTTCTTCATCTTGAAAAAGAAAATTTTCAAGAAAATTTACACTTAAACTGTTTGAAAATACAGTAAGCCTGCTTTTGGAGGACACAGAATGGGAAGGTCAAGAGAAGAAGTTGAATTTTAAGATGGTCATCTGAGGTTGCAGCTGGGGTAGGCTTACATTTGTTTTAGGATTTAGTTATGTTTTGGGATCATGGCTTGAGCCTTTGAACGAGAGAGTTAAGTGGTGTCTTCTCCAAAAAAGGCATGCAGGAAGCACTTTGTACAGGAATGGAGGCATTTAAAAATAGAACATCCATCTGAAAACTAAAGTGATACAGTTTAGAATGCTTTCATTTTGTTCTAAATGATTTCCCAAACACCTAAACTCAGGAATATAGCAGATTCTTCCATGTAGAAGATCCAGGCTTTAATCTTTGGCATCTCTTCTGCTAGAAATTCAGGAAATCTCTATTATTATTATTATTATTATTATTATTATTATTATTATTATTAATATCCCTTCTCCGAGACTCAGGGCTTACAAATTTTGGGATACAACCCACTGCGCTCAGCAATAGCCTTCATTCCATTGCATATGCCTGCTTATTACTAAGCGGCATTTTTACATATTCAGCTTATTGCCTCCAAACAATCTTGGGTCCTCAGTTTACCTACCCCGAGAGGCTGGAAGGCTGAGTCAACCTTGAGCCTGGTGGGATTCGAGCCTGCAGGCAGCTGGAACTAAGTCCTAGGCTTAGTGCTACAGGCAGCTGGAACTAAGTGCTAGGCTATTAACAGCCTGCACTACCAAGGCCCCTGTGGGGAGAATGAGCAAAGATCAATCATCATGTAAAGCAACCTCCCCACCTCCTGCATCTAATATGCAGAACATCCTTGAATATGGAATATGGTGAATATGTGATATTCTGATTTATTTATTTATTTATTTATTTATTTATTTATCAATCACAAGATAATAAGTATAAGGATAAACATAGTTGTGAATACATGAAATGAATACATATAAGAAAAATAAAAGAAACAATAGGACAGGGACGGTAGGCACGTTAGTGCTTATGCATGCCCCTACAGACTCTTAGGAAAGGGGTGAGGTCAATAGTAGACAGTCTAAGGTTAAAGTTTTGGGGGTTTGGGGAAGAAACCACAGAGTCAGGTAGAGTATTCCAGACATTGACCACTCTGTTGCTGAAGTCATATTTCCTGCAATCAAGTTTGGTGTGGTTATCCTTGAGTTTGTATCTATTGTGCGCTCTTGTGGTTCTTATGGTTGAAGCTGAAGTATTCATTGACCGGAAGGACATTGCAATGTATGATTTTATATACTATACTTAGATCGGACCGAAGGCAGCATAGTTCTAGGTTTTCTAGGTCTAGAATTTCAAGTCTGGTGGCATAAGGTATTCTGCAACGAATAGAGGAGTGTAGAACTCTTCTTGTGAAATATTTCTGGACTTTCTCAACTGTGTTAATATCAGATACGTGATGTGGGTTCCAGACTGATGAGCTGTATTTGAGTATTGGTCTAGCAAATGTTTTGTATGCCCTAGTTAGTAGTGTGATATTACCAGAGAAAAAGCTACGTAGGATTAGGTTAACAACTCTTAATGCCTTTTTGGCTATGTAGTTACAGTAGCTCTAGCACTTAGATCATTAGAGAGGAGTATTCTTTAACCTATAATAATAATAATAATTATAATTATGTATAAATATATATAAATAAATTATATAATAATAATTATATTATCTTATAATTATATTATAATATATAATAAATAATTATAAATTATATAATATATATAAATTATATATAAATATATAATAATTATTAATATATAATAATAAGTATATGAGTATACTTAGATCATTAGAGATGAGTATTCTGATTGGCAGGCTCTTTGAAATACAGTATATTCAGCTCAGTCTCTTTTGCTGAGCTTTTCTCATATGATGTATAGCAGGGGTGTCAGACTCAATTTCATTGAGGGCTGCATCAGGGTTGTGTTTGACCTGCGGGGGGCAGAGGCGGCATGGCCAGCTCAATGTCACTCATGTTGGGACTGCCTGGGGTGGCCCAAGTGCTCTGACAGCGAAAACAGGCTCCTGATCTCTGTTTCTGGCTGTGACGGCCTCCTGCAACCCTCTGCCAGTGAAAATGGAGCCTGGGAGGGCTGCCTGAGGCCCTCATGAACTCCGTTTCCAGCTGTGACAGTCTTTGGCAACCCTCTGCCAGTGAAAACGGAGCCCGGGAGGGCTGCTGGTGGCCCTCATGAACTTTGTTTCCAGCTGTGATGGCCTGGAATCCTCTGCCAGTGAAAACAGAGCCCAGGAAGGCTACACGTGGCCCTCCTGAGCTCCATTTTTGCTGGCAGAGGCAATATGGGCCAATCCTTCACTGTTTCCAGGGTGGCCCCATTGCCCAGATCTGGCCCTCAAGCCTTGAGTTTGACACCCCTAGTGTGTAAAATTCTGAATCAGTTCCTATTTGCACAAACCTGGGTCCTGCTTGCCTCTTTATATATATATGCACATAGTTGCATTTGTGACTCTTCCTTGCTTTGCTTATTCAAGAGCTGGTCTGGCTGCAGCCTGTTTGTTATTGGCAATGACTCTTCCAAAGCCAATGGCTGCCTGCAGGTATCTTGCAGGCCAGCTGGGCTGTTTTGCTTTTGCTCTAATACCAATTGTTCTACTTAATGCTTCTTGCCAACAGGTGCCTCCACTGGTGCTGTTGTATCGGAAGCATCATCAAAAGCCAATAAACTCTTCCGAACATATGGAGCAAATCCCAACTGCTGAGCTAATCTGGAAGGCAGTTACATGGTGGTGAACTGAGGCCCATGTAACCAAAATTGATCAATTACACAAATTAAGCAGAGCCCCTGAGGAATTTGTTTTATTGGTCTGGACATCTGTTGCAGGATTGTCCAAATCCAAAATCAAATGGTGCCTGTGAGCTGCCAAGTTAGGCCAAAAAAAAATAAATAAAATCTAGTAGCTATAAAAAGTACAACTGAGTCGCTCGATATTAATATCGTGTCCATCTGCTAAATACACATAAATATACAGTCTTTTTATTTTCTTTGGGAACACCATTTATTTTACTGTGCCCAGTTTGACATTCTTTGACTTTGTGTTCCGTTTATTACTTGGTAACTTTAACTGTTTCTTCAGGGAAAAGAAAAACATTTATGTGGCTGTTAATCTTTTTTTCAAGTACTTTGACCCACTTATGATGATCACACCCAAGAAACAGCTCCTGCTGAAGTGTAAGGAATTATTGCATGCAAATGATCCATTGAGGGAAAACAGTTTGGTTTAAGAAAAGAATGTGTACTGTCAGTGCAGACAGAAATATAAAAGGCTATATATATATCCTGTATTGGTTTGTTAGCTGTAATTCATAATCAACATATTTCTAACACCTAACCGAATCGTGATGGAAATTGCAGCAAGCATTTGGGTTGTAGATTTATTATGTAATGTCAGTGTGGATATTGTGTATAAATTCCATTGGAATGGAATGAATGGAATGAGATATGCTTGATGACTAGCTCTTTATTGATTGATTATGTAATCAAATCATTTTCAGTCCTTAGCAACCACATGGATAGATTTTCTCCATGGCAATCTCTCTCTCTTGCCACTGTCATTGAGTCAACCGACGTGGTTGCTGGTCATCCTCTTCTCTTTTGTTCTACTTTTCTCAATCTTAGAGTCTTTTCCAGAGAGCTGGGTGCTCGCATAATGTGTGTCCAAAATAGGATAATTTGAATCTGGTCATTTGTGTTTCAGATGAGAACTCTGAATTGATTTGTTTGATGATGTATCAATTTGGGTTTTTTTTGGCTGTCCATGATAGCAATAGCACTTAGATTTATATACCGCTTTACGGTGCTTTAAGCCCTGTCTAAGTGGTTGCAGAATCAGCATATTCCCTCCAACAATTTGGGTCCTCATTTTGCCGACCTTGGAAGGATGGGAGGCTGAGTCAACTTTGAGCCTGGTGGGATTTGAACTGCCAAATTGCAGTCAGCCGGCAGTCAGCAGAAGTAGCCTGCAGTACTGCACTCTAACCAATGCACCACCATGGTTTATATTCTCATGATATTCTCAAGAGTTTTTCCAACACCAGAGTTCAAAGATATCAATAATCTTCCTATTGTGTGTATTTATTTACTTATTTATAAAATTTATAAGCTGCCCTTATCTCAAGCTAACTTGGGGAGGGTTACAATCATATCCTTCTTCTTTACACCTGTCTCCAATTTGTAGATTTTGGAAACATGTGCAACCAAATGCAATTGGACACAATGGTGACAACTTTAAGAATAATTGGATTGGCATACTTAGGCAAGCAGTACATTCAGTAACTAGTAAATAATAATTACTAATTCAGTAATTAGTAATTAATTCAGCAATTTGGTAAAAGACATGATGGGCTGGATACGACTAGATAATAGATGATGGACTTATTAACAACTTAAGAAGTATCAATTTTAGCCCGTAATGCTTAGAAATATTTTTATGTTGTTTCTGAAAAGAATAACATGTGCTTAAATTAAAAGTAATAAAATGAATATTTCCTTTAATTTACCCTTCCCCTGTATATCTGAAATAACTGGCATGTTTTCAACATTCATCATGTACTTCTACATTTATCAGAATGCCAATATCATCCCCACCAAAAAAGTTGTACTGGTACACATAAAACCCATCACTATATTATAGAGAAATTGGCCATTTCACCTGTGAATGCCCTATTAAAAGCTCCCCGCTTCCAAAACCTTAACAAAATATTGTACTCGTGGGAAAGAAGGAAAATTTCTGAATGGATGCTCTAAATTAGAGGTGTCAAACTCGCATCGTCACAGTGTCATCACATGATGTACCACAACTTTTTCCCCCTTTGCTAAACTGGGTGTGGGCATGGCCAGTGTGTGTGATGCATCTGGCCCGTGGGCAGCGAGTTTGACAGCCCTGCTCTAAAAGCTTGTCAGGAAAAGTGATTCATCCCTTAAGGGCTTAGAGACTGGGTCAAACTGAAATTAGTGGAATCCCAGACATGCAGGTATCTCATCACATAGGGATTCCCCTTACACTGCAGACCTGGCTAACCCTGAAGTTTAACAGTAGGCATGGGTGAATTCTGGTACACTGTCAAATTCCTTCCACTGTGTGCAAGTATGATCTGTCTCCTTTGCCTGTTCACCCTACAGTGTACCAGGTCTTTAAGGTCATGCAAAAAACCAGCAGGTTCAGGGGGGAATCTGATCTCCATGGGAAATATGTTCCAAAGGGCAGGCACCACAGTACAAAACTCCTGACAGATAGCACTCCCTCACAGACCAGATCCAGAACATGCCTCTCCTCTTAGATCTAATGGATAGGAGTCACAGAGGAAAGACAGTCCAGTACGTAACCTGACCGCAAACCATGAATACCTTTAAAGATATCCACCAACACTTTGAATTGTACCTGGAAGCATACTACTAGCTGGTGCAGCTTGTTGAACCAAGATTTAAACAGGTCCTCCTGGCCATATTTGCCACCTGATCTTCAAGCAGGAGCCATGAGTCCAGGAAACCCCAAGCTATGTTCAGGCAGTGCAATTCCATCCAGAAGAAGAAATGGAAAGTTTTAAAACCCAAAACTACTTGGCCTTACTAAAGTTCTCATCCTGATCCCCACGGTTCTACTTTGTGGTTTAAAAAGAAAACTAGATCCTACCAAGCCAGGAATCAACATCCCATACTTGTGCGTTATATTTTTCTAAGGCAGAATTTATTTATTTTTTTGGCCTGTTGAAACGGCAAATGAATTGCTATTCATTTTAGCTTATCCTCAAACCTGTGCAGATTTTTTTGAATCTTTGTTATTTCATTTAAAGTATTAGCTCTTCTTTCTAGTGATGCATTATCTGCAGATATATGTGTCCCATCAATTACCTCATTCAACTAATCAATAAAAAGGTTGAACAGCAGAGGACCCAGTACAGAGCTGAGTGGCATTCCACTTGATTCTTTCCTCCAAACTGAAGTGGCGCCATTAATTAATGAACCAATAGTGGTATCTTTATGCCTGCATTTTACCAATAGATGTAGAAAAATATCCGAAGCACTTCATCAAGGATTTTGCAGAGGTCCAGATTCATTATTACTATAGCAGTTCCCTGTTCTACTAGGTGAATAATTCTATCGAAGAAGGAGAAAATGTTACTGTGGCTTAGCTTGTTTGCAACAAACCCATGCTGACTTCTATTAATTGCGGCATGTCAAGTATTCAGAAACATTTTGATTGATAATCTTATTCATAGACTTGCCCAGTATAGAGGCCAAAGTACAGAGAGGTCTATACTTTCCTGGGTTCTTCTTCTTCTTCTTTTTAAATAGAGACATTTTGGAGCAAGTTCAGAAGTATGCTACCAAGGTCATCAAGAGTCTGGAGGTACAACCCTATGAGAAATAGTTGATTTTCTGAATTAAGTGTCTACAGATCTGTGATTTACTACTGACTCCTTGTGTGTGAAAACTAATACAAACTAGCACTCAGGCCACAGGTATAAGAAATTGGATTTTCTAACGATTACATTTTCTGCATGAAACTTGTTTTATTATAGGGGTAATTTTATTATAACTCTCTTTTTATGATCATTGTGAATCCGAAAATTTTAAGGCAATATTTGTAGGAGCACATCTGACAATATGCCTGGAACTGTAAAATTGCCTTGGACCGAATTAGCCTACTGATATATTGAGAACAGTGCTATCTTATCCTAAAATGTATTGGTCTATCTGTGAGTTCTCTTGGTTTCACATTTATTATTCTAGAGCAGGGGTTTCAAACTCACGTTGTCGTCAAGTGACGTTTCAGGACTTTTCCCCTTCACTAAACTGGAAGTGGGTGTGGCCAGTGCATGACACATCCAGCCCGTGGGCCAGGGTTTGACAGTCCTGTTCTACAGCATTAGGACTTAGAAATTCTCAGTCATCTAGCACATCATTACTTCTGATCACCTCTACTTACTTTAGTGAAAATTTACCTTTTTGGTTTTTAGGAAACCTTTACAAAGTGTTGTAATTTCTGCTTTAATAAACATTGTTGCTTATTATTCCCAATCAATAATTGCCTTTTCTGATTATAGTGGCTTTTCTTGGTTTCTTTCCTTAGTTAAGTGTTGGGGTGATGATTTATGAAGCTTTATTTTCTTTGTATCTATTTTCATTTTTATCAGTTTTATATATTTGATATGGTCAATTGACTTACTCAATCTCCTCCTCCTCCTCCTCCCCTTCCTCCCCATCACTTGCTGCATGCTCCTTTATGGAGATGCTACACACCAAGCAGATGTTTCAAATAACTGAAATATAGTCCCTTCCTACAGCCTCTTTATGTAGAGCTGCAGACTTGGAAACAAATTTGATCTCTTGGTTTTATTTCTAATTCATAAAATTTGTTTTCTGTTGTCTGTTTGAGTGCTGTAAGATTTCATGTTCCATTTTTCTAAAAATAAGGAGGGGGCTGATGATCA
>CM019149.1:49273760-49393943 GCA_009733165.1 Naja naja
TTTCACAGACCTTGACTTATAATGATTGTTGAGTTCCTGCTTTTTATTTTTAAGAATGTATTATTTTCTTTAAATTATAAGCCACCCAGAGCCTTTGGCAATCTTGAGACTTAATTCAAACAAATATCTTCCATTAACTCTCCTAAGAGCATCTCCTAAGTTAGGATGTCTCAACCTATCTTGTCATCTAAAGCCTGGTGTGAGTTCTGAGGTGGATGGAAATGGTGCCATTTGAAATTAGAACCAATGACAGCTCCACTAGCTAGACCAGAGCAGGAGATCAATGCCATACAAAGGCTAAAGCTACTTTTATTGAAATTGTCTACAATAACTGAATCATGCAAAGCTGACTGTGTTCAATGTTTTCCTCTTCTTATGCTGCAGTGAATCAGAGAAGCATGAGCCCTGTCAAATGCTGTCTCCTTGCTCCAGATTTTAAACATGTTTTGGCCCCATTTGGCCTAGGTAATGGTCCCTGAATGCTACCATCAAGGTCATCTTCCTTAATCCCTATAACCAGATAGTGAATTTACTTCTCATCTGAATTCCATTCATGGGTAAATTGGAAGTCAAAGACTAGGACCTAGTTCACTTGTTGTCTGTGGAGTCTGGTAAGACCAGGAATGTCTTGCACCCAGCCATGTCAAGTTCTTGATCAAACAGCATCACTTGGTCTCATCTACGTTGCAATAGGGCGGATAAGAAAAAGGGTAGAGAAAGCCATACTGTAGCAGCTTACGCTCTTTAGAGGAAGGATGGTGCCTAAAGAGAGAGGGCTAGTGTAATGGACTACAGTGAAGGGGCAGTTTCCCAGGAAGATGGGAGCACATTCCAGAAAGAGGGGTGAGACAAGAGACAGTACAGCTTGGAACTAGTGAGGAGACAGAGGAAGATAGTAAGGACTGTCATTTTTTAGAATCTTCCATGGTATATTTGTTAGGATGAGAATAGTAAAGGTTTAGTCTGGCAAGAGTCTGTCTATTGTATGTAAGCAAATAAAGAACTGAACTCTGGCTGGATTGTTCTGCATTGTTCTTGGGTTTCATGTGTCAAAAGCAAGATAAACATCTAATATATGTGAATGAATTAAAATGACTTGTAACCATGCAGTACTTTTTTCTGTGACCCCTGCATTTCCCTCATCCATTTTAAATCCATGACAGACAAAAACTGGGTACTGTTTTTAGCAATGTGTCTAGTTGAAGTTCAATTTCAAATCTGCCCATTTGGAAGTGCACTAAACTAGGACTGCAGAAACTTTTTCTGCTTTAACTGTTTTCTCTCCAAGTCTTTATATCAAGCCCTTTAAAGTGAGGGGGAAATTAGTTAGCACATAAACTCTTCTGAAAAGTGAGGACTAATTTATTATCATGTCATTATTAGCGAATCACAAAGGGGTCACTGGTCTCTCCTTTAATTTCAATCACAGGCTGCAGGCTGCATTATGCTGAATCAAGGATATGGGAAGATAATTAACACAGCATCTATGGCAAGTTTAATAGGTGAGTGATGAGAGCTTACAGTTGTGCTTCAGAATCCATATTTTAATTACTACTGATGCTATTTGAATCAATTAAGCCAGGATTGCATAGAAGTAAATCACTGACATTTTGTATTAGGGAAAAATGTACTACAAAAATTTTATTGATACCATTTTTCAACATTTATCTGTCCTCTCAATTTTAGAGCACCTATTACTCTTGATAGAAGAGGTGGGGTTAAAGCTTCTTGAGTCTGACACATTTTATTGTAAAGAAAAGTACATAGCTGTTAATCCTCTTCCATACTTAGAAAGAAAGGAACATGAGGTATTTCACTACAGGTGGTTTGGTGTAATGCTTAGACTGTTGGACTTCAGTGTTAGAGACTTTGATTCATACCCACACATACAGGTGAAACTCAAAAAATTAGAATGTCATGCAAAAGTTCATTTATTTCAGTAATGAAACTTAAAAGGTGAAACTAATATATGAGATAGACTCATTACACACAAAGCAAGATAGTTCAAGCCATGATTTGTCATAATTGTGATGATTATGGGCTACAGCTCATGAAAACCCCAAATCCACAATCTCAGAAAATTAGAATATTGTGAAAAGGTGCAATATTCTAGGCTCAAAGTGTCCCACTCTAATCAGCTAATTAAGCCATAACACCTGCAAAGGGTCCCTGAGCCTTTAAATGGTCTCTCAGTCTGGTTCAGTAGGAATCACAATCATGGGAAAGACTGCTGACCTGACAGTTGTGCAGAAAACCATCATTGACACCCTCCATAAGGAGGGAAAGCCTCAAAAGGTAATTGCAAAAGAAGTTGGATGTTCCCAAAGTGCTGTATCAAAGCACATTAATAGAAAGTTATGTGGAAGGGAAAAGTGTGGAAGAAAAAGGTGCACAAGCAGCAGGGATGACCGCAGCTTGGAAGGATTGTCAGGAAAAGCCATTCAAAAGTGTTGGGGACTTTCACAGGAGTGGACTGAGGCTGGAGTCAGTGCATCAAGAGCCACCACACACAGGCGGATCCTGAACATGGGCTTCAAATGTCGTATTCCTCTTGTCAAGCTGCTCTTGAACAACAAACAATGTCAGATGCATCTTATATGGGCTAAAGAAAAACAGACCTGGTCTGTTGCTCAGTGGTCCAAAGTCCTCTTTTCTGATGAGAGCAACTTTTCATCTCATTTGGAAACCAAGGACCCAGAGTATGGAGGAAGAATGGAGAGGCACACACTGCAAGATGCTTGAAGTCCAGTGTGAAGTTTCCACAGTCTGTGTTGATTCGGGGAGCCATGTCATCTGCTGGTGTTGGTCCACTGTGCTTCATTAAGTCCAGGGTCAACAGAGCCGTCTACCAGGAGATTTTGGGCACTTCATGCTTCCAGACAGAGCTTTATGGGGATGCTGACTTCATTTTCCAGCAGGACTTAGCACCACACTGTCAAAAGCACCAAAACCTGGTTCAATGACCGTGGGATTACTGTGCTTGATTGGCCAGCAAACTCACCTGACCTCAACCCCATAGAGAATCTATGGGGCATTGCCAAAGAAAGATGAGAGACATGAGACAGAACAATGAAGAAGAGCTGAAGGCCACTATTGAAGCATCCTGGTCTTCCATAACACCTCAGCAATGCCACTGATAGCTTCCATGCCATGCCACATTGAGGCAGTAATTGCTGCAAAGGGCCCAAACCACTGAGTACATATGCATTATACTTTCAGAGGTCTGATATTGTTCTATGTACAATCCTTGTTTTATTGATTGCATGTAATATTCTAATTTTCTGAGATTATGGATTTGGGTTTTGTGATGAAGCTAATCATCACAATTATGACAAATCACAGCTTGAACTATCTTGCTTTGCATGTAATGAGTCTATCTCATATATTAGTTTCACCTTTTAAGTTGCATTACTGAAATAAATGAACTTTTGCACGATATTCTAATTTTTCGAGTTTCACCTGTAAATTGGTGATAAATGTTTCTTAGGCTTAGAGTAACCTTGGTCACTTTGAATGTACACTAATGCGCCATTAAAGTTAAATTTTATTTACACACAGCCTCAAGACCACCACCTCCAATACCACATAAACATGACAAAATAAATAAATAACAAAATTATGCATATAACCACATATATTATATGACACAAAGAAACAACACAGTCTAATTTGGAGAATATATATATATATATATATATATATATAATATATATACACCACACACACACACACATACACACATGGTGAATCTGCGGTTTATCAGACATATGGCATAATTTATGAGGCGGATGGTTCTCTCCACAGTCTCTCTAAATTGTGTTGTTTCTTGCTCCTCTAATGCACAGTCCTTCTCCTGGGAATCAGACAGTCTATACAGTCTACATTACAGCCATAATGTGACCCAACATTTCTGTGGCTACACTTGTTAAATGAATTTTTTATTTATGGCCTTTCCCTGATTGTTAAGTGAATCACTGAAGTTCTTAAGCTACTAACATGGGTGTTAAGTGAATCTTGCTTCCCATGGACTTTGCTTGTCAGAAGGTTGCAAAAATGATCCCATGACCTTGTGAGACTGCAACTGTCATAAACACAGTCTGTTGCCAAGCATCTGAATTTTGATTACATATCATGGTGTTGTTGCAGCAGTTGAGTGAAAAACATTCATAAGTCCTTCTTCAGTGCCTTTGTAACTTTGAACAGTCACTAAGCAACTGTTGTAAGTCAAGGACTACCTGTGTCACTGCCTCAGTCCCAAGGGTTTACCTGATTTGGTGACATTTCTGGAATGTGTATTTGCACAGGTGGAAGCATCATCCCCACCAATGCAAAGCTCATGAGAGATCTTCATTCAGTCAAGATTCCTACCCACTTTGGCCAGTTCTGAATTTGCAGAGGCAGGTGGGACCAGGAGGGCATTTCCTCATCTGTCCTTAATGCATTGCAAACAGGACTGAGTGGCTTTTCTCCCTGTGAGACTCTAAGATATCTTTCATTTTACTTGCTCCCTGCTTGAAAATTTCCAACTGTTTGAAAATACAGTAGCCTGCTTTTGAGGACACAAATGGGAAGGTCAAGAAAAAGTTAATTTTAAGATGGTCATCTGAGGTTGCAGCTGGGTGAGCTTACATTTGTTTAGGATTTAATTATGTTTTGGGATCATGGCTTGAGCCTTTGAACGACAGGATTAAGTGGTGTCTTCTCAAAAAAATGCAGAAGCACTGTACAGGAATGGAGGCATTTAAAATAGAACATCCATCTGAAAACTAAAGTGATACAGTTTAGAATCCTTTCATTTATTCTAAATGATTTCCCAAACACTAAACTCAAATTAGCAGATTTCCATGTAGAAGATCCAGGCTTTAATCGGCATCTCTTCTGCTAGAAATTCGAAATCTCTATTATTATTATTATTATTATTATTGTTTATTATCGCCCTTCCAGACTCAGGGAAACACAGTGCAGGATACAACCAATAAACCAACATGCTTCCATTCAATTGCATGCTTACCTTGTACTAGCGGCATTTTTACAAAGTCAGCTTATTGCCCCAAACAATCTTGGGTCCTCAGTTTACCTACCCGAGGATGGAAGGCTGAGTCAACCTTGAGCCTGGTGGGATTAAGACCTGCAATAATTACAGGCAGCTGGAACTAAGTGCTAGGCTATTAACAGCCTACTACCCGCGACCTATTAGAGAATGAGCAAAGATCAATCATCATGTGCAACATCCTGCTTCCACCATCTAATATGCAGAACATCCTTGAATATGGAATATGGTGAATTGGTGATGTGATTGGCCTTCAGTAGAGCCCTCTGATTTTATGTAATAGCCATGTATGTATTTATTTGTTTGTTTTGTTTGTTTGTTTATTTATTTATTTATTTTATTTATTTATTTTGTCAATCGCTTACAAGATAATAAGTATAAGGATAAACAGTTGTGAATACATGAAATGAATACATATGAAAAAATAAAAACAATAGGACAGGGGCGGTAGCGTTGGGTAACATGCCCCTACAGACTTCTTCTGAAAGGGGTGAGGTCAATAGTAGACAGTCTAAGGTTAAAGTTTTTGAGGTTTGGGGAAGAAACCACAGAACAGGTAAGTATTCCAGACATTGACCACTCTGTTGCTGAAGTCTATTTCCCAATCAAGTTTGGTGGTTATCCTTGAGTTGTATCTATTGTGTGCTCTTGTATTGTTATGGTTGAAGCTGAAGTATTCATTGACGGGAAGGACATTGCAATGTATGATTTGTACTATATACTTAGATGGACCCGAAGGCAGCATAGTTCTAGGTTTCTAGGTCTAGAATTTCAAGTCTGGTGGCATAAGGTATTCTGCAATGGGTAGAGAGTGTAGAACTCTTCTTGTGAAATATTTCTGGACTTTCTCAACTGTGTTAATATCAGATCAAGTGATGTGAGTTCCAGACTGATGAGCTGTATTGGAGTATTGGTCTAGAAAATGTTTTGTATGCCCTAGTTAGTAGTGTGATATTACCAGAGAAAAGCTAATGTAGGATTAGGTTAACAACTCTTAGCCTTTTGGCTATGCAGTTACAGTAGCTCTAGCACTTAGATCATTAGAGGAGTATTCTAACATATAATAATAATTATAATTATATATAAATATATAAATAAATTATATAATAATTATATTATCTTATAATTATATTATAATATATAATAAATAATTATAAATTATATAATATATATAAATTATATATAAATATATAATAATATTAATATATAATAATAAATATGAGTATACTTAGATCATTAGAGATGAGTATTCTGATTGGCATCTTTGAAATACAGTATATTCAGCTCAGTCTCTTTTGAGCTTTTCTCATCGATGTATAGCAGGGTGTCAAACTCATTTCATTGAGGGCTGCATCAGGGTTTTGTTTATTATGTAGTTTGGTTGGTTTATTTGAACTGTTCTTGTAAAATGTCAAATGGTATTGGTTTAAATAGTGCGGGAAGAAACCCTGCACTCCCATTGGCTGGCAACTACGGCTGCAGGCTATAAGAGGCAGCCGTAGCCAAGCCAGGACGGGTCCATTCGAGCTGTAGTCACTTAATAAACTCTTTGCAGGAACTCCTCGCGTCTGACTCTTCATGCAAACTTAACACTGGCGACGAAGGTGGGATTTCCCTGAAGAAAAGACGATGCGAAGAACAAGCAACAGAGCGAGATGGCTGAGCTGAACACCCCCTCAGCCCCGTTCGATCCAGTGGCGGAAGACTGGGAATCGTATGCGGATCGCTTCCAGATGTATCTGGAAGGAAATGACCTTGCTGACATCCCCGAGAGACGGAAGAGGGCGGTCTTTCTCACGCACTGCGGTCCAGCAGTCTTCAAAATGGCGAAGGCATTAGTGGGAGCTGCAGAGCTGAAGGTAATGGAATGGCCCGATTTAGAAACTTTTAGAGCCCATTACGCCCCACAAGTATCGTGCCTCATTAAGAGACACGAATTTTACCGTCGGGATCAAGGGGATAGTGAGAATGTTAATGACTTCATGGCAAGTTTAAGGGACATTGGGGGTGCTTGTGACTTTACCAACTTAGAAGAGGCCATGCGTGATCGGTTTGTTTTAGGCCTCAAAGATAAGGTCTTACAAAGCAAACTATTAATGAAACCTAAGATCACATTTAAAGAGGCCATTGAAGAAGCTGTTTCAGCGGAAGCCACCAAGTCCTCAGCAGCGGCCATGAAAAAGATTAACAAGGCCTCAAGCCAGGCCTCAAGCCATTCTGATGGGGAAAAATCCACAACAGCCCATTGCGAACAAATAGGCTCTGATTCAGATAGCAGTGAGGCAGAAGAGGGGATTTTTAGACTCAGAATGGAGAAGAAGAAAAAAAGACTGGGAAAAACAGGCAAGGATTCTATTGCAGAGGCTGTGGGGGGGCCACCCCCACACTGAATGCAAGTTCTTTGACTCCATTTGTCTACGTTGTGAGAAACGGGGTCACATAGCCAGAGTCTGCAAATCATCCAGAACTCCACCTAGTAGGAAAAATTTCCTGATAAGACTTTAAGCCCAACAATTTCCTTGAAAAGATGGGGCGAAATTTAGAAGCAAATGGCAAGATTGAAACTCACCAAACAATCACTGTTGGTCATTCTTCACCCTTAAAAAGCAGAAAAGTACACGTGAAGGTGTTTATTGAAGGAAGGCCTTGCCAAATGGAAGTGGACTCAGGCTCTTATTTATCTATGGTGTCATGGGACACTATCCACAGACTCTTTCCCAACATTCAGAAGAAGCATTTCCAGAAGCACTGACTCTTAAAGACTACCAAGGGAACAAGATTCCAGTAGTTGAGCAAGAGATTTCAACGTGCAGTTTAAAGGCCACACCAAACGTTTGCCCCTGACCATCGTGGACAAGGATCACCCAAGTTTGCTGGGACTTGAGTGGTTCAAGCCACTAGGCATCGAGGTGACTGGCATCAATCACGTGAGCAGCTCTGAATGGGAGGAGTCCTTGAAGTCTGAGTTTCCAGAGGTCTTCAGCGAAGGACTGGACCCCTATTGCTTTCAGCCTAGACCCCAAGATGCCCCCAATTCGTTTAAAGCCCAGGAGGGTTCCATTTGCTTTAAAGGAAAAAATTGATGCACAATTAGATAAGCTCATTGCTCAAGGGGTTTTAGAGCCTACAGACCATTCCAGATGGGAAACACCCATAGTCACACCAGTCAAGGCTGATGGGTCAGTGAGAATCTGTGGTGACTATAAGGGGACACTTAACCATGCGCTGCAGCAGAGCGCATACCCAGTACTCCATTCCCTTGGCAGGGGTACAGTCTTTGCCAAACTAGACTTGGCTCAGGCATATCAACAATTAACAGTTGATGATGCCACTGCAGAGGCACAAACAATTGTGACTCATAGAGTGCCTTCAAATGTAAAGACTACAATTTGGAGTAAGCGTGGCACCTGGCATTTTTCAAAGCCTTATGGAAAGAATGTTGCAAGGACTGCCAGGGGTAGTGCCTTATTTTGATGATGTGTTAATCTCTGCTGAAAATGATACTCAGCTTCAAGAGAGACTCAGAGAAGTCCTTACCAGATTCAGAAAGCGGTTTAAAAGTCAAGGAAGACAAATGTACACTCAAAACAGACAGAGTTGAGTTCCTGGGGTACATGATTGACAAGCATGGCATCCACCCTACTGATGCCAAGGTTAAAGCAATCAAGGAAGCCCTAAACCTAGATGCAAGACAGATTTGCAAGCCTTCCTTGGACTTATTAACTTTTATCACATGTTTCTACCTCACAAAGCATCTATTGCTGAGCCTTTACATCGCCTGCTTGATAAGAAGGCTGTTTGGATCTGGGGGGAAGGAACAGTCAGCATTTAACAGTATTAAGAGACTAATCACGTCTGATGCTGTGTTGATACAGTTCTCTGAGAATTTGCCTGTCGTACTGACTTGTGATGCATCCCCTTTTGGAGTGGGGGGTTGAGTCACAGGCTTCCCAGTGGAAGGAAGCCCCAATTGCATTTTACTCTCGCACTTTGTCCAAAGCAGAGAGGAATTATAGCCAATTGGACAAAGAGGCATTAGCAGTTGTTGCAGCTGTTAAGAAATTTCATGAATATCTGTATGGCAGGTCATTCACCATTGTTACAGATCACAAACCTTTATTAGGCATTGTGGCAGGAGACAAACCTACACCTAATATCCTGTCACCAAGAATGCTGAGGTGGACTGAATTTCTTGCAGCCTATTCATACAAACTGATTCACAGGCCTGGCAAGGACATTGGACATGCTGATGCACTGAGTCATTGCCCACTACCTTGCCACAAGGAGGACTTTGAACTTGAAACTCACACCTTTTTCCTGGAGACCGTTGCTAAGCTTCCAGTCCATGCTGCTGAGATTGCCAGAGAGACTGCCAAAGATGCTGTGTTGGCACCTGTTATGGGCTGGATTAAGAAAGGTTGGCCTCTTCAAGATCTACCTCACCTTGCCCAACCTTTTAAGTCCAGGCAAACTGAATTATCTGTATTAAGAGGATGTATTTTGTGGGGTAACAGGGTGGTTATTCCTGCAAAACTGCAAAGGGAGGTTTTGGAAATGTTACATGAGGGTCATCCTGGGATTGTAAGGATGAAAGGTTTGGCCAGGAGTTATGTATGGAGGCCAGGTATTGACAAAATGGTTGAAAACTGGGTAGCATCTTGTTCCAATTGCCAGGTAGTCAGGCCTGCTCCACCTCACGCCCCACACAGGAATGGGAATGTCCTAGGGGCCCATGGTCTAGAATCCACATTGATTTTGCAGGCCCTACAAGAGGGCACACTTTTCTAGTTATAGTAGATGCATATTCCAAATGGCTAGAGGTAATTCCCATGACATCCACTACAACTGAGGCTGTCATCAAGCAGCTCAGAAAATTGTTTGTAACCCATGGGTTACCAGATGTCCTTGTTTCTGACAATGGCCCTCAATTCACATCTAACATTTTGAATCCTTTCTAGCTCAACAGGGTATCAGACATGCCCTCACTGGCCCTGGCACCCTTCGGCCAATGGCCGGGCTGAACGCATGGTACACTTTACCAAAGAGAAGCTTCAGCAGCTGGGTCCTGGGGATATCACTGAGAAGCTTGAAAACTTCTTAGTGTTCAACACATCACTCCTAGCCCATCAAATAACTTGTCCCCAGCAGAGTTGTTGATGGGCAGGAAACTTAGGTCTTCCCTTGACCGCCTTCATCCCACTTACGCACCCAACACACCACTGGATTCCACTTCCAAAGTTCGTTCTTTTAGTGTGGGAGATTCTGTATATGCTAGGAACCTTATAGGTGAACCTTTGTGGATTCCTGCTGAAATAACTCACATCACTGGCCCTCGTTCTTACAGGGTACAAACAGAGGATGGCCTCCTCTGGAGCAGGCACATTGATCAACTTAGATCCAAGTTCCCTCAGGAACATCGCCCCTGTCTCTCTCTGGGTCCCTCACCTGATGTCTCTTCTAGGGGGAAGGGGGGGAACAGGAGGAAAATCAGCAAACAGGAATCAACCCCATGTGTAAGAGCCATTGCGACAGGAACCATCCCGAACCCTGTCACAATGCCAAGATCCATCCTTAGAAGTGGAAGATTGCACATCACTACCTGACTTGGGTGCTGACATTGGAATGGAGATGTGTTGGGAGGAGAGACCAGATTCTAACAGTCTAACAGGGTCTCCTTTCACAGGAAGTCCCAGCAGGGAAATGTCAGCAGACACATTTCCCTCTCACTGGGTGAGAACGTTAAAACTTCTGAACCACGAAGGTCTCAACGTACACATAAGAGCCCCACCTATTTAAAGGAATACATTAGATAGGTTGGGGTTTGGTATGGACTGAACCTAGTGGGGAGGGGTGTTATGTATGCAGGTTTGAATGTTATTGGTTTATTTGAACTGTTCTTGTAAAATGTCAAATGGTATTGGTTTAAATAGTGCGGGAAGAAACCCTGCACTCCCATTGGCTGGCAACTACGGTTGCAGGCTATAAGAGGCAGCCGTAGCCAAGCCAGGATGGGTCCATTCGAGCTGTAGTCACTTAATAAACTCTTTGCTGGAACTCCTCGCGTCTGACTCTTCATGCAAACTTAACATGTTTGACCTGGGGGGGGGGCAGAGGCGGCATGGCCAGCTCAATGTCACTCATGTTGGGACTGCCTGGGGTGGCCCAAGTGCTCTGACAGAGAAAACAGGCTCCTGAGCTCTGTTTCTGGCTGTGACGGCCTCCTGCAACCCTCTGCCAGTGAAAATGGAGCCCGGGAGGGCTGCCTGAGGCCCTCATGAACTCCGTTTCCAGCTGTGACAGTCTCCGGCAACCCTCTGCCAGTGAAAACAGAGCCCGGGAGGGCTGCCTGCATCCCTCATGAACTCCGTTTCCAGCTGTGATGGCCTCCAGCAACCATCTGCCGGTGAAACGGAGCCCGGGAGGGCTGCTGGTGGCCCTCATGAACTTTGTTTCCAGCTGTGATGGCCTGGAATCCTCTGCCAGTGAAAACAGAGCCCTGGAAGGCTGCACGTGGCCCTCCTGAGCTCCATTTTTGCTGGCAGAGGCAATATGGGCCAATCCTTCACTGTTTCCAGGGCGGCCCCATGGCCCAGATCTGGCCCTCAAGCCTTGAGTTTGACACCCCTAGTGTGTAAAATTCTGAATCAGTTCCTATTTGCACAAACCTGGGTCCTGCTTGCCTCTTTATATATATATGCACATAGTTGCATTTGTGACTCTTCCTTGCTTTGCTTATTCAAGAGCTGGTCTGGCTGCAGCCTGTTTGTTATTGGCAATGACTCTTCCAAAGCCAATGGCTGCCTGCAGGTATCTTGCAGGCCAGCTGGGCTGTTTTGCTTTTGCTCTAATACCAATTGTTCTACTTAATGCTTCTTGCCAACAGGTGCCTCCACTGGTGCTGTTGTATCGGAAGCATCATCAAAGAGCCAATAAACTCTTCCGAACATATGGAACGAAATCCCAACTGCTGAGCTAATCTGGAAGGCAGTTACATGGTGGTGAACTGAGGCCCATGTAACCAAAATTGATCAATTACACAAATTAAGCAGAGCCCCTGAGGAATTTGTTTTATTGGTCTGGACATCTGTTGCAGGATTGTCCAAATCCAAAAATCAAATGGTGCCTGTGAGCTGCCAAGTTAGGCCAAAAAAATAAAATAAAATCTAGTAGCTATAAAAATACAACTGAGTCGCTCGATATTAATATCGTGTCCATCTGCTAAATACACATAAATATACAGTCTTTTTATTTTCTTTGGGAACACCATTTATTTTTACTGTGCCCAGTTTGACATTCTTTGACTTTGTGTTCCATTTATTACTTGGTAACTTTAACTGTTTCTTCAGGGGAAAAGAAAAACATTTATGTGGCTGTTAATCTTTTTTTTCAAGTACTTTGACCCACTTATGATGATCACACCCAAGAAACAGCTCCTGCTGAAGTGTAAGGAATTATTGCATGCAAATGATCCATTGGGGGGAAAACAGTTTGGTTTAAGAAAAGAATGTGTACTGTCAGTGCAGACAGAAATATAAAAGGCTATATATATATCCTGTATTGGTTTGTTAGCTGTAATTCATAATCAACATATTTCTAACACCTAACCGAATACGTGATGGAAATTGCAGCAAGCATTTGGGTTGTAGATTTATTATGTAATGTCAGTGTGGATATTGTGTATAAATTCCATTGGAATGGAATGAATGGAATGAGATATGCTTGATGACTAGCTCTTTATTGATTGATTATGTAATCAAATCATTTTCAGTCCTTAGCAACCACATGGATAGATTTTCTCCATGGCAATCTCTCTCTCTTGCCACTGTCATTGAGTCGACCGACGTGGTTGCTGGTCATCCTCTTCTCTTTCGTTCTACTTTTCTCAATCTTACAGAGCTGGGTGCTCGCATAATGTGTGTCCAAAATAGGATAATTTGAATCTGGTCATTTGTGTTTCAGATGAGAACTCTGAATTGATTTGTTTGATGCTGTATCAATTTGTTTTTTTTTTGGCTGTCCATGATAGCAATAGCACTTAGACTTATATACCGCTTTATGGTGTTTTAAGCCCTGTCTAAGTGGTTGCAGAATCAGCATATTCCCTCCAACAATTTGGGTCCTCATTTTGCCGACCTTGGAAGGATGGAAGGCTGAGTCAACTTTGAGCCTGGTGGGATTTGAACTGCCAAATTGCAGTCAGCCGGCAGTCAGCAGAAGTAGCCTGCAGTACTGCACTCTAACCAATGCACCACCATGGTTTATATTCTCATGATATTCTCAAGAGTTTTTTCCAACACCAGAGTTCAAAGATATCAATAATCTTCCTATTGTATGTATTTATTTACTTATTTATAAAATTTATAAGCTGCCCACCTCATCTCAAGCTAACTTGGGGAGGGTTACAGTCATATCCTTCTTTACACCTGTCTCCAATTTGTAGATTTTGGAAACATGTGCAACCAAAATGCAATTGGACACAATGGTGACAACTTTAAGAATAATTGGATTGGCATACTTAGGCAAGCAGTACATTCAGTAACTAGTAAATAATAATTACTAATTCAGTAATTAGTAATTAATTCAGCAATTTGGTAAAAGACATGATGGGCTGGATATGACTAGATAATAGATGATGGACTTATTAACAACTTAAGAAGTATCAATTTTAGCCCGTAATGCTTAGAAATATTTTTATGTTGTTTCTGAAAAGAATAACATGTGCTTAAATTAAAAGTAATAAAACGAATATTTCCTTTAGTTTGCCCTCCCCCTGTATATCTGAAATAACTGGCATGTTTTCGACATTTATCATGTACTTCTACATTTATCAGAATGCCAATATCATCCCCACCAAAAAAGTTGTACTGGTACACATAAAACCCATCACTATATTATAGAGAAATTGGCCATTTCACATGTGAATGCCCTATTAAAAGCTCCCCGCTTCCAAAACCTTAACAAAATATTGTACTCGTGGGAAAGAAGGAAAATTTCTGAATGGATGCTCTAAATTAGGGGTCTCAAACTCGCATCGTCACAGTGTCATCACATGATGTACCACAACTTTTTCCCCCTTTGCTAAACTGGGTGTGGGCATGGCCAGTGTGTGCGATGCATCTGGCCCGTGGGCAGCGAGTTTGACAGCCCTGATCTAAAAGCTTGTCAGGAAAAGTGATTCATCCCTTAAGGGCTTAGAGACTGGGTCAAACTGAAATTAGTGGAATCCCAGACATGCAGGTATCTCATCACATAGGGATTCCCCTTACACTGCAGACCTGGCTAACCCTGAAGTTTAACAGTAGGCATGGGTGAATTCTGGTACGCTGTCAAATTCCTTCCACTGCGTGCAAGTATGATCTGTCTCCTTTGCCTGTTCACCCTACAGTGTACCAGGTCTTTAAGGTCATGCAAAAAACCAGCAGGTTCAGGGGGGAATCTGATCTCCATGGGAAATATGTTCCAAAGGGCAGGCACCACAGTAGAAAACTCCTGACAGATAGCACTCCCTCACAGACCAGATCCAGAACATGCCTCTCCTCTTAGATCTAATGGATAGGAGTCACAGAGGAAAGACAGTCCAGTACGTAACCTGATCGCAAACCATGAATACCTTTAAAGATATCCACCAACACTTTGAATTGTACCTGGAAGCATACTACTAGCTGGTGCAGCTTGTTGAACCAAGATTTAAACAGGTCCTCCTGGCCATATTTGCCACCTGATCTTCAAGCAGGAGCCATGAGTCCAGGGAAACCCCCAAGCTATGTTCAGGCAGTGCAATTCCATCCAGAAGAAGAAATGGAAAGTTTTAAAACCCAAAACTACTTGGCCTTACTAAAGTTCTCATCCTGATCCCCACGGTTCTACTTTGTGGTTTAAAAAGAAAACTAGATCCTACCAAGCCAGGAATCAACATCCCATACTTGTGCGTTATATTTTTCTAAGGCAGAATTTATTTATTTTTTTGGCCTGTTGAAACGGCAAATGAATTGCTATTCATTTTAGCTTATCCCTCAAACCTGTGCAGATTTTTTTTGAATCTTTGTTATTTCATTTAAAGTATTAGCTCTTCTTTCTAGTGATGCATTATCTGCAGATATATGTGTCCCATCAATTACCTCATTCAACTAATCAATAAAAAGGTTGAACAGCAGAGGACCCAGTACAGAGCTGAGTGGCATTCCACTTGATTCTTTCATCCAAACTGAAGTGGCGCCATTAATTAATGAACCAATAGTGGTATCTTTATGCCTGCATTTTACCAATAGATGTAGAAAAATATCACGAAGCACTTCATCAAGGATTTTGCAGAGGTCCAGATTCATTATTACTATAGCAGTTCCCTGTTCTACTAGGTGAATAATTCTATCGAAGAAGGAGAAAATGTTACTGTGGCTTAGCTTGTTTGCAACAAACCCATGCTGACTTCTATTAATTGAGGCATGTCAAGTATTCAGAAACATTTTGATTGATAATCTTATTCATAGACTTGCCCAGTATAGAGGCCAAAGTACAGAGACGTCTATACTTTCCTGGGTTCTTCTTCTTCTTCTTTTTAAATAGAGACTTTTTGGAGCAAGTTCAGAAGTATGCTACCAAGGTCATCAAGAGTCTGGAGGTACAACCCTATGAGAAATAGTTGATTTTCTGAATTAAGTGTCTACAGATCTGTGATTTACTACTGACTCCTTGTGTGTGAAAACTAATACAAACTAGCACTCAGGCCACAGGTATAAGAAATTGGATTTTCTAACGATTACATTTTCTGCATGAAACTTGTTTTATCATAGGGGTAATTTTATTATAATAACTCTCTTTTTATGATCATTGTGAATCCGAAAATTTTAAGGCAATATTTGTAGGAGCACATCTGACAATATGCCTGGAACTGTAAAATTGCCTTGGACTGAATTAGCCTACTGATATATTGAGAACAGTGCTATCTTATCCTAAAATGTATTGGTCTATCTGTGAGTTCTCTTGGTTTCACATTTATTATTCTAGAGCAGGGGTTTCAAACTCACGTTGTCGTCAAGTGACGTTTCAGGACTTTTTCCCCCTTCACTAAACTGGGCGTGGGTGTGGCCAGTGCATGACACATCCAGCCCGTGGGCCAGGAGTTTGACAGTCCTGTTCTACAGCATTAGGACTTAGAAATTCTCAGTCATCTAGCACATCATTACTTCTGATCACCTCTACTTACTTTAGTGAAAATTTACCTTTTTGGTTTTTAGGAAACCTTTACAAAGTGTTGTAATTTCTGCTTTAATAAACATTGTTGCTTATTATTCCCAATCAATAATTGCCTTTTCTGATTATAGTGGCTTTTCTTGGTTTCTTTCCTTAGTTAAGTGTTGGGGTGATGATTTATGAAGCTTTATTTTCTTTGTATCTATTTTCATTTTTATCAGTTTTATATATTTGATATGGTCAATTGACTTACTCAATCTCCTCCTCCTCCTCCTCCCCCCTTCCTCCCCATCACTTGCTGCATGCTCCTTTTATGTGGAGATGCTACACACCAAGCAGATGTTTCAAATAACTGAAATATAGTCCCTTCCTACAGCCTCTTTATGTAGAGCTGCAGACTTGGAAACAAATTTGATCTCTTGGTAATTTTATTTCATAAAATTTGTTTTCTGTTGTCTGTTTGAGTGCTGTAAGACTTTAAGTGTCTTAGCTTTTTCTAAAAAATAAGGAGGGGGCTGATGATCAGTTAGTAACACATGATTTATTTTGTTTCATCTTGTATATAATAGCGAAGGGTCCCAGCAGTTTAAAAATTTCTCTTCAAAAGTTTGAACACCACTGCAACAAGCTTGCCTGAGCTAGAGGACAAGCTGAAGAAATAAAGGAGTTTCTGGTTCTCTGGAAAGAAATTCAAAACTCATCTGGGTAAGTTGCAGAACCATTTCACTCCTCTAAGCAAGGATGAAGTAATTTATCATACGCAGGTATATTTGGAAAGTTTAGCAGGTGCTCCTTTTTGCAAGGTGATGAGGTTAACTACCAAAGTTGTATGTAACTTGGATCTTCAGTAGAGTAATTAATCAAGAAATTATATTCCTTGCCTCTTTCCCCCAGCCCACATGGAGTGCTAGATGTTGGTATGCCAGACAAAACAACAGCACAGGAACAGACAACATTTCTAAAATCTATTTGAATGCATTTATTTATTTACTAAATTATATTTTAGAAATATTTTTGTAGATTAAATGGGATCTATTTTTAAATAAAGTAAGGGGATTTTTTTTACCCATTCATAAACATGTTACATTTTGGGTTTTATTATGCAATAGACAAGAGGAGAGAATATAATGGGCTTCCTCTTGTTCCTCAATAACTTTGACAGATATGAAGAAGAACCACAGCTAAGGCAATGATGAGATAAGAGCAATTTGAATCCAAAGCAGGTAATTTGAGAAAGAGTCCAGACTTAACTTTCCCTAGTTCTCTTTCTTTGGGGGCGGGGCATGCAATAGCCCAATGGTTAAAGACACTGAATTGGTCAGCTGACAACTGGGGTTCGAGGCCAGAGCACCACATGATGGATTGAGCTCCCGTTACTTGCCCCAGCTCCTGCCAACCTATTAGTTAGAAAGCATGCAAATGTGAGTAGATAAATAGGAAGGTAACAGCATTCAGTGCATCTCAATGTATAGTTATGCTGACCACATGACCATAGAAATGTTGGACGTGACTAGACAGGGGAAACTTGACCTTTACTTTTACCTTTATCCAGTGGTGGGATTCAATTTTTTTTATTACCGGTTCTGAGGGCATGGCTTGGTGGGCGTGGCAGGGGAAGGATACTGTAAAAATCTCCATTTCCTCCCCACCTGCTTTCCAGCTCTGTTCTCCTGTGGAGGACAACAAAAGAAGATCCAGCTGATCAGCAGAAGCAGAGAATAGATGGGGGTGGGGCCAGTCAGAGGTGGTATTTGCCAGTTCTCTGAACTACTCAAAATTTCCGCTACCGGTTCTCCAGAACTGGTCAGAACCTGCTGAATACCACCTCTGCCTTTATCTTTACTGTTATATATGACCAAATATGGCTAGTCGGCTAACAGACTCCACTCATTGGCCCAGCCACTGGCGGGAGAAATAAAGTCCCGTCAGTGGCTGAAGCTTTGGACAGTGCTGGCTACAAAAGCCGGTACCTGCCACAATTGAATGGCGTTTTGAATTGAACTGCAATAAAGATTGCTTACCTGTTCCTGCTGTGTCCTGCCTCTCATTCATGTTAGACCCATCTAACATTTACCTTATAAAGTTCTCTTATCGTTTAACATTTTTATTGAGTTATAAGATAAAATAAGATACAAAATACAAAAGTAAATAGGAGGACGGTTTGGAGGAAGAGGGGAAAGAGAAGGGAGGAAGGGAAGGGAAAAAAGAAAAAGAAACATTAACTCCCAACTCTCTCTGTTGCAGTAAAATATGGCATTAACAACAAATCACAACTTTTTGTTCTTTCATCATAATATACAGTAAACAAGCCATTTCTGTAAAGATCTATCAATCTAATCAGTAAAACCCAAAAACAAAGTTTCGTTCTTTTTCACTTCAAGCACAAAGTTCAGAAGTAGTTTCCATGTGTACTTATATTCTACCTGTAATTCTCTTTAGGATAAAAGCAAGGAGGGGGAGGTTCATTCAGAATTGCAAAATTATGTTACTATAATGTTTTAATAAAAATAGTTTTAGTATTCATGATTTTGGCATTCAAATCTACTCTACCTCAAAGGGATGACAGGGTATGGCTACCGGATGTCGAGGGCTTTTTGTCTATATAAAGTGATCTGATATTCTATGAATTTCTGTATGAATTTCCTAAAGAATTGAATGCACCTACCTAGTTGCAGGAATATCTGAAAAGCTCAGGAGCCTCTTTAGCCAACACAACAAATGTGCACATTTTAAACCCAAGAATACACTAAATTCTAATTTATAAAGTAACAGAGGGGAATGTTCTTAAATATGTGCCGAGAGAGGAATCCTATTAGGCATTTTAAATTTTAATTAATTTAAATATAAATGAAATCAATTTTATTTTTATTCTGTGAAAGATGGATCTCTGCATACCAATTAAAGGCTAAATGCAGACATGGCAGGAATAGCTTGTAAAATATATCCCTGTTAGCAAAAATCAAGTACTGAATAGAACTGCTGCTTATATGGGCCACAACTGAATTCATACGCCTTTCTTTGACTTTTGAAATCATAGACTATTTCCCCCCTCCATCCCAAAAAAAGCAGAGATGCAGAAGAGATTGGCTTTGGGGGCAGCGTGGGGAGACATAAGATCATTAACAGCTGTATACATTCCTGAACTTATAGAAATGGATTTTTAAGCAGATATATACAGTATATCTTAGGCTGCAATCTGTGATATTTCTGCCTAGCAGTAAGTCTTATGGAATTCAAAGTTATTGTGTTTGAATTGACAAGCATACAATTACACTGTTAAACACTTAGGTTAGATACTTAGGGCTTTATTTGCAATTGTTTTGGTCTCAGTTTTCAATTCATTCATCCATCCAGAAATCAGTAGTAATATTGTATTATATACAGACAGGTAAGAATGTGTATGTTTTGTAGAGAGAAAATTGTGTTTAATATTTCCCCATTAATATGTGCTAAATAGTTACTTGCAATTGCTCCCATCTCCCAGTTCCCCACTATCAGAAGCAATTAGCTTGCAGTTCATTGAAAACCAGGTCGTAAATCTAATTCAGACACCAGAGAGTATAGACGTTTACTGAGTGAGAATAAACTGCATTTCTCCATAAATAAAGTACAGATTGAATGTATGGGAAAATAAATTGGCAACAATTAGAGTAACCTCCACATATTAACAGTTCTATTTCAGAATATACTCTTGACTAGCCATCTGTGTCTACCTTCTTCTTCTTCTTTTTTTTTGAAAAAGAAAATTTGAGATGAAGATAGCGGAAATAAATAGAGCCAGTTTAGTGTAGTGATTATGGTGTCAGAGTGGAAACCAGGAGGCTATGAATACTAGTCCAGCCTGCGGCACAAACTTAGCTGGGGGACTTTGGGGCAGTCACACTACCCCAGCCCTAGGAAGGAAGGAAGGAAGGAAGGAAGGGCAAAGCACTTCCCAAAGAACTTTGCCAAGAAAACTGCAGGGAATTGTCCAAGCAATTGCCAGGAATCACGACTGACTTGAAGGCACCAAGATAAACAAATAGCACAAACATAATCCTTTATCACAAAGTCAGTCTGATTGCTGGAGATTCCTTGGAATTTTTGAAAAGATCCTGCCATTTAGTAACATGATTTCCAGTTACATGAAGGGTAGCTTTCCAGATATAACCTTGCTTTATTACTGAGGGGTCCTTGGTGCTCTGTGTTAGCACTGGTTATGTTCCCTAGTTTGGATAATGGTTGCAATAAAACAACCAAGCTCAGAAAGTACCAAGGGCCCCTCAATTCAACCCTGAGTTATTCTTTCTTTATTACTGCCCATTTAATAAGAAATAGGGCTACAAAAAGGTGTAGAGAACTCTTTGCTGTCGTCTTGTGTTTTGCTTGGGGTTTTGCAGACTCGGTTTTATACTCAATTGTGCTAAAGGCACAAAGATGTGGGACTTTGATCTCACCAACTTGATTCTGCTCTCATGAACTCTGCTGAGTGTAATCCTGCCCCTTAAAGTGTAAAGGGACTGGAAGCACAGCACTTTTTAACAATAAAAGAAAACCTTATACTTGGATATGGAGAGTTTTAATTAACTTTTAATGCTGAATTTTAACTATTTTTTTCTTGCATACATTTTATATAGAGTTTTTCTATTTTCATATTTTACTTGTACACTGCCCAGAGTCCCTCTTTGAGGGAGCTGACTGGTTTCTAAATTTGTTAAACCAATCAATCAAATATGTAATGTGGATCTGATACAATCTAGCTTTTAACCAATGCCTGTCCTGTGTGCTTGTCAACAATTCTCATATTTCTCAGCTGTCACAGCTGGAAAGGATATTGTATTGATAAGAGACATTGTAGGAGCATAGATCAAAGAAGGGAAAAGAACAAGCCAAAAATCAGAATCCTGGTGATAAACCTTGTTACGTTATGAAAGATAACCACCCACCCTTATTTTCCTTTCTTCCCTGGAGTCCCAAAGATGCTTTTTCAGGAGGCAACTGGACTTTCTTGTTTTTCTTTGAAGACGTTTCGCTTCTCATCCAAGAAACTTCTTCAGCTCTGATTGGACAACATCCAGTCAGAGCTGAAGAAGTTTCCTGGATGAGAAGCAAAATGTCTTCAAAAAAAAAAAACCAAGGAAGTCTAGTTGCCTCCCGAAAAAAGCACTTTTGGGACAACCATAACTTGGATGATTGAAAATATCTACAAACTTTTCCCTAAAGTGTTATGTTTGCATGAAGAGTCAGACGCGAAGAGATTCAGTGAAGAGTTTATTAAGTGACTACAACTCGAATGGACCTGACTTGGCTGGGCTACGGCTGCTTCTTATAGCCAGCAGCCGTAGCCAGCCAATCAGAGTGCAGGGTTTTTCCCGCACTATTTAAACCAATCCTATTTGACATTTTACAAGAACAATTCAAACTAAACCAATAACATTCAAACCTACATACATAACACCCCTCCCCACTAGGTTCAGTCCATACCAAACCCCAACCTATCTAATGTATTCTTTTAAATAGGTGGGACTCTTGCGTGTATGTTGAGACCTTCGTGGTTCAGAAGTTTTAACATTCTCACCCAGTGAGAGAGGAAATGTGTCTGCTGACATTTCCCCATTGGGACATTTCCCTGCTGGAACTTCCTGTGAAAGAAGAGCCTGTTTGATTGTTAGAATCTGGTCTCTCCTCCCAACCCATCTCCAGCCCATTGTCAGCACCCAAGTCAGGTAGTGATGTACAATCTTCCACTTCTAAGGATGGATTTTGGCATTGTGACAGGTTTTGGGATGGTTCCTGTTGTAATGGCTCGTTACACATGGGGTTGATTCTTGCTTGCTGATTTTCCTCCTGTTCCTCCCCTTCCCCCCTAGAATTGACATAAGGTGAGGGAACTAGAGAGGAACAAGTGCGATGTTCCTGAGGTAACCTGGATCTAAGCTGATCAATGTGCCTGCTCCAGAGGAGTCCATCCTCTGTTTGCACCCTGTAAGAACGAGGGCCTGTGATCTGAGTTATCTCAGCAGGAATCCACAAAGGTTCACCCAGAAGGTTCTTAGCATACACAGAATCACCCACACTGAATGTGTGAACTTTGGAAATGGAATCTAGTGGTGCGTTGGGTGCGTAAGTGGGATGAAGGCGGTCAAGGGAAGACCTAAGTTTCCTACCCATCAACAACTCTGCTGGGGATAAGTTATTAGATGGGTTAGGAGTGATGTGCTGAACACTAAGAAGTTTTTCAACTTTCTCAGTGATGTCCCCAGGACCCAGTTGCTGAAGCTTCTCCTTGGTAAAACGTACCATGCGTTCAGCCCGGCCGTTAGCTGAAGGGTGCCCAGGGCAGTAAGGGCATGTCTGATACCCTGTTGTGCTAAATAGGATTCAAAAGGTTGGATGTAAATTGAGGGCCATTGTCAGAGACAAGAACATCAGGTAACCCATGGGTTACAAAAGTTTTCTGAGCTGCTTGATGACAGCATCAGTTGTGGTGGATGCCATGGGAATTACCTCTAGCCATTTGGAATATGCATCTACTATAATAAGAAAGGTGTGCCCTCTGGTAGGGCCAGCAAAATCAATGTGAATCCTGGACCATGGGCCCCTAGGACATTCCCATTCCTGTGTGGGGGCAAGAGGTGGGGCAGGCCTGACTACCTGACAGTTGGGACAAGATGCAACCCAGTTTTCAACCATTTTGTCAATACCTGGCCACCATACATAACTCCTGGCCAATCCCTTCATCCTTACAATACCAGGATGACCCTCATGTAACATTTCCAAAACCTCTCTTTGCAGTTTTGCAGGAATAACCACCCTGTTACCCCACAAAATACATCCTCTTAATACAGATAATTCAGTTTGCCTGGACTTAAAAGGTTGGGCAAGGTGAGGTAGATCTTGAAGAGGCCAACCTTTCTTAATCCAGCCTATAACAGGAGCCAACACAGTGTCTTTGGCAGTCTCTCTGGCAATTTCAGCAGCATGAACTGGAAGCTTGGCAACAGTTTCTAGGAAAAAGGTGTGTGTTTCAGGTTCAAAGTCCTCCTTGTGGCAAGGAAGTGGGCAACGACTCAGTGCATCAGCATGTCCAATGTCCTTGCCAGGCTTGTGGATAAGTTTGTATGAATAAGCAGCAAGAAATTCAGTCCACCTCAGCATTCTTGGTGACAGGATAGTAGGTGTAGGCTTGTCTCCTGCCACAATGCCTAACAAAGGTTTGTGATCTGTAACAATGGTAAATGTTCTCCCATACAGATATTCATGAAATTTCTTAACAGCTGCAACAATTGCCAATGCCTCCTTGTCCAATTGGCTGTAATTCCTCTCTGCTTTGGTCAAAGTGCGAGAGTAAAATGCAATAGGGGCTTCTCTCCCACTGGGAAGCCTGTGGCTCAAACCCCCCCACTCCAAAGGGGATGCATCACAAGTCAGTACAACAGGCAAATTCTCAGAGAACTGTATCAGTACAGCATCAGACGTGATTAGTCTTTTAATACTGTTAAATGCTGATTGTTCCTTCCTGCCCCAGACCCAAACAGACTTTTTATCAAGTAATCTGTGCAATGGTTCAGCAATGGTTGCCTTCTGAGGTAGGAACATGTGATAAAAGTTAATGAGTCCAAGGAAAGCTTGCAAATCTGTTTTGCATTTAGGTCTAGGGGCTTCTTTGATTGCTTTAACCTTGGCATCTGTAGGGTGGATGCCATGCTTGTCAATCATGTAGCCCAGGAACTCAACCTTGTCAGTTTTAAGAGTGCATTTTTCTTCCTTGACTTTTAACCCCGCTTTCCTGAATCTGGTAAGGACTTCTCTGAGTCTTTCTTGTAACTGAGTGTCATTTTCAGCAGAGATTAACACATCATCAAAGTAAGGCACTACCCCTGGCAGTCCTTGGAGCATTCTTTCCATAAGGCTTTGAAAGATGCCTGGTGCCACGCTTACTCCAAATTGTAACCTTTTACATTTGAAAGCACCTCTATGAGTCACAATGGTTTGGGCCTCTGCAGTGGCATCATCAACTGTTAGTTGTTGATATGCCTGGGCCAATCCAATTTGGCAAAGACTGTACCCCTGCCAAGTGAATGTAACAGATGATGCACCACTGGAACTGGATATGCGCTCTGCTGCAGCGCATGGTTCAGTGTCCCCTTATAGTCTCCACAGATTCTTACTGACCCATCAGTCTTGACTGGTGTGACTATGGGTGTCTCCCATCTGGAGTGGTCAGTGGGCTCTAAAACCCCTTGAGCTATTAATTTGTCTAATTGTGCATCAATTTTTTCCTTTAAAGCAAATGGGACCCTTCTGGGCTTTAAACGAATTGGGGGCACCTTGGGATCTAGGTTGAAAGTGATAGGGGTCCCCATATACTTGCCCAATCCTTCGCTGAAGACCTCTGGAAACTCAGACTTCAAGGCCTCCTCCCATTCAGAGTTGCTCACGTGATTGATGCCAGTCACCTCGATGCCTAGTGGATTGAACCACTCAAGTCCCAGCAAGCTTGGGCGATCCTTGTCCACGATGGTCAGGGGCAAACGTTTGGTGTGGCCTTTAAACTTCACGTTGAATTCTCTTGTTCCAACTACTGGAATCTTGTTCCCTTGGTAGTCTTTAAGAGTCAGTGCTTGCTTCTGGAAATGTTTCTTCTGAATGTTGGGAAGTAGCCTGTGAATAGTGTCCCATGACACCATAGATAAATAGGAGCCTGAGTCCACTTCCATTTGGCAAGGCCTTCCTTCAATGAATACCTTCACATGTACTTTTCTGCTTCTCAAGGGTGAAGAATGACCAATGGTGATTGTTTGATGAGTTTCATTCTTCCCATTTGCTTCTGAGTTGCGCCCCATTTTCTCACTGAAGTTGTTGGGCTTGAATTCTTTCTCAGGAAATTTCTTCCTACTAGGTGGAGTTCTGGATGATTTGCAGACTCTTGCTAGGTGACCTCTTTTCTCACAACGTAGGCAGATGGTGTCTAAAAACTTGCATTCAGTGCGGGGTGGCCCCCACAGCCTCTGCAATAAAATTCTTGCCTCTTTTTCCAAGGTCTTTCCTTTTCTTCTCCATTCTGAGTCTATAAATTCCTTCCTCCACCTCACTACAGTCTGAATCAGAGTCTATTTGCTCGCAATGGGTTGTTGTGGACTTTTCCACATCAGAATGGCTTGAGGCCTTGTTAATTTTCTTCATGGCTGCTGCTGAGGACTTGGTTGCTTCCGCTGAAACAGCTTCCTCTATGGCCTCCTTAAACGTGATCTTAGGTTTCATTAGTAATTTGCTCTGTAAGACCTTATCTTTAAGGCCTAGAACAAACCGATCATGCATGGCCTCTTCTAAGTTGGTAAACTCACAAGCACCCCAATGTCCCTTAAACTTGCCATGAAGTCATTAACATTTTCGCTTTCCCCTTGATCCCGACGATAAAACTCGTGTCTCTTAATGAGGCACGATACTTGTGGGGCGTAATGGGCTCTTAAAAGCTTTTCTAAATCAGGCCATTCCATTACCTTCAAGTCTGCAGCTCCCGCCAATGCCTTCGCCATCTTGAAGACTGCCGGACCGCAGTGCGTGAGAAATACCCCTCTTCCGCTTCTTGGGGATATCGACGAGGTCGTTTCCTTCCAAATACATTTGGAAGCGATCCGCATACGATTCCCAGTCTTCTGCCGCCAGATCGAACGGGGCTGGGGGTGTTCAGCACAGCCATCTCGCTCTTCTGCTTGTCTTCCGCGTCGTCTCTTCTTCAGTGGAATCCCACCTTCGTCGCCAGTGTTATGTTTGCATGAAGAGTCAGACGTGAAGAGCTTCAGTGAAGAGTTTATTAAGTGACTACAGCTCGAATGGACCCGACTTGGCTGGGCTACGGCTGCTTCTTATAGCCAGCAGCCGTAGTTGCCAGCCAATCAGAGTGCAGGGTTTTTCCCGCACTATTTAAACCAATCCTATTTGACATTTTACAAGAACAATTCAAACTAAACCAATAACATTCAAACCTACATACATAACATAAAGAATCAATAATCAGTCTGGGCACGTCAGTCTGGAAGCTTCTCTGCTCAGAACCACATTACAGTAAAGTAATCACCAGTAAAACCAGAAGCCTTTGTTTGTTGTTTTTTTAAAAAACAAACAAATAATTATATATTTATTTATATTATTAGTAAGTTATTTTTCCATTCAAAAGGGAAGCCATGAGGCAAGATTGTTAGTACCTCTTTTAAAGGAGGCAAAGAATATGATAGTGAAATGTAATGAATGCATTTGTGAGTTCCATCATCAAATTGTCAGCCAGTCTCTCTCTTTTCTTCTTTGGAATGAAATTTTTGAATAAATATGCAGATTCCCAAGGATATTTTTGCAGGACAATGATCATTAGAAACCTGGGGAGGAAATAGTTTTGGTTTTCTGGAGGGTATACCTTGGCTGGGAACTGGATCCTTTGTTTGTGCTAAATCTTTCCACATGACTTTCCCAGTTTGTCTGGTATGTAGGATAGAAACAATGAAATACAAAGGCTCTAATCCTTTGAGGCTATCCCCTGTCACATTTAAATTATTGCTTGCCTCTTGACCATACCATACATATTTGCCCACCCAAGGTCATTCTGTTTCTCTGTTGGTATAAGGAAATACCCCTGAAATGATGGTCCATGGGTATTAATTTTTTTCAAGTTTTTCAAAATGTTTTATAAACCATAAACAATATGAAATAAATACAAGTAATGTAAACAAAATAACTCAAATAAGCACCCTCTGCCTGACTCAACAGCAAGCTAAACAAACAAAGTATTAGTCGTGCTCAATGTCATATATGGCTCCATTAGATGGATTCCTCTAAATCCAAGAGGAGACAACTGAGAAAGATTCCAGACTCTTAAATGTATGCATTTTAAAAGTTATTGTGTTTACGCTGAGTTTTCTGAACCTTGTGATGTTAGGTGTATAGTTTTCACCAGGTACAACCATGCCTGTTGCATTTATTAACTATTTTATTTTCAGTGTATAGCAATTTTGACAAGAGCTTTCTTGTAAGTTTCATGTCTTTGCAATATCCAAATGAAGATTAACTCATAATTTAATGTCAGGCTGATAATCTGGGTCTGAGAATTAAAAAGATCTATATGCATTCATGCTTTAGTCAAGCGATACAATAGGTACTGTGAACAATTCATTTGATGCCATTTCAGTTCTGGCACCATAGTCATTTTGTCTTATCTCTTGGTAGTTCTCTGCAGTATCACTTAGAACAAAATGCTGTGAGAACAGTCATTTATCCCTTTCTATTTTCTTTGTTAGTTTCCTGTAATTTGTCTACCCAGCCCTTCAAGGGCTACCCTTGAATACCAGACCAGACTGGAAGTTGGTCTGGTATGAATAGGCTCATGTGCTAATTGAGCAGACTCAACACTAACACATTAAACTATTGTTATGGGAATTGCACTGATATAATTAGTTATTGGTATGTTTCTGAATGCAATTCAAGGTGTTGTTGTTACCAGTAAGTCTGATATGGCTCAGGATTCAACTAAGAGATTGTCTTTCTTAGCTAGTTTCCAACCACATAATTTGGGCAACCAGGGAGTGCCTGCTGAGGGCTCCTATCTACCAGGAGGTTTGGTGGCAGATATTCCCAGTTGGAGCTTCGCTCTTCTGAAAAGCTTCCACCCCAAGACAAGAATGAACCCTAATGTTATGGCCTTCTGGTGTTTTGAGGAGCTGTGGGAATTAGATATAGCTAACAGTGCCTGTATTAGAATGTATCAGTATCCATTATTGTGATTTTCATCTATTTAGCTCTTCTATCTTTTTAGTATCAGTTAAGTACCTAAAGTTCCTCTGGATTTAGGGAGGGGATAAATTGCATGCATATATTTTATTCTGCAAGCAAAACACATTCTGTCCACTTTTGGGCAATTAGTGATGGAATGCCTCTAAGTTCTATTACCTATGATACTTGCTTCCTATTAATTAATTTTCTTGTAGATAGATAGATGTGGAAGCCAGTTTTAAGTTAATATTCAGTAAACCCCAGATCTTGTGTTAATACAAAGGATCTGGTTGATACTGAGAATAATCAGATTACAAATGACTTAGTCCAGCACAAGTGGATGAATAAATATCCCAGAACTGATCTCCAGCCTGGAAGTTAAAGACAGAATTGACATAAATCTACACCAGTGAGTAGAACTTCACACCACTCATCACTTGAAGGCAACGCAATTAACCAACATTATTATCTCCATTAAGCAACAGCAGTTGCTTTTAAGTATCTTTGAGCTTTTATCTGGTTTCTTGGGAGACATCCCAATTAAGTGGATTTTACTGATTAAACGTTTCTTGGGTAAATGAAGACAAATTAATATCTCATCTGAAAGAAATCAGCTTAGACACAGATGGAATCTAACCCCCTTCTCACCTTTGGAAGATGAACAGATAACTAAATGAAGTAGCTGATGAGTGGTACCCTTAGAAACAAAATGCACACTGGCACAAAGTAGAGTTTGTTTTGTGTCTACTGAGTTTTAAATCTGCCTGTGTGTCAGAAGCAAAATGTCAGATATGCATCTGAGTTAAGGAATATCCAGTATAATAAAAGATTGTCATGCAACAATGTTGCATTCCAGATGAGATGGGAATTTAATGCATTGGCAGTTGTCACCGCTCAGAATAGTTAAGAGCCAACACAAATTTGCCTAAAAGGGTTTTTCCATCTCCAGAATTAAATTTCCTATCTTGGCATTGAGGCTGTCCAAAAGGATTTTCAGTATTGGGAGTAGCTTAATATTTATAGATATATATGCTTACAATGGAATGCATTTACCATTATTTACTTCTTTAAATGTAAGGTTTGTTGTCTTCATAATAGATGCTTTTAAAAAAAATGCATTAAAAGCAAGGCACACTCCTTTAATATGTAAATATTCAAATTACTTTCAGAAATACTTGTTTTCTTCTAAGTTATCTGAGTTTCCTCAGGAGCTCTAAGGACCCATCTTGGTGAAATCAGATTAAGTGTTCTTGAGTTCAAGCAAAATTGGGCATAGATTGAGTTTATACAATATTCTAACTAGGTCAATTGAACATTTGGCAGCTACATTTGTACAATAGGAAAATCTTGTTTAGTTTTAACCTTAGTTAGTTTTGTGCACACTGCTTAGAATGTACTAGAAATTCAGCCCATTTGGTGAATTTATGATTCAATGTATTGCGTACACTCAGTATGTGGATCAGTTTGATACGGAAGCTAAGCACACTGAGCAAAATTAACTAAAGTATCTCCCTTTGTTCCCTAAAATGTATTGGAGAGCTTATGCATGTAATAAGTTTGGACTAGTGGTCAAGGCGACTAGACCAAGGCTAGAAAGTGGGAGACTGGGAGTTCAAGTCCCACCTTAGCCATGAAAACCAGCTGGGTGACTTTGGGCAAGTCAGTATTTCTCATCCCAATCCACCTTAAAGGGTTGTTGGTGTGGGAAAATAGGAGGAAGAAGGTGTGTTGAATATGTTCACTGACTTATTTGTAAAAATAATAAAGGCAGGAAATACATACATGCATACATACATATCTTTGCAGTGTAGAAAGTTAACACCCACCCCTGTCCTAGAAGAATGAAATATTCTAGGAAATATTAAAAAGGCAGAATATTATATTTTCCTGGATGAAAAAAGGAGAAACATGTTTTTAAAGACAAAGCAGCTCCCTGCAGCACCCTGCCCCCCTTTCAGCTCCAGGGTGATGGGATTAAGACATGGCCCTCAGGACGTAGTAGGATTAGCCCTCTACCCATCTCACAACATGGCACCTGGGAAGATTGCATCACCCAGCAAGAGACTCAAGACAACTTACAAAGTTACCCCTGCATGGCCCCATGGGAGTCTGACAACCAATCAGAATACATTTCTTGCCACAGGAACAGGAAGCAAATTCAAAGTCCACCAGAGGGTATAAATCTGTCTCCCTCTCTCACCCATCTGCTCCATTTTGCCCAGGACTTCAAATCCCATGTGGTCTTGTCCACCATTAAACCATCCTTCCAAGCAGTCTCCATGTTTCCAGTGTCTTTCCTCCCAGTTGGAACTGAACCCATATGGACATTTCTTCCAACAGCAGAGAGGCCCTTTATAATAGTTTTGGGAAAGGGTGTAACACTGCTTTGTCCCCAGAGCATTTTCCACACCCTTGTTTAGATCAATGTTTCTCAAACTGCCACAGCTCAAAGATGTGTGGACTTCAACTTCCAGAATTCCTCAGCCAACATGGCGCAGGTTGAAAAATAAATGATTTTCAGGCAGTTTGCCAGAAAAGGCTGTGGCATCCTCCCAGTTTATACACATTCCAAGGGACAAAAATTGTCCAAGAAACACTGCAAATAAGTCTGTTCATTTAAATGACATTTCAATGGATAATAAAGTAAAAAACAAAAACAAAATTATCTCCCTTCTGTCTATTTGTTTTGAACTGCTCCCAAAACTTCTGGGATTCAGCAGGTTGGCCAAAGCTGATCTACCTACTGAACTTTTACCCACGTGGTTATAGAATATATCTCAGAGAAAAAAAATCTGGTAAAAGTATTATGAAAGTCAGAGAATTTATCTGATATAAAGCAACAATAGTTACAGGGAAATAAAATCTTGTCACAAAAAGTCCTTTATTTCTAATAAGATCAGTATTAAATTCACAGGAAATATGTGAGAACTTGGTTAGTACAGGAAGTCTTCACTTAATAGTGACCCTGTCTAGAGACTTTTTGAAATTATTACAACACTGGAAAATAATTTTATGAACAGTCCCCATATTTATGGACCTTGCAGCATTCCTCACAGTTGCTTGATAGAGATTTGGGGATTTTACAACTGCTGGACATTGATAACCATTGCATCATGTTGCTTAATGACGAAATTGCTGGTATCAGTTGTGAACATTAAATGAGGACTATCTGTATTCAGCAATTGTCTATTACAGCAAAGGTAGAAAAAGTGTAGGAACTATCTTTAAGCTTTTGCATCTATATTTTGAATAGCATCTAGCACTCCAAAATATGTCATACTCCTATGCATGAGGGGGAGGGGGAGAAGGAGGAAGAATAAGAGAGAGAGAAATTAAAATGGAGATTTTTAAAAAAACAGTAAGTGAAGCCTGCTGGTTGCTTTGTTTTTCCAGCAAACACGCACTTGAGTCGAGGGACTACAGAGACCCGGGGAAGGAAATGCTTGGGGAAAATAATATTGTGATTATAATATTACTTTGGAATGCAGGATGGTGCCAGAGGTCAATCAAATTGCCCTTGTGTGGTATTATTTATGAGTTGCTATACTGTTTATTGTCAGTTTCCGTCTGGAAAAAAGAGGGGCTTCAATTTAAAGAATGACCTGGTTAGCAATTTAAAGAAAAAAATTGTAAATATAGAAGAGGGCAAAATCTGACTCCTATCCATTAAACTATATCAAACAGACTTTATTTTAAAACAAAAAAAAAAGAGGGGGAGAAAAAAATTGACGTCCCTCTATTCAGTATGTTTCTAAAGCCTATTTCTTTGGAAGTACAAATTGGGATGAGGGTGAAATTTAAGAGCAAAATGACATTTTGAGACTTTGTTCATTTCATATTTATCACTAGCTTGTTTGCTAATTTTAATTTTCAAGAGGCAATTCTTCCAGCTAACTGGGTGCCTCAATGGGCCACTGATTTCTTTGAAGTGACAGTCTGTAAATATGCATAAAAAAGAGATGCAATTAGCGTGTGTGTGGTTCAGTGCGGCCTGATTTCATTGGCAAGTTTACCCACAGTGTTGATAAGCTACATTATCTAGAAATTGGCCGCTGAAAAACAGCACCTCTGATTGCCAGCAAAGGTTCCAGATAACAGGGTGCTGAAGAGAAATATAATTGAGGTTGAATATGTTAACCAAGGTGTCACATGCTCCTTAGAAGCGCTAATTTATCAGCATGTTGGAATTTTTATTAACATTTGGAATGCATTTCTACCACACTAATGAAGTGGAATTGGCAGTGCAGGTTTTAGTTATTGTCATTTCTGAGGAGTTAAATGTAATTTCTCGTTAGGCACAGTTATGTAAATATATTTATACAGGGGCTAGAGGAGGAGGAGGGAAATTAGAACATTTCTTCAGATATAAATATTGTTTTGTATATGTTGCTAAGGAAGAGGATGGAAAGTTGGCTATTGTTTAAAGCCAAGCCACCTCTGTTTGTGACATCTGAGGTTCCCATTCTCACCAAAGCTTTCCCAATGGAGATTTTGTCTTCTTTCTGGAAAATATATAAACTGGAAGGCATTGGGAGTCATTCTAATGGAAAGTTCTTTATTGTAATGTCACAGTTCATATAACTGTTAACTTTAAATTCGGTAAACAAAAAATCTGAGGCCATGAATTTAAAAAATACAAGCACCCAAAACTCTGTGTTTGTTCAGCTCGCTGCGAACTTGCCATAGATTCACTTGAGCTGCATATACTAACAGCCAGAATAATTGGCATGTCCATTTCAAAAACATTTATTTGCAAGGAACTGGTGGCAAGTCACTTTCAATTTAGATGACATGACTGTTTTTGAAGGAAATATTTCAATTGGGGCATTATGCTAACTAAGGGGCCACTAATGGGAAAAGATACAAGGGTTCGTAAGCATAAGTAAAAACTGGATTAGAAGACATTCAAGGAAAATCGTGTTTGAAATTTCCGAGGAAGGAAAGAAATATGCAGGATGCCAAGCATTCTCCACATATTCTGATTCGTTTTTTTTCTGAATGAAAAAAGGGAGGCTGCAGCTTTCTTCTGAATCAGAATGGCTCGTTACAGCTGAAAGAGGAGGAAAAGAAGTGAGGCCACAACCAGCTGCTTTGTGTAAAAGGGACTATGGAGATGTCTTTTCTCCATTCAGAAAAGATGAAACTGCTTGTGCAGCGCTAAGGCTCACAGATGTCCCAGCTAGAAAGTCACATGTCACATGGAGCTATAGATGATAACTGGCTGTAATTTAGTTAGTGAAGGAAGGCAAAGAATGGAATGTTTAGCCAAAGAGACCTTGATTCCACCCAAACTCTAGGCCAGGGGTCTCCAACTTTGGCAACTTTAAGCTTGGTGGACTTCAACTCCCAGAATTCCCCAGCCACCTTTGCTTTGCTTTGCTGGGGAATTCTGGGAGTTGAAGTCCACCAGGCTTAAAGTTGCTAAAGTTGGAGACCCTTGCTCTAGACAACCTCCTAGGGTTCAGTTTCAATTGCTAGTGCAATTTGTCATAAATGTGAGTGTGTTTGCATTACATTCCTTTTTTTAAAAAAAAACAACCCTCAGTCATAGTTCTTGTTTTATTAAAAAACAAACAAACCAAGGACTGATCCCCCTCAATACTGGCTAAAATTGCAGAGCCCCAAACTGGTTCTGTTCAGAACCATTTAGTTCAGTGGAATAAATGAATTGTGGGTGGCTGCTGAACAGAATTCGTTTTGCTTTGGAAGAGGTATTTTTTTAATCTCTCTGAACAACTTCATGTTAGTCTTCTTATTAAGTTATTGCTTCATCTAATCAAGGAAAAGAGTATTGGTCATTCCCATACGGTTGTAATGCAAAATGAGAAAGCAATGCTAGGTCTCCTAGCGGGAAAAATTGATGGAATAAATAGATGGAGGACTGACAGTCAACATTTTAATTATTCTGCATTACATTCTGCATCTCTCCTCCTCTCTATCTGTAACATTCACACTATTTCAGTAATTGCTACGAAAGGTTTTGCAACTGTATTCTTGTATTACAAAATGAAAATAACAATCTCCAAATCAAATTTGTTTACTTGCACTAGCTCATAGTAAGATAGCATTATTTTGCCTCATGCAGATTACTACACTTTCTATTGTCCCATAATAGAAAGGTTGAAAGAATCAGAAGTATGCAGCATATTCTAGTTTCCCAGAATTTTTTCTGCATCCTATTTGATTTGCAATAAGGGAAAGGTAGATCAGCCTATTTTTTATTCATACTTCTTCCATACATAAGACCATTCTTTTCAGCTCTAGATTATCTGCTGTTTTGAATAGAATCAGCATACATTGCAAACCCTGGTGGAAAATTAATTTCTAATTTGTATGAAAGGAACAGTGTTCAGATGTGATGGCTACTGGTTTTAGATCTAGTGTTGGGGTTTTAGATTTAATATTTTCTTAAAGTTTGTATTTCTGTTTTTATCATTGTAAGCCGCCCTGAGCCCTTTGGGAGATAGGGCGGCATAGAAATCCCAACAATCAATCAATCAATAAATAAATACTGGTCGTCTCTCTAATGATAGTTTTCATCATTACGCTGTCCTTGGGAACCAAATATCTGGATGCAAACTTATGAAAAAGTCTGAAACACCTTTACATCCACAAATTTAGGCTAGGGGAATATATATATAAGGATTACTCTTATGCACGGTTGGCAACCTCATGGCGTCATGTTGCCATGACATGACATTTTGTGACATTTCCCCACTTCATGGAGCTGGGGTGAGAGAGGCCCGTGCATGACGCATCTGGCCCACAGGCTGCCAGTTTGGGAACCCTGCTCTTATGCCTCAACCAATTGTCTTTGCAGATTTCTCCTCTTCAGTTGGCTCCATGCCCTTCTCTAATATCTTTTGTCCTTCCAAGCATTACATTTTGGCCCCAGGAGTGAACAAGTTTTGAAGTACAACCTTAAATTGCCTTACACTTTGTTATTTTCTTGGGGTGCCTATTTTATGAGGATAGTATGCTCTGTGTCATGCTTTGGAAAAAGTTGCTTTGATTTTCATTTTAGGACCAGCTGCTAAGTCCAGGTGTGATGCATAAGCAGGAGTTCTTCAAACTAAATATAGGGGGTTTGTACCCTGTAGTTTTTATGAGCCCCTATTGAGGGAAAATAACTAACTTCAAATAATTAGAAACATAATCCTTTCATTTCTAACTGGTAAGTGAAAGCCTTGTTTTCCTACCAGCACTGGTCAAAAAAAAACCCATGGAGAAATCAGACCTGAGAATTCATGTGTGCACAGTAATGATTCTTGCAGTTTAAAACTGGAAACATCTGGTGCAAATGCACAAAATGAGTCACATCATTGCCATTAAATTACCCTATACTATAATCTTCCTCTATAAATCATGATGGTTTTCGATTTCATTTCTTTCTTTCTTCATTTAATATTGGTTGAATTCACATGTTGAAACTTCACTTGTTCATTGTTTAGCTTGAAATGCCAATCTCTGGATTAGTGCTATCAATATCATAAATAGGCCAACTGGAATGTAACATCATGAACTTTTGTGGATTCATTAAGACCAGATATATTGGAGTTGCCAATGGATGTACCAACAGAGCAGAATTGAAACCAATTCACTTGATTTTTAAACACACAGGAGAATAATTTTAAAAAAAGTAGATTTGTTTGTCAATGAAAAAAACATAAAAACATAAAAACATAAAACATAAAAACATAAAAACATAAAATGGGGGCCAGGGAGAGAATTTCTTAGGGAGAAGATTCAGTAATATAGCTACCATAAGCTGAAACCTTAGCATAATGGGAGGTACTCCTGTTTTATTTCAATCAGCAGAAGCAGTTATCTAAGACTTTTAAGAATGTGGTCTACACCAACATAAGGAGATGAGGGAACCAGGAATTGAAGCAGCCCAAGCCGCCACCTTGGACCCAGCTGAGAATGGTTGGGCAGTGGGACAAGTCGAAGAACCAGCAGCCATACCAGGTACCCGACCCCTTATCGCTCCAGAACAGGCCAACCCAGAGACATACAACTGCAGAGGAAGGTCCCGCCCCTGGGAGTCTACTTTGATCTTACATATTGTAAGCTGTATCCAAACATTTGGGTTTGGAAGAAGTTCTGTAGATCAACTTCAAACTTCATTTCAGACAGCTCCATTGCTGTACTTCAAGCCGTTTGATTCTACAGTTTTTCTTTCTCTCGACTTCTCATCCCTACTGCTCAGTTTCTGAACTTGGCTCCTTGTCCAGATTACTTCAACTTTTCAACTTTACATTTCAAAAACTAATTTCTATCCTGCCTTACAGAGGTGGTACTCAGCAGGTCCTGACTGGCAGGTCTGGAGAACTGGTAGTGGAAACTTTGAGTAGTTCAGAGAACCGTCAAATACAATCTCTGACTGGCCCCGCCCCCATCTATTCTCTGCCTCCCGAGTCCCAGCTGTTTGGCTGGTTCTTCTTTTGTTGCCCTGCACAGGAGAATGGAGCTGGAAAGCAGGTTAGTGGGGTGGGAATGGACATTTTATAGTATCCTTCCACTGCCACACTCACCAAGCCATGCCCACAGAACTGGTAGTAAAATTTTTTGAATCCCACCACTGCTGCCTTACCAATGTTAACAGAAGTAGCCAAAAGGCTTTCCATCCTCTTCTGATAGGTGGCCAGCCAAGTTAACCTGCAATATGGGAAACAGGAAGAGTAGCAAATAGGAGACTGATTGCAAGAAACAGATGTTGGTGAAGTTTCCAACTCACATTTTACTGAACGTATATAAAGAGCTATATAAATATAAATGTCTATATTGGCACGCCTACAAATCTGTTAGGCACTTAAACAGTTATCAGAAGGCTTTTTCAGTGTGAAATCAAATATTTAATGTGTATTTACAGCAATAATATTTGCATGTGTTAACAGAGAATGCATTAACAGAGCACGTGTTATAGCAGTAACAAAGCATGTGTTAACAGAGAAAGAAATTCTAAAAGTAATGCCATTTTTACATCCTTTAGAATATTCCAAAACTCATAGTTAAGATAATATGTTTTATTAGGGTCACTCCAGTTGCTTCAGAATGATGAACAAGCTTTTCAGTTCCTTACAACTATGTTAGACTGATTATTAAAAATGGGGATATTGCTTACTGCAAGTGCTAACAAAAGAAGATGAATATAACTTGGTGTTAGAATCAAATTTAAAACCTGGAAGCGTACATTAAACTAAAAAGCTAGATGGTATTCCAAACATTACCTCTAGGGGGAAATCTCAACCTACCTTTACATTTACATCAAATTCCCTCTCTTGTTTTATCTTTTCAACTTTTAAAATATTACATCTAAGTTTGTACTTTTGATATTTCTAATTTTTAGCATTTATGTAGAACACCACATAATTGCAGAAAAGATAATAGTCACATACCCTAGGGTCTAGTGTACACTTATGTTAAAAGTACAGCTTTTATTGGCAACTAAAGTAATAACCTTTCCCTGTCAAATTGCTTTAAATTAAAGTTAAAAAAATACTGGCTGATATCCACATTTAGTAATTGTCAAACATTAGCATAACATCAAAACCTAATGCTGCCTAAATTTTAGGCTTAAAAATAATTATTTACTGAGGTAAATTTTGCATTTTATTAGATTTGACTGAGGGGAGAGAGAAAAATAGATTTATTGAGTATGTAAAAAGCCTATTCTGTAAACTTGACAGGAATATAGGATTTGAACTTATACCTACCATAGCAGGCAAAAAAGGGAGATATTTGCTTTATATCCATATGACCCATCAATCAATAGCCAGGTTTAAAAACTAGTATCAACCTTTTGCTTAGGTGTTTGGTATCCTGGATGATTTTTGGTGACTTAAGACTCCTGTCCCTTGTGCTAATCATCCTGGCAACACATTTTTCAACAATTTTCAACATATGGAGATGTGACAAGGATGATTCATTTATGGGTATTCAAATGTGCGGGAATTGGCTAAATCAACATTAAATACAGATGATTCGTATTTTTGTATTTTAGCTAATCCCATATACATAAAATGTAGAAAAGAGATGAAATTTTCTAAGAAGACAGCTGGCAAAAGAAACCATAAGTTGATTGTGGATATCCAAGGAAACATATAACCTAATTCTATTCATGGCCCACCCAGATAATGATAATGAGGATCATAGAAACTGGGAATTGAGAGTCCAGCAAATGAAAGGCTGCATTAGGCTAAATGGTCCCTTTCATACATTGTGAATCATAGCTGAATAGTAGCAATGTTTTCAATAGGCACTTTCTAGAAGTAAATATGGAGGCAATAATAGACAGCAACAAGGGGCCCAAAAATTAAATGATCCCTAATAGACAGAGCATAGTTTCCTAAATACCTTGATATAATGTTCCATGTGCCCAACATGTGAAAATCTAATTATTGGGTTTCAGGAATTTCTTATGATTGCAGTGTTTAGGTTTATGTCTAAAATTTCCAGCAGAGTTGCACTGAGATGGCATATTCATAGATCCAAAATATTCTTCTGTATTTCAAAAGTTTCTTGCCCATTGTCTGCGAAATATTCTCTGAGCAGTTCAAATTGATCCTTTATAACCACTTGTATTATTCAGGCTACTTGAAGTAATATAGTTTTAACAAGCTTCATTAATTCTGCAAAGGAAAGAAAGTTTGCTTGACAGACTCTTAACAGTTTCTAGAAGAGCTATTAAATTTGTGAACCTGTAATTTTCTTACACTTAAAAAAAATCCCAGTTGGGTTCCCCTCCCTCTCCCAATAGACTGCTTTAAGTTTGAGGAATTGGAGATGTATATAGGATGTCACAAATTACATATTAATGTGGAAGTGAGACTATTTGCTTAGGATTCCTCCAAATGATTAAGGTCTTAATTGCACTTCCAGTTAAAATAATTTGTTGTACTGACTGAAATGTACCTTTTAGGTTGCTTCTTAAAAGCCGTTTTCATACATTCCAGAATTTCCAGTTTCTTTCAGATTAAGCAGGTAGAATCCCTGTTCTATGTTATATATGTCACATGTACGATGCTTGTAAAAAAACCAACAACAGTGGGACTTTGTGCAGTTGTGACTCTAATTCTTTTTCATACCACTGACTCCAAGTAAGAATTTTACTGGCTGTTGTATGGCAATTAAAATCCCATTCAAAGGCTACCAGTAATGTTTAAGAGAGGATCATCAAAGGATCCCTTTGCATTTTGAATATACCATTTTCTAACCATGGGTAAATTGGCTTTTTACCTGGTAACATTAGTCCTGCCCACTGATGTTTGCAAAATTATCCTGAGAAAGATGGATTTTTCATGCCAGGTGAAAACTTTCCATTTTTGAAGGATTTAATTGTTTACTCTCTGCCTAACTACATCTAGCAGTAAATAACATATAGCACGAAGCTTAAAAACACCAACATCACTCTTTTGGCTATCTAGATCAAGGGTCTTCAAACTTCACAAGTTTGTTATCTCTCCCATAACATCTGCCCAAATGATTCAATCTTACAGGTTTGGTATGCTCCAAGGTTCTTTGAGTCAACTATGTCCATCAAACCCAGTAGCCTTCCTTCTCTGTAGCCTGCCTTCTCTGTAGGGGTCACCTCAAGAGACTCCTCTTGAGATCCAGATGACCTCCCCTTTGGTCTTTAAAACAATCAGGCTCTTTACCTAAGCCAAGGGTCTTCAAACTTGACAGCTTTAAGACTCGTGGACTTCAACTCCCAGAATTCCTGAGCTAACATGACTGGAGGAGAAATTCTGGGAGTTGAAGTCCAAAGTCTTAAAGCTGTCAAGTTTGAAGACCTGCTAGATGAATGTTCTGCTGTAAATGATTAGACTTGCAGGGCAGTGGGCAAGAACTCCTATTGATGTCCAGAGCTGATTGTATTAAGTGCTGTTGCTGTTAATGATCAGAAGAAAGAGTTAACATCCTCTGTCTGAGCCCTGTTCTTTCCACGAAGCTTGTCACATGCTCTGAATGTTAAATTAAAAAAAACATGCAATTGCTATTGAGTAATTAAAAGTATTTTTACACTGCGTTTCACTGCATTAGCCAATAAATCAGAACAAAAGGTATTGATTAAAAAACAACCATTGGAAGGGGGCAATAACTGTATAAGAACAACTTTAAAAGGTGTATTTTTTTTAAAAAAAGTCACCTAAACTATATCAGCCTGCGTTCCACAGAAGCATTGCCCTTTTTCCAAGTAGCAACCTACTGGTACAGACCACAATATTAAGAGAAAAACTCCAAGGAACATGGGGTGCATGAAAGATTGATACAATTGGAAACATTTTAAAGTATTGCCTTGTATGCATTAATTGAATGTATAGTTGGTTAATCCTCACTGGGTTGAAAACTATCTGTTATAAGAGAAGGAGAAGGATTCATTGTCAGAAGAGTGGGCCAGTTGAAAGATGGAGTTCAGAAGGGCAAACATCCAAATCAAATGAATACAGTTATGTACAATCTCTTCCCATTAGCTATAACAAAGTTGGTATAAAATTAGACTCCACTGACTTAAATGGAGCAGGCAGGTATTTGAAGAACTATTGGTTCAAAATCCCTTTGGGAAGAATAACTCCATTTAAGAATTGGTGTTTAATATTTATTGCCTGAAGCCTGAACAGGGCTTCAGATGCAAATCTCATTTCAGCAAGTGCTTCAAAATAATTTTCTCAATCTGCTTTTGGATGTTTCAGTATTTGCACATTAGATAAGCTTTTTGAAAGTTTTGGCATCGTTTTCAAATTTGTGCCAGACTTTGCTGTAGAAATGCATAGAAGACCTTCCTCCCTTATACTTAAGCACCACATTACTTGTAGAAAAAGGCACATTTTTTGACCAAAATTGGTGCTGTGACTTATTTTTACTTTGACATTAACACTACCAAGATATCAGTTGATAAGGTAGAGATTTTCTCTGATCTCCAAATTTTATTTAAATCAGGAATGGGCAATACTTGTAAGTAAATCTCTCTTTTGTGTATCAGTCTTTTCAAAATAACATTTCAGCTAGCAATGCTTTACTCAAGAGAGGAATAAAAGACATTGGAATAGCCTTCATTCACTTTCCATTTTGAAATCTGCTGTAAAGTGATCTATTTATTTACATGAAAGGGAAAAAATACACCTTTTGCAATCGACAGTATGCTTTCAAAAGTCCCTTGAAAGCTGTTAGCCTTTTCGTCTTTTGCTGTAGCTTTCATTTTCTGCAGCGGAGAGAGCCTGTATTACTTATTTCTGGTTGTGTGTGAATGAATAAGTATGCTTCTGAATAACTCTTTTTGAATGACCACTTGTATTTTGTTATGAAAGTGTATTAAAAAGTGAAAAGGGAAACTGAATCTCTCCCTCTCAACAGAATAAGAATTTATCTCGCCAGAATAAAAGGGCATCTTATGTAACTGGATCTTGCAAGAAGAAAATTTAACCTTAACATAATCTCTCTCCTTTATACTGCTTTTTTTTTCTAAATTGGAAAATTATGGCCTAAAATAAAATACAGGTTGGATCTAGGTTTAATGATCCATAAAAGCAGAGGGCAGGAATGTTCAGAAAATGGTATTACTATCAACTGTTGCTCCTGAGAGATGTAACTGTCAGTTTGCTCAGTTTTCCTGCCTTCAGGTATTTTAAAACATGTGCTTTGCCAGAAGATGAGAAAAAGAAAAAAAACACCACCCTACTTCAGTGCCTTTACTCTGGTTTGAGGTTCATCCTTCTCTAACATTATTAGTGGAAACTTTTCTTAAAGCAGAGAGGCTTTCATGCATTAACTGAACAAATCAAATGGATTATGGGTCAGGATACCTGTCACCACCCTACCCTGGCCCAAATCTTAATGGAAAAAGAAAGAAGGAATTTCTCAGAGACAGCATGTCTCATCTGTGTTTTGTACTGAGGACATTATCTTCAAATGCCATGATTAGGCAGGGGGAGGGGGCTACCTGAGGCAGAAGTTGTTGAATGGCAATTGTTGGAAGACAAATGACTCATCCCACATCTCCCGAGCCAGCTGGTATGATATCCTCACTCTTCATCAGTGTTGAAATAAATTGAAATCATCAGAGGAATAGAATCAAGATCAGGTAAAGTGTTAACACCACTTTACAATGCTTTGGTAAGGCCACACTTGGAATACTGCATCCAGTTTTGGTTTCCACAACGTAAAAAAAGATGTTGAGACTCTAGAAAGAGTGCAAAGAAGAGCAATAAAGATGATTAGGGAACTGGAGGATAAAACAAATAAAGAATGGTTCCTGGAATTGGATATGTCTAGTTTGATGAGAAGAAGGACTAGGGCAGGGTTCTTCAAACTTGACAGCTTTAAGACTTGTGGACTTCAACTCCCAAAATTCCTCCTCCAGTCATGTTAGCTCAGGAATTCTGGGAACTGAAGTTCACAAATCTTAAACTTGGCAAGTTTGAAGACCCTTGGATTAGGGGATGACATGATAGCAGTGTTCCAATATCTCAGGGGCTGCCACAAAGAAGGAGTCAAGCTACTCTCCAAAGCACCCAAAGGCAGGACAAGAAGCAATGGATGGAAACTAATCAAGGAGAGAATCAACCTAGAATTAAGGAGAAAATTCCTGACAGTGAGAACAATTAATAAGTGGAATGACTTGCCTCTAGAAGTTGTGAATGCTCCAACATAAAAACTCCAATTGGAAGTTTTTAAAAAGAGATTGGCCAACCGTTTGTCTGAAATGGTATAGGGTTTCCTGTCTGAGCAAGGGGTTGGACTAGAAGACCTCCAAGGTCCCTTCCAACTCTGTTATGTAATTCTATTCTACTCTATTCTACTGAGTGTTTTTGTAATGGGACATTTGAAGAGAATCTCTATAGCTCAGGGTTGATCTATGGAATCCTTGCTGCTCTCTGAGTTTGGTTGTTTGTTTACAGATGTTCCATTACTAGACTACCTAACTCCTGAAGATGGGTAACAAAACAATCAAGCCAGAGAGCACCAAGGACTTCACATGGGGACATTTGCCCTGTTTTTCATCTCCAATAGCAAAGTAGCCAAGCAGTCCCATATTCATATTTAAATACTTGGATAACAGAAGTGTAAAAGGCTGAACTTCTTCAAGAAACTATGGAACATACTATCTAGTATCTAGTAGTAACTATTGAACCTACTAACCTACACTCTGGTGTCATAAGTCAGGAGCCAGCAAATTATGACCTGTAGGGAAAATCAGGCCCACCACCTGTTTTAATACAGTCTCTGGGCTAAGAATGGATAGCCAAGTGGGTAACACATCACCTGGCCTCAACTGAGCTCCCAGGGTGAGGTGTGCAAGGCCAGGGCATCCTGGGCATCAGCAGACCATTGCCATCCAATGATTGTTGTGCTCCTTCCTCTGCAGATCTGCAAGCCATGCCTGTGAAGCCAGAGGAGATCCAGCCCTTTGCCAAAAAAACATTTGCCAATCCCCTAACCTAGATCTATAATATTTGTTTATTAAGGTATTATAGAAACCCATGATAAAATCGTATCGGTGTCAATTTGAACACATTTCTAATTGAATTTTATAGCTTTTCCACTTTATAAATTTTAATTAAAATTGTTACCATTTTATAAGAACTATATAATTGTTACAATTATTTATTAGTTCTAAGAATAATGAAATAAAATAAATAGCAGTAATTATTTTTAAAAAATGTTAAAATCCAGTAAGGAAGCAGTTTAAAAAAATTGCTACAATAAATATGCAATTTATTGAAATCTGTTTTCTTTAATTTATTCTAGTATGGGTGCCTTTCAGTTTTCTGAATTTCCATCGCCAGAACACTCAGCAGTTGGTCTGCTGGATGAGAAATTCTGGAATCTGAAATTCCTTTTTTTTCTGCATTATTTTTCTTTATATTACTTTATTTTATTTTTAGTATGTTTAGAAGAGAAGAGCAGGGTTGGAAGGGACCTTAAAGGTCTTCTAGTCCAACCCCTGCTCAGGCAGGAAACCCTATACCATTTCAGAGGACAAGAGGTAAGACTATTGGAGTGAATCACCTCACCTAGCTTAGAAAAGGCCCTCCTAATTGGGACTCACTTGGCCTGCCACAAAGAGAAATCGAAGGGCAAAATTTGGGCTAGCCTTCTAACAAGGGGTCGAGGAAAATAACACTGTAATATGTGTCCCCACCACCACCACTAAAATACAAGCAATATTATTTGCTCTAGCAGAAATCGTTGTGAGAAATGAACTGGAGCCCAACACTGTGAACAAATGCCATGTAAATAAGCAAATAAGCTGGTACAGAAGTCAATTTGGAAAGCGACAACTGCTGCCTTTAAAGGTCTCGGGCAAATGTGCCTTATGTACATTTGCTTGGTTAGGAGCAACTATTTGTTTACTCTTTGCTGTGCATATAATGCTTTATGCCTTTTATTCAAGAATATAATCAGGATCAGGATATATATATAAAAGAAAAGAGAAAAGAAAGAAGAAGAGAAAAGAAGAGAGAAAAGAGATAAAGAGAATATAAAAGAGAAGAGAGAGAGAAGAGAAGGAGAAGAGAGAGAGAGAGAGAAGGAGAGAGAGAGAGAGAAGGAGATAGAGAGAAGGAAAGAGAGAGAAGGAGAGAGAGAAGGAGAGAGAGAGAGAGAGAGAGAGATTTTTAATTTCCTTCATCTGATCTAGGTCTTTGATAAATACTACAGACAAACTGAGTGCTGCAGGATCAATCTTGACAGTTCTTCAATAAAAGGCGGTGTGGCTCTTCATCACCATCTTCCTTTCAGTGACAGCTGCTTTGTTCTCCTTCCGTCAGATTCTCTAGTTAACACATCAAAAGTTTATCTGTGTACACGCAGTGCGGAGAAAACAGTTCAAATAGGCAGAGGCGTAACTTTTAACTCTTCCCTGCATCATCCACCATGTGCCTCCTGAAAGGTGGGGCAGCTTGCACCAGAATGTCAAAAAATGTTAAGCGGTTCTCCATGGAGGGGCTCTGAAGTAGAGCAAGATTAGCTTAAAACTCCAATGGGTCAGCTAAACCACTTACTGTCCAAAATTAGCCTTCTTCTGAAAATCATCCCAGGATATGACAAGGTCAGCTCTTAACAACTGGGTCATTATGTAGGGGGAGGGATGCCTTAAACTAAAGATGGAAAAGTGGTTGTGATGTTGGCAATAAAAAGAACAAGTATGGGGGGGTGGAAATTTTTCATGTTTTAATGCTCAGGAAAAACTGCTGATGTCATATGTAAGTTTTAGAGTTTCTAAGGAAGATCTCCAATCCCATACAGTTTCCCTCACCTGATTTAAAGTCTGTTAGGGCTACTTAGCGTGGACTATAGGTCTGGAACAAAATATTGAGTTGATTACTTCAGTCTAGTCTTCCACAACATTTGTATTTGGATTACCATTGGCAGACATTCTAAACAATGCAAACTTACAAATTGAATGTGTAACTATTCAAAGTATGGGAAATAAATGATTTGAACTCTTAATACAAAAGGGCAAGATTTAATGGTAGATGTAACATCCCTTGATTGGCAATCTCTATTCACTGGATGCAATACTGTTAAAGACCATTACAACATATTTTTACTTGAAATCCAAAGAGTCATCAAACTATATGTACCAATAACAACTCCCAAAACCAGAAAATTACCCATAACAATAAGGAAACTTCAATAAAAAAAAATCACTTTGGCAGAAAAACAAATCTGGTCACGCTGCCAACTTCAAAAGCCGATACAAAAATTTATGCCACCAGATAAAGACTGAATGCACCAATTATCACATTAAACAAGAGGAAAACCTTCTACGCACCAATTCTACCCGCACTTTCTACAATTTTGTAAACAACAAACTAAAAGACACAAGATCCCTCCCTCCGCTGAAAGGACCTAATGGTATAGACTGCAACAATGACACCATTAAAGCCAACCTCTTTAACACATTCTTTGGCTCAGTATTTGTAAACAGCAATGGATCGTGCCCAGTATTTCCTAGTCGAACCACAGACAACTACAATGATCTAATACATATCGATTTTACAGAAGACAATGTTGAAAAATCACTACACAATCTAAAACCATCTCTATCTACTGGACCGGATGGAATATGTGCCTACTTCTTAAAAAAGCTATCCGCTGCCATAGCTGAACCTCTAAGCATAATCTTTGAAAAATCTTTCAGGACCAGCTCCTTGCCAAACCTATGGTCACAAGCCACGGCCATTCCCATCTTCAAAAAGGGAGAGCCCAGCCTAGTTGAAAATTACAGACCAATCTCTTTATGCTGTGTCACCTGTAAAGTCATGGAATCAATTATTAACCAATCCATTATCCTCCACTTAGAGACAAACAGCCTACTCTCTAACAAACAATATGGTTTCAGAAAAAAACTATCCTGTAATCTGCAACTTTTACACTGCAAAAACATATGGACTACACAACTCAATCAGGGCAAAGCAATAGACGCAATCTACATAGACTTCTGTAAAGCCTCCGATTCAGTGGTACACGACAAACTACTAAAACTAAAATCTTATGGTATCTCTGGACAACTGCATAACTGGATAGAAGCATTCCTGTCAAACAGACAACAAATGGTCAAAATTGGGAGCGTCCTATCAAATTCTGTACCTGTCAACAGTGGTGTCCCCCAAGGCAGCGTTCTAGGACCAACTCTCTTCATACTCTACATAAATGACCTTTGTGATCATATTAAGAGCAACAGCATTCTCTTCGCTGATGATGTAAAGCTATTCAACACCACAGACAATACTGCTACCCTTCAAAAAGACCTTGACTATGTATCAGAATGGTCAAACAAATGGCAACTTCAAATCTCAACAAATAAATGCTCTGTCTTACATACTGGCAAAAAAATCAGAAAATAAAATACAAGCTGAATAGTCAAGACCTTGTTGATGATCCAAACTCTGTCAAGGACCTTGGAGTACTCATCTCTAATGATCTAAGTGCTAGATCCCACTGTAACTACATAGCCAAAAAGGCATTAAGAGTTGTTAACCTAATCCTACGCTTTTTCTCTGGTAATATCACACTACTAAATAGGGCATACAAAACATTTGTTAGACCAATACTTGAATACAGCTCATCAGTCTGGAACCCACATCACGTATCTGATATTAACACAGTTGAGAAAGTCCAGAAATATTTCACAAGGAGAGTTCTACACTCCTCTACTCATTGCAGAATACCTTATGCCACCAGACTTGAAATTCTAGACCTAGAAAACCTAGAACTATGCCACCTTCAGTCCGATCTAAGTATAGTATATAAAATCATACATTGCAATGTCCTTCCAGTCAATGAATACTTCAGCTTCAACCACAACAATACAAGAGCACACAATAGATACAAACTCATGGTTAACCACACCAAACTTGATTGCAGGAAATACGACTTCAGCAACAGAATGGTCAATGTCCGGAATACTCTGCCTGACTCTGTGGTTTCTTCCCCAAACCCCAGAAAACTTTAACCTTAGACTGTCTACTATTGACTTCACCCCTTTCCTAAGAGGTTCTATTGTTTCTTTTATTTTTCTTATATGTATTCATTTCATGTATTCACAACTATGTTTATCCTTATACTTATTATCTTGCAAGTGATTGAATAAATAAATAAATAAATAAATAAATAAATAAATAAATAAATAACTGAGACCTGGGATGATTCCTATGATTGGCATAAAAAAACCAGAAGGATCCAGTATAAATAAATGCAAAATAAAGGGTTTATTCAAAAGAATAAAAAGCAATAGCAAAGAGGGTATTGTGTTGTATGTCAAAAGTATTAACATTTGTTCAGAAATCAAAGTGAACAAAACTGCTTTAAAATAATTGGACAATGAATAAAAGCAATATTGTTACAAAACACTATTATTGCTGATCAAGTGAAGAGTAAGATGAAGATGATGTTTTCCAAAATTAAATTGCAGAACTTTAAACTGTATTTAATTCATTCCTGACAGTTTCATTAAATGACTTGGAAAAAGATATGGAGCAAATCAACACACTTGTGGATAATTTGGTAGAATAACTAAACCTAGCATGCAGAAATAATATTCAAATTCAATAGAAACAAATGCAGTTAGAGGCGTAGAAAACAAGCACTGGTACTAGATGGAGAAGACTTGGTTAGTAATAATATTTTCAAGAAAGAATAATAATTGAAAACTGAACAATCAGTATTATGATGTATCTTTGGAAAGGGCAGATAAGTCTTCAAAAAGTAAGTAGTTTCCAAATCATACAAAGGTATTGTTCTATTCCTTTTCATTTGATCAGGCATTATCTTGAACATAGATGGAGCAAGTTCAGAGAAAGAGGCTGAGAATCATCAGAAGACCAGAAGCTTGAATCCTAGAAAGAAAGATTAGAGAAGATGAGTTATGTTTAGCTTTAAGAAGATGCAATGGTATGTCAGCACACTTCAAATATCTGAAAGAGGAACGTCAAGAAAGCCGAGTTCTTTATTATTCCAGAGTGAATTGCAGTTTATTCCAACTAATGGAACAAAGCATTCAAGGAAGGAAAAGTTTCCTTATCACTATAAGCAGTTCACTTATTGAACCCAATAGGTTGGCCCTATTCATTGGAGCAGTTTACTGAACATCTTTGGAGTTGGAAGAAACTGTTTAGTTGTCATTAGGTTAGGAAAAATACTAGGAAAAATGTTTGTCTAATAGACATTGTCCAAAAGAAGTATGAACTCAAAGGAAGAAGTTAAGTTCAAGCATGTGTAGAAAGGACATATAAGCCTGAGCACACACTGATGTCTGAATTGTTGTAAATATGGAGTTGCCATCAAATGTAGAGGGAGAGGGGTGCTGGAATATGCATTGGTTAATAACAAGATTATTCTCTTCTTTCTTTCCTCCTCCTATCCAAGAGAAACTTAAGCTGTGACAGATACAGTATCTAAGTCTCTTCTGTGATTTGAATTATGGCCTATGTAACATACATTCTGGATGACAAAGAAACAAAAAACCCATCCTGTTTAGTTTGCCCAATTTTTTTAGGGTCTTCAACTCAGGGTAGCTTGAGGAGCACATTTCCAAGTGTACATTTGTTTATCAATAGTGGTGGATATGCTGTCACTTAACCCTTTGTCATGCAGCTTACTCTGTCAATATTTCATAGTGCTATAATGGTATAATGTGACTAACTAATGGGAATGGCCATTAGCAGCACTGATGCAATCTGAAAATTTCAATCTATATTTTATGGTCCAGAAAGAGCCCAAAGGTTAACATAGACCTGTGAGAAAAGAAGAGACAAATAGAGGAAAAGAAAAGGAGACTCAGATACACTATCTTATTGCCACCTTCTTCTTAATAGACCAGCCCCATTTCATTCAATACATATTACACAGAAAACACATATGGTGGGTTTTTTCTCCTTTGCCACAGGAGCAAGGGGAGGGGGGGAACACAATTAAGAAACACACAATTCACATTGGTTAACCATAGAGGGAAGAAGAAACATTTTAAAAAGGAGGGCAGGAGAATCAAAACGAAGGAAATGGACAAGGACAAAGATCAAGGTTATAGTTCTTCCCAAAAAAGATGTAATAATAGATAAATGGATGGATGGATGGATGGATGGATGGCTCATCATAGCTATCTCAGAAAAGAAAGCATATACATGTAAGACAGATACGTTCGTAAAACATATGCTAAATGTACATTAAACATCATGATTATACATCAAAGAAAAATACAGTATACTGATATAGTAATGAGAGCAACACTTGTATTTAATCAGTCTGTGTCCTGCTTCAGGAGTACTAAAGTTGCAGAGCAGGGTAATACCTAAATAAGAAAGTTCCAAAGTCAGTACACAAAATTCATCTAGCCAGGTATATTTGAAAGTGAAGAAAAAGTTGCTGAAATTGCTCCTGATTCCTAGGTATCAGGTGATCTAGAAATAATGCCACCTCAAAAATAAAACCTATTACCAAATGCAAGTAAAAGTTACTTCTTAATGATCAGTCTGTTCCTTAGTCTAATGTTATACTTTTCAGCCTGGATTCTCATTCTCTTTCAATTCTCATGCATTCTGCTTATATGACTGTTTCAAATTATTTCTTTCATTTTAGGCATTCGCTTTTACACTCTTATTGGCACTTATTCATTCTTGTTTTTCATTTAGCATAACATGTTTTTAAAACTATCCCACTATCCCTGAACCCAACTTACTTTTATGTTTTTTAAATATTTTATTCAACAAAAAATTTAAAACACATAGAGACAAAACAACACAAATATATAACAGTACATATATACATTTTACAATCAACTTACTTTTATGTTTTTTTGTGACATACTATACACAACTCTCACTCCCATATAATAAAGTGGGCATCCTTCTCATACATTATTTTTGCTTATTTCAACACATTGATTTCTTTCAACATACCACACATTATCCATTACTTTTCTGCTAGCATAAGCAGGTATCTTAAAATGCTCCATCCATTTCCTCATCTTAATGAAAATATAGATTCATCTACTTCCACTAGTTCTTCACCATTTGTGCATAGCACGTAATCATTCGCTCCAATTTCTCAGCTACCTATGATATGTCCAGTTTCCAATCCCTATTTCTGATTGCATCTTACATTTTATTTATATTAGCTACAGATTTATTTCTGTCTGTCTGTCTACTATCTCTCTATCTCTCTATCTCTCTACCTCTCTATGTCTCTACCTCTCTCTCTCTCTCTCTCTCTCTCTCTCTCTCTCTCTATCTCTCTATTTTCTATCTTGTGACACTGAGTGCATACAATAAAAGCAAGAAAATTAAAGCCATAAAATCCAAATTTACAAATACAAAAGCAGAGCAGAAGGAGAAAATAACACAAACTGGAAGAAGTTCTTACTGAGATTAATGCCATCCCTATTAATATTCTATTATCAGGCCTAGGCGTCTCAGAGGACAGTGGCTATTCTAAGATGGTTCCACCATTGTGCTGAATTTATTCTCTCTGGTATCTGATGGTATCTATTTTTAATTATAATTCTTTTGAATGATTTTTTTAAAATATATGTACTATTTTATTTAATTGTTGTATGCTGCCCAGAGTCAGTTTGTGTGAGAGCTTGTTATAAGGAATATTTTCCTTATTTTGTTTAATAAAATATTCTTATTTTAAACTAAAGATACGCAGATGGAGACATAGCTTTTCATTCAACTCTCATATTTTAAAGTCAGATCTTTAACTTGCATTTCTACCAAGAGATCTGTTGCTTTTATGTTATGCAAGCATTTGGTTTTAAGCCTTTAAATAATTCTCCAAAGGTTTCTTCTTTGTGTGTTTGAGACGTTGGGGATAAAGAGGAATCAGGTCAGGCAAAAAGTTTCTAAGTTTGTCCTTGAAAGTTTAATTTAGTTTTCTCAACTTTTTAATATTCTAGTACCTAGCAACTATTGAATTATTACGGTTTGACCATTTGGATGTGAGACTTATTGGCTTAAGTTGCCTTCAAGAATAGTTAGCTCTGCTGCCGTTTCTGCATACCATCACCCCTGCTTGGGCTGGTGGATTCATGGGTTGGTGGAGGATTCCCTGGCACTGATGGATCTTGGGATATTAATTCCTGGTGATTTTCAGTCTGGGGTAGTTCAGAGTTCATAGCCTTCATGGCAACCATACATCTACCCAAGTCATAGAAGGTCTAATGTGTCAGGATTCCAGCAGTTGCCCTAATTAAATCATGAGCCTCAAGCAAGCTTCAAAAACTTCAAAGGATTTATTACAAGCGAACATGTCGGCATTACCTGTATGAAGCCGATTCTGAGACACGTAATTCACTGTCACCCTTGACCCTGGTTTTCCCCCACCCCTCTGGGTGTATCATAATTCATATTCTCCAATGAAACACGTTCATAGCCAAAAGTCATCAATCACATTCTCCAATTAGAGATTTGCATGGCAGAAATTCTGGTAGCTTAGTTATACTCTTTGCAAGATAAGAATGGAATGCACTTTCAGTTCCAAACTGCTGCACTGCTCTTTCAAATTTCTTTTTCCCCACCCCCTTCTGTTCATGCAACTCTAAAACAGGCATATAAATGTTTTATGACTTGACATTATGCATACTAGGTGTGGTACAATTGATTTGGTTAGTTTGTTTATTGTTTTGGGGCAGTTACAGTACATTTGTCAGATCCGAGACCAGAGATGACATTGCAAAATCCAATTGAGTTCAATCCTTTATTTGTTTACACCTAATAAACAGAACTATGCCAAATAAAGCTATAACTTTCTAAACTATCCTGAGAGACTCTAAAGGTGACTCTCTTCCCCTCTCCTCCATCCAGGTCAGGACTGCACAGTTTCTTAATCCAGGCATCTCTTTGGGAAAGCTTTGTGTTGGCAAAAGTCCACCTTCTGCTCCTCCAGGTGCACATTCCATCACAACATTCTGATGCTGGAGGACATTATCACCAGTCTGTTGCCATAGGTTCAGTTTTCTCTGAGAATCTGATGGGCAGTTCAGTTGAGGGCTTGGTAGCCAACTAGAATAGACAGGTTACTGTGGTCCTGGCCCAGATTGCTCCTATGCTGCCTCTCTGTGATTGCAATCCTGAGGTGCCGACTGATCTCCAAGTAGCTCCAGGAGAAGAAATATCAGAAATGACACATTGGAAGAAGACAGGAAGTGAATCTAATGAACACAATTTATACCATTGACACATTGGACTGCCCTGGAAGATCATCTAAAAGGTCAGCTGCTCCAAAATGCAGTGTCATTAGCAGTAATTAAACTTCTTTTTTGGTCCATGTGTCACCATTGCTGTGTGAACTGCATTGGCTGCCACTTGGCCAGCAACATGTACTTTTTTGTGGTTCCAAAAAGTCCTTAAAGCCTGGCTTTTGTTCCAAATCTCATGGTTAATATTTTGGAGCAAGGACCATCATTCTGTTTTAATTGAGCCTGTCTTGTTTCATTTTGTTTATATTGTTTGGATTAAATTGAAGGTTGGTTAACATCTGGCATACCACTACCTGATAATGAAAGATCTAGCAAAAGGGACAGCACTAGGCAACTACAGGCCAATTACCTGCTTACCAACAATTTCCAGATTGCTAACTGGTGTGGTACCTTAGGTAGTCCAACAACATTTAATTGAAAACAAGCTCTTTCCACCTAAGCAGAAAGGAAACTGTCCAAGCAGCAGAGGAACAAAAGGTCAGCTCCTCATTGATTAGATGATTTTGGAAAACTGCAGAAGAAGGCATTTGATTCCCTGCCACAAGATTGGATAACCAAGCACCTAGAAATAACAGGAATCAGTAGAAACATTAGAAGCTTTGTGCAAAGGTCACTGACCCAATGGGAGATATAGTTGCTGGTCAATGATGAGAGATTATATACAAGAGAAGAATCTTTCAAGGAGAATCACTCTCACAATCACTGTTTGTCATTGCACTGATTCCTGTCAACAATACTGAACAAGTCAAGCCATGGTTATCAAAAACCAAAAGCATCTGCAAGGTATCCCACCTCCTTTACATGGATGATCTGAAGCTCCTTTACATGGATGATCGTGCGCACAGACGGGGACTCCTCGGGGTGCCATTGGCTAGACAATGTCGGCTGGTGGTGCCTCAGGGAAGGGCCTACTCTGTTGCGGCCCCCGCCTTGTGGAATCAACTCCCTTTGGAGCTCCGTTTGGCTCCTGATCTTCGCTCCTTCCGCCGTGATCTGAAGACCTGGTTGTTTGAACAGGCTGGGCTGGACTGACCTCCTGGGGGTTTTTAATTTATTTTTAATGGTTTTTAATGATTGGGCTTGTTAGATTTAATTCTTTTTAAAATATTTATTGTTGTTGTGTTTTAATTGTGAGCCATCCTGAGTCCTTGCGGAGGGGGGGGGGCGGCATACAAGTCCAATAAAATAAAATAAATAAATAAATAAAATATATATATAAAGATATTATCTGAAATAGAATCTAAACTCAACACTGTCTGTATATACAGTCAAGATATTGCAGTTGAGTTTGGACTGGAGAAATGTGTCACCTATACCATCAATAAGGAAAAATAATGAAAACTAAAGGAATGTCCTATGTTTCAGATGTCCTATGGAAATAACACCAAGAATCTGGATGAATATAATCATCTCAAATACCTAGACATCCTTCAAGATGGATGATTTGATCTTGACTGGGGAATTGCTGTCTAGTTCCAATGCACAACCTTGCCACGTAGTCAGTTTCAGACCCCATTTTTCCATTAAAAGTAGTAATAAGGTTGCTTTCTTGCTATCCCTCAAAGTTCAGGAAAAACCTAACTTAGAAGAGATTCCATTAGTAATCTCCTATTGGCACCTGGAAGGGATATTGACTGGTTCATAATGATTTCACCAAATTTGTTACATTATAAATTCACAAAAGTGAAGCCTTGATTGGTTCCAAACTGTTTTGGCATATTGAAGGATAAAAATAATGATGGTCCATAGGCAATTTTAGTATTCTGTGGACTTGACTAGCTGGAGAGGCCATTATAAATGGACAATGGAAAAAGCATATGCCTTCTTGCAATTTAATACTTCCAACAGATTTGTGAATTATAGAGAAAGAGTTGACTGGCACTTTTCAACCAACTATCCCATTAAAATGTTTTAGTGTCTTATTTTGGCCTTCGTTATCATTACATAATATGCAGTATTGATTTCTAAGATTGCCTTTGCTGTGAAGGATAGTAAATTGGTCCATTATGCTAAAATGTTAATGAATATGCTGCCTCTTTGTTACCCTTGTGAAACTTACAGAATGACATATAGTGGTGGTGATAACACTAGATCTAAAGTGAGTGCAATTTCATTGATTAGGGTTAGATCTGCCTACAGCACTGATAGACATAATCTAGTCTTGAAATTGTAGGCCTACTGCCTTGTACAAAAGTGAAACACACCATTTTAAGACAATAGGTATATTAGTTTGGAAAACAAAAGAAATTTTAAGAAATTTTTCAAGATAGCTGTCTGCTAATATATTGAGGACTATTTTTATTCTGTCTTTGGAAACAGAAAATGAAAGGGGAAGTCAAAATAGGAAAAACCCACAAAAGCATACATCTTCTCTGTACTAAAGAAAAGCAGTCTTATTTGTGTATGTGTCTGTTCACCAAGTTCTCTATCCCTCAATCCTTGTTATCTCAACACAAATATTGATATATTTACATTGTTCATTCTAATAGTACATTGTTCCCAACATGATCTCTGAATCATCTGCACTCTATGCTCCTAACATGTAGATGACTAATCTCATTCTTTCAATGAAAGCAATGAAATATGGAGCTCAGAAAAGGAGTAAGATATTTATTAAATTAGACAACCCATAACCTTTTGGATAATCACTTCACAGATATTTCCTTAGCTAAACAGAGAAACAGAATGATGGACAAAATAACCGTGGGAATAGGAGCAACATTTGACCTTCTGCTGGCTTCCCATTGACTTTCCTTATATGGCAGAGATCACTGGAAATTATGGGTATATGACTGCAGCTGACCATGGCAACAGAGTGTCATGGTAATGTGGCAGCATTGAAGTGGCTACAACTTGACAAATTTCAATCCCAGAGGAGTCATGGGTCCTGAATTTGGATGCATTCAGTAAGTTATCCCATTTTATTTAAAACATGTTGTCCCATGATGCACTGGTTTTTTCCAATTGAAGGTTACAAACAAATAATTTGATTGTTTTAGTAGTATGTATATCAACATTATTTACCAGACCTCTCCATATCTTTCTAACCTTTGTACCCTTCTATCTTTCTATTGATGCAAACTGTCCTTGCTTTGCCACATCCCTGATTGATTGATTGGTTGGTTGATGATGCTTCATAAATTTCAAATTGTTCTTTAAATATCTCACCTTTTTCCTCTTGAGGAACTCATCAATTCCATCCAACCACAACTTTCTTACTTTTCTCCTTCCTCTCCGTCCACTCATTTTGCTTTTATATATTTTATGTGTGATTTGATCCATTTATTTTTTTTATGTGTGATCAAAGCAACTCAACTGATTTCTTTCATTTTGCTTGCTCTCTTTTATATTCAATTGACACTTATTCTACACTCATTCTTTTTTTTCCTGATTCTAGTTTGCTTATGGAGCTGATATATGACTTGTCTAACATGGGTATGAAGGCTGCATCTGGACCTGACAATTGAGATAATGCTAGTAGTATTCCCTTATATAAAAAGAAAAATAGTAGGTGTGAGCAGAAACGCAGAGAAGAATTAATGTGCCTGGGAAGCGGTTTAGCAGAATTTAGATCAAATGGATATGAAGTATGATAATTTGCAAAATTTGTGAATGTGGGTATGGAGCCGGAAAGGGGAAGGCAGACTTCTGCTCTTCAACAGATCATTGAGAAATATACCATAGGAATGTTTGAAAGAAAATCAGAGAAAGTGTTATGTATGTAGGTTTGAATGTTATTGGTTTAGTTTGAATTGTTCTTGTAAAATGTCAAATAGGATTGGTTTAAATAGTGTGGGAAAACCCTGCACTCTGATTGGCTGGCAACTACAGCTGCTGGCTATAAGAAGCAGCCGTAGCCCAGCCAAGTCGGGTCCATTCGAGCTGTAGTCACTGAATAAACTCTTCACTGAAGCTCTTCGCGTCTGACTCTTCATGCAAACATAACACTGGCGACGAGGATGGGATTCCCCTGAAGAAAAGACGATGTGGAAGACAAGCAGAAGAGTGAGATGGCTGCGCTGAACACCCCCCCAGCCCTGTTTGATCCGGTGGCAGAAGACTGGGAATCGTATGCGGATTGCTTCCAAATGTATTTGGAAGGAAACGACGTCGCCGATATCCCGGAGAAGCGGAAGAGGGCGGTATTTCTCACGCACTGCGGTCCGGCAGTCTTCAAGATGGCGAAGGCATTGGCGGGAGCTGCAGACTTGAAGGTAATGGAATGGCCTGATTTAGAAAAGCTTTTAAGAGCCCATTACGCCCCACAAGTATCATGCCTCATTAAGAGACACAAGTTTTATCATTGGGATCAAGGGGAAAGCGAAAATGTTAACGACTTCATGGCAAGTTTAAGGGACATTGGGGGTGCTTGTGAGTTTACCAACTTAGAAGAGGCCATGCATGATCGGTTTGTTCTAGGCCTTAAAGATAAGGTCTTACAGAGCAAATTACTAATGAAACCTAAGATCACGTTTAAGGAGGCCATAGAGGAAGCTGTTTCAGCGAAGCCACCAAGTCCTCAGCAGCAGCCATGAAGAAAATTAACAAGGCCTCAAGCCATTCTGATGTGGAAAGTCCACAACAACCCATTGCAAGCAAATAGACTCTGATTCAGACTGTAGTGAGGTGGAGGAAGGAATTTATAGACTCAGAATGGACAAGAAAAGGAAAGACCTTGGGAAAAGAGGCAAGAATTTTATTGCAGAGGCTGTGGGGGGCACCCCGCACTGAATGCAAGTTTTTAGACACCATCTGCCTACGTTGTGAGAAAAGAGGTCACCTAGCAAGAGTCTGCAAATCATCCAGAACTCCACCTAGTAGGAAGAAATTTCCTGAGAAAGAATTCAAGCTCAACAATTTCAGTGAGAAAATGGGGCGCAACTCAGAAGCAAATGGAAAGAATGAAACTCATCAAACAATCACCATTGGTCATTCTTCACCCTTGAGAAGCAGAAAAGTACATGTGAAGGTATTCATTGAAGGAAGGCCTTGCCAAATGGAAATGGACTCAGGCTCCTATTTATCTATGGTGTCATGGGGCACTATTCACAGGCTACTTCCCAACATTCAGAAAAAACATTTCCAGAAGCAAGCACTGACTCTTAAAGACTACCAAGGGAGCAAGATTCCAGTAGTTGGAACAAGAGAATTCAACCTGAAATTTAAAGGCCACACCAAATGTTTGTGGACAAGGACCACCGTGGACAAGGATCGCCCAAGCTTGCTGGGACTTGAATGGTTCAAGCCACTAGGCATCGAGGTGACTGGCATCAATCACGTGAGCAACTCTGAATGGGAGGAGGCCTTGAAGTCTGAGTTTCCAGAAGTCTTCAGCGAAGGATTGGGCAAGTATATGGCGACCCCTATCACTTTCAACCTAGATCCCAAGGTGCCCCCAATTCGTTTAAAGCCCAGAAGGGTTCCATTTGCTTTAAAGGAAAAAATTGATGCACAATTAGACAAATTAATAGCTCAAGGGTTTTAGAGCCCACTGACCACTCCAGATGGGAGACACCCATAGTCACACCAGTCAAGACTGATGGGTCAGTAAGAATCTGTGGGGACTATAAGGGGACACTGAACTATGCGCTGCAGCAAGCATATCCAGTTCCAGTGGTGCATCATCTGTTACATTCACTTGGCAGGGGTACAGTCTTTGCCAAATTGGATTTGGCCCAGGCATATCAACAACTAACAGTTGATGATGCCACTGCAGAGGCCCAAACCCTTGTGACTCATAGAGGTGCTTTCAAATGTAAAAGGTTACAATTTGGAGTAAGCGTGGCACCAGGCATCTTTCAAAGCCTTATGGAAAGAATGCTCCAAGGACTGCCAGGGGTAGTACCTTATTTTGATGACGTTTTAATCTCTGCTGAAAATGACACTCAGTTACAAGAGAGACTCAGAGAAGTCCTTACCAGATTCAAGCATGGCATCCACCCTACCGATGCCAAGGTTCAAGCAATCAAGAAGCCCCTAGACCAAAATGCAAAACAGATTTGCAAGCCTTCCTTGGACTTATTAACTTTTATCACATGTTCCTACCTCAAAAGGCAACCATTGCTGAACCATTGCACAGATTACTTGATAAAAAGTCTGTTTGGGTCTGGGGCAGGAAGGAACAATCAGCATTTAACAGTATTAAAAGACTAATCATGTCTGATGCTGTACTGATACAGTTCTCTGAGAATTTGCCTGTTGTACTGACATGTGATGCATCCCCTTTTGGAGTGGGGGGGGGTTTGAGCCACAGGCTTCCCAGTGGGAGAGAAGCCCCTATTGCATTTTACTTTCTCACTTTGACCAGGGCAGAGAGGAATTACAGCCAATTGGACAAGGAGGCATTGGCAATTGTTGCAGCTGTTAAGAAATTTCATGAATATCTGTATGGGAGAACATTTACCATTGTTACAGATCACAAACCTTTGTTAGGCATTGTGGCAGGAGACAAGCCTACACCTATATCCTGTCACCAAGAATGCTGAGGTGGACTGAATTTCTTGCTGCTTATTCATACAAACTTATCCACAAGCCTGGCAAGGACATTGGACATGCTGATGCACTGAGTCGTTGCCCACTTCCTTACCACAAGGAGGACTTTGAACCTGAAACACACACCTTTTCCTAGAAACTGTTGCCAAGCTTCCAGTTCATGCTGCTGAAATTGCCAGAGAGACTGCCAAAGACACTGTGTTGGCTTCTGTTATAGGCTGGATTAAGAAAGGTTGGCCTCTTCAAGATCTACCTCACCTGCCCAACCTTTTAAGTCCAGGCAAACTGAATTATCTGTATTAAGAGGATGTATTTTGTGGGGTAACAGGGTGGTTATTCCTGCAAAACTGCAAAGAGAGGTTTTGGAAATGTTACATGAGGGTCATCCTGGTATTGTAAGGATGAAAGGATTGGCCAGGAGTTATGTATAGTGGCCAGGTATTGACAAAATGGTTGAAAACTGGGTAGCATCTTGTCCCAACTGTCAGGTCTTGTCCCAACTGTCAGGCCTGCCCCACCTCTTGCCCCCACACAGGAATGGGAATGTCCTAGAGGCCCATGGTCTAGGATTCATATTGATTTTGCTGGCCCTACCAGAGGCTGTAGATGCATATTCCAAATGGCTAGAGGTAATTCCCATGGCATCCACCACAACTGATGCTGTCATCAAGCAACTCAGAAAACTTTTTGTTACCTGATGTTCTTGTCTCTGACAATGGCCCTCAATTTACATCCTACCTCTTTGAATCCTATTTAGCACAACAGGGTATCAGACATGCCCTTACTGCCCCTGGGCACCCTTCGCTAATGGCGGGCTGAACGCATATGCGTTTTACCAAGGAGAAGCTTCAGCAACTGAGTCCTGGGGACATCACTGAGAAAGTTGAAAAACTTCTTAGTGTTCAGCACATCACTCCTAACCCATCAACTAACTTATCCCCAGCAGAGTTGTTGATGGGTAGGAAACGTCTTCCCTTGACGCCTTCATCCCACTTAGCACCCACGCACCACTGGATTCCACTTCCAAAGTTCGCACATTCAGTGTGGGTGATTCTGTTTATGCTAAGAACCTTCTGGGTGAACCTTTGTGGATTCCTGCTGAGATAACTCAGATCACAGGCCCTCGTTCTTACAGGGTGCAAACAGAGGATGGCCTCCTCTGGAGCAGGCACATTGATCAACTTAGATCCAGGTTCTCTCAGGAACATCGCTTGTTCCTCTCTAGTTCCCTCACCTGATGTCAATTCTAGGGGAAGGGAGGAACAGGAGGAAAATCAGCAAGCAAGAATCAACCCCATGTGTAATGAGCCATTATGACAGAAACCATTCCAAAACCTGTCACAATGCCAAAATCCATCCTTAGAAGTGGAAGATTGTACATCACTACCTGACTTGGGTGCTGACATTGGGCTGGAGATGGGTTGGGAGGAGAGACCAGATTCTAACAATCAAACAGGGTCTTCTTTCACAGGAAGTCCCAGTAGGGAAATGTCAGCAGACACATTTCCTCTCTCACTGGGTGAGAATGTTAAAACTTCTGAACCACGAAGGTCTCAACGACATGCATAAGAGCCCCACCTATTTAAAAGAATACATTAGATAGGTTGGGGTTTGGTATGGACTGAACCTAGTGGGGAGAGGGGTTATGTATGTAGGTTTGAATGTTATTGGTTTAGTTTGAATTGTTCTTGTAAAATGTCAACTAGGATTGGTTTAAATAGTGCGGGAAAACCCTGCACTCTGATTGGCTGGCAACTATGACTGCTGGCTATAAGAAGCAGCCGTAGCCCAGCCAAGTCGGGTCCATTCAAGCTGTAGTCACTTAATAAACTCTTCACTGAAGCTCTTCGCGTCTGACTCTTCATGCAAACATAACACAAAGAGTATGATAACATAAATAAACTTGAATTATGGATTGTTAGCATGAATGTTAAGTCCATACTGATTGGTTAATGTAATAGGGATGATGCAATTGAAACATGCATAAGGATAAATAGAACGCTTAGCAAATAGTTCAGCACTGAGAAGGGAGTAAAACAAGTATGTATTTAATATTTTGTATGGATAAATGAGTAAAGGATTCTTGTGATGGTTGTTGTATGTTTGTTGGGAGCCTAGACTTATATGTACCTTTAAAGGCAAGTGACACTATGTTGTTGTCTGAGAACCTGAATGATTTGCAGTGAATGTTTGAAAGATTGTATGGTATACTGAAGAGGATAAATCCAAGAAGTCAATCAAAAGATCAAAGACTAATGTTATTGTGTTTTATAAAAAAAATATTGATCTGCTGCCCTGTTGCTTTCTTAACTTAAATGTGTATTTTCCTATACCTACAAAGCTATTGTGTGAGGACAGAAGGGGCAGCTTCTTTAAGGATGCCAAATCTGAAGCATCTTTGTCCACTTTTGATCTAAATACTATACAATTCTGGATCAAAACAAGAACAGATAGGGTCAAGGATGAATAGATGCTGAATTTATGTAAAAGAATAAAAATATGTGACATGATTTGGGCATATCAAGCTCTGAATAAGGATCAGATTTCAACAAATAAATGAAAGTAACTAGGTTGAAAGGATGGAAAACTGTGACTTATCTGAGTTGATGAGATCCTGAAAAAGTAGGAAGTTTCAAGCACAAAGGACAAGGCCTGAGCATATAGATGTGGTGGAACCAGGAATGATTTCCTAGAACAGACATATGTGAAGGGATCTATTAAATGGTTTGGTGATTTCTTCTTTTTCTTATTCCAAACTTTTCATTTCTTTATATACCATTTCTTATTTCTTATTTGTGCTCTGCAGAATTTTGCTCAACCCAAGGAGAAAGGAATGAAGGATATATGTTTGGTGCCTTGAATTATTTATGAAAATAATAAAGGTGGGATATGAATGAAAGGAAGGAAGGAAGGCTTTGTGAAGGATAGAACTTAGATGAAGATTATCAATTGGACTGGGAAGTAAAAAAACAAGAAGACAATGGCAAAACGCTGGTTTTGTAATCAAGAAAAGCATATGGAAAGTTATAAGTAGTCAAGCTTAAAATCAAGATAACCTTAGTTTTTGCTTTGATCCCATCTGCTATCATTTGAATTGCATCTCCCAGCATGCCACTCAACAGTCAAATACTGTCTTCAATCCAGAAAAAAATTGTGTATCTCTGTTTTTAAAGTATTAGCACTTATTCAATGTTTTCCTGTCATCAACAGCCTGTTATGCTTATGGGGAAAATGAGTATTATGTAACCTGTAGCCAAATGCTTTTGCAAGCTCTTATACTCACCTGGGAAAAAAATCCATTATTGCCCTTTTGCATTAAAAACAAAGAAAGCAATACATTTTCCCATTTAAAATCAATAGCAAAGCTCTCATTGCTCATAATGAGGCTGGATTTCACCCAGAAATCTTAACAGACTTCCCGTCCTGCTCTCTGTTCTTTACACATTTAGTTAATTGTTCATCATCCATTTGAAAACACTATATATTTGATTTAGGGCGTAGCTCTAGGTACTGTAATCAGTCACATAATGTGTGAGGCGCATCCATATTCAGAGTTCATTTGTTAAGCGGAAGGAATATTTCTGCACAAAAATATTTGCAGGTTAATAGATCACAGCATTATTTTCCAACAACTTAAAGATCTCTTTTGCCATCATTGTTGATCTACACCCACTTCACTGGTAGGGTGGATATAGCTGCGATAAAGACCTACTATTTCATCTTTTTCAATTTTATTGAAGTTTATTATAAGGTAAAATACAAATTCAAACAAAAACAGAAATGGAGAAAGTTAAAGAGAGAAGAATAAAAGTGCAGAAAGATGCATAAAAAAGAAAAAAAACAGTAGTAAAGTTTTCTGATTTTTTTCAGTGTAACAGAATAGAAAAATTGCTACAGTCTCAGCCTTTTGCTTTACATTTATAAATGTTTCAAGTCATTTCTATAACAAAAACATTCTAATTGTCAAAACCTAAAATTAGAATTTTACTTTATGAGTACAAAATCCAGAAATAGCTTCCAAATGGAAACAAAACTGGATAAATTATTTTCTTGAATTAAAATAGTTGATTTTGCCATCTCTGCTAACTCCATCACCACATCCATTTTCCATTGTGGGAATTAGTGTAAGACTCACTATGCTATCAAAGGAGCAAATAAATAGTCATAACAGTCTGTAAGAAATAAAAGTGCACTTCCCATTTTCTTTTTATTATGGTAAACTGTAGAACATGGAAAACTTCTCACCTGTAGCCAATAGTAGATAAGGGTTGTTAATAAACTGTAAAATTTATTTATTTTTCTCAGTGTCTCATTTTTTGCTAATTGCTTCAGGTTTGATTTGCTGAAATTGAGAAGTGTTATTTGATAAAAATTGTACTAAATATTATGTTTATGTCATTGTACTCCAAACATGCTTTTTTGTGTGTGTGTATCAATATCACAGAATTCTTACAGATCATTAAATAATGCATTTCTTTGCATTACAAGCCTAGGTATATGAATTTCTGTATGGATTTTATATGATAGATGTTATAGCAAATTTTGGAACTTAGAACATAAAATAACATTGTTATCACTTTGGTAAACTAATTGGCACACATTAAAATGAAATGTCATTGCATACGGCTCTCAAAGGGTCACCACCTCCAATATACCCTACATAAACATAACAAAATAAATAAATAAATACAAAATTATGCATATACCCACGTATTTTACACAGAAAAACAACACAGTCTAGTTTGGATGCATATATGTATATGGCGAGAAAAACGAATCTTGCGAGTTTACCAGACATATGGCATAGGGAACAGTGATGTTTGAATTATAACCAAAATGAGCTTTGTACAGGGATTGGAAGAAGATAAACTATAATTAAAAACTATACTAAATAAATTTAATCTAGAAAAAATGCAGAGAAGAGAAACCAGGATGATTAGGGGACTGGAGACTAAAAGATACAATGAACGATTACAGGAACTGGGCATGGCTAGTTTAATGAAGAGAAGGACCTGGGGAGACATGATAGCAATCTTCCAATATTTGAGGAGCTGCCATAGAGAGGAAGGGGTCAAGCTATTTTCCAAAGCACCTGAAGGCCAGACAAGGAATAATGGATGGGAATTGAACAAGGAGAGATTTAACCTAGAAATAAGGAGAACTTTTTTGACAGTGAGAACAATCAACCAATGGAACAGCTTGCCCTCAGAAGTTGTGGGAGCTTCATCATTTGAGGTTTTCAAGAGATTGGACAGCAATTTGTCAGAAATGGTGTAAGGGTCTCCTGCTTGGGAAGGGGGTTGGACTGGATGACCTATAAGGTCTCTTCCAACTCTGTTAATCTGTCTGTTAAATCTCCCCAATCTCTCTCTCTCTTCCCATTTTTTCCTGTCTTTGATACAGCTGATTAATAACAGGGGCAACAGAACATGGTTCCCTTTCTTGCCCTGTACTTCAGAAACATTGAATACCCAGACAATGGCAAAAAAAAGACAATTTCCCCCTCACCTATAAATATGCCCTTGAAGTGTCAATGGGAATTTTATCATGGGAGGAAAAAAATGTTTCTGGACGAACCGTTGTAAGTCAAGAAGGGAACTTAATTCCGTTGCACTGACATTGTGCTTTAAATGAGTTGTTACGGTGTCAATCATGTGTCGAATGCCTTGCAATGTCAGAGCAAAGCTGATGTCAATGTAAGACTTTCTATTAATACAGAGAATTCTAAATTTACCAGCTGCTAAGAAGTATTTTATCCTCTTCTGAATATTCAAAGCTGTGGATGCTCGCCTACCCCCACACTTCTCCTTTAAAAGCAGTGTGGTAGCAAGCAAGGAGCATTTAATATCTAATATCAATGGGTTACAATTGAGGACATGAGAATTCAAGTAGATTTAATTCAAAAGTTACCTTTGCTGTTTTTTGAAACAGGCATCAGTTTCTTATTGTACTGATGACCCGTGGTAGTGCAGTGGTTAACTGCAGTCTACTTCTGCTGACTGCCGGCAGACTGCAGTTTGGCAGATCGAATCTCACCAGGATCAAGGTTGACTCAGCCTTCCATTGTTCCAAGCTGGGTAAAATGAGGACCCAGATTGTTGGGGGGCCAATATGCTGAGTCTGTAAACCATTTAGAGAGAGCTGTAAAAGCACTGTAAAGCGGTATATAAGTCTAAGCGCTATTGCTATTGCTATCACGTAGTCAGGAAATATGAATTCTTGTGCCTTCAAACATAAAATGTAAAAAATGCAGCCATCTGCACTAATTTTTGTATAAGTTGTACATCAAATATTTTAAAGGTTTCATTTTTAAAAAAATCACAGAAACATGCTGAGCAAAACTTTAATTTAATTTCTACTTCCTCTAGCCTGGTATTACATCCAAACTACAGGTAGTCCTCGAATTACAACATTTCATTAGTGACCATTCAAAGTTACAGCGACACTGAAAAAAGTGATTTATGACTGTTTCTCACAGTTACAACCTTTGCAGCATCCCCATGGTCACGTGATTGAAATTTGGATGCTTAGCAATTGATTCATATTTATGACCATTGCAGTTTCCCAGGGTCATGTGATCCCCTTTTGCAAACTTCTGACAAGTCAATGGGGAAGCCAGATTCCCTTAACAACCGTGTTACTAAACTTAACCAATTGCAGTGATTCACTTAACAACTGTGGCAAGGAAGATCGTAAAATGGGGCAAAATTCACTTAAGACCTGTTTCGCTTAGCAACAGAACTTTTGGGCTCAACTGTGTCCATAAGTTGAGGACCACCTCTATATACTTTGGCAAACTTGATTTTTAGATTTTGGGCCCTGCACCTGGCAGATATTGTTTACTTCTGTGTCATTTGTCTTCATCCCTAGATGTTCTAGAGAAGATTGATCAACCCACGTGACCATTTGATATTCAGCCAGTGTTCTCACGGAGCAGGGTCTTCTTTGCCCTTACACCGCATCTGTGAAAATTATTTCTTTAGCTCTGTTGTACAGAAGCTTCAGGAGATTACAGTCAATTCTTAACACCACTATTTAAATCTCCTTTCATAAAGGATGAGTCAGTTGGTGAAAACCAAACATGACGTAAGATTACAGTTCAGATGCTGTATGTCCTCAGTGTTGGCTGCTAGGAATCAAAACTATAAATAATTCATTATTGCTTATGAACTTTGCAAAGGCTCTTTAGTTACTGTTCTTATATATTTGTCAGAAGAAATCTTCATCCAAGGGAACAATTTTGAGGTTGAAGCTTTGGGGTTCAAATTCATGGAATATATTTATGAATGTAAATTTAGACTAACAGCTAAAACAGCTATGTGTTTTAATTCAGTGGCACCCAACTTTTTGGGCATTGGGGACTAGTTCCGTGGAGAGAGTATTTTCCAAGGACCAGAGGAGACATAGTTTCATGTGCTGCCTGGATTCTGTGGATGGGGCTTTGCTTGTTTGCGCAACCTAGTTTTTGACATGCTGCATGTCAGCCTTGGAAGCCATTTTTTCACTTGGGAGCTTCAAGGCTGTCACATTCAGTGCCTGCGAATTTGGGAGGGGGGATTTCATAGTGAAGTAGAAGATTAGACATAACAACATTCTTTGTCAGAGAGTCAAGGGCATGTTGCTCTGCACCTGGAGGGGAGTGACTGGAGGGATGTCTCCAATTGGGACGAAGATTTGATTGGGTCATGTGATGGACTGATGGATGCAGGGGGGTGGATCTTTGATTCTCTTTTGGGAAGGGAAAACCTGGAACTCTCAGAATCAGGTTTTCCCAGATGTGCCAATATGACAACTCTAATAAAATGGAATTTTGAGGGATTGCTTGTTTTGGAGTTTATTGGTTTGGAGTTGGTTAGTTGGAATGCTGACACTGCCAATTCATGGACCTGGGATTGGGGGACCCCGTTTCAATCTATATCCTTTAGTATGTCTTCGGTGCATGGAATCTAGGCAGGGGTGGGATTCAAATTTTTAACAACCGGTTCTATGGGTGTGGCTTAGGTGGTGGGCGTGGCTTGGTGGTCATGTGACTGGGTGGGTGTGGCTTGGTGGTCTTGTTATTGGCTGGGAGTGGCCAACTCAATATCACTCACATCGAGGCACGCATCTCCTCGCCTGACCTCTCATGACTGTGGGGAATGCTGCAACAGTCGTAAGTGTGAAAAATGGTCATAAGTCACTTTTTTCAGTGCCATTGTAACTTTGAATGGTCACTCCACACAAGCAAAGTACCAGCAAAGAAGGGGGAAAAAACTCCAGAGAAGTTCCTGAGACAGGAAGTCTAGTCCTGCCAAGAATGTAATAAGGGTTAATGGAGAGGCAGTTTCTGTGAGCAACACCAGAATGTTTTCTTCCTGCCTTCCTTACAGGATTAGACCATAATTTCTTCTAACTGGTTCTCCAAACTGCTTAGAATGTTAACAACTGGTTCTAGCGAATAGGTGCGAACTGGTAGAATCCCACCCCTGAATCTAGGTAATGATGAGGAACAAATAACGATACCAATGACAACAACTTAAAGCCACAAGGATATGATTGTTAACTATGCCTGCGGTTCTTCAAACTTGTTTAGTAAATGAAGTAATAGGCACAGTGGAATTCATCTGCAGGTCCATGGGGCTGCTTCTTAACCACATTGCTTTTAGAACATTATAGTCTAGTTTTAAATATTTGTATATTAGTTGTGTGCTCGGGACAACATTGCCTCCCTTTTTAAGGTATGGATATTGTTGCTATTCATTGCTGTTAGTCTTACAATTGCCTAGGAGAAAGAAAGAAAAAAGCAAGTGCTTGCTGCAGATAGTGCTAGCCCATCCGCTTTAGGCAATAATGGGAAATTATTCTCATTCTTCTTTTCCTAAGACAGCCATAGGTGATACATCTCTTGGCAGTGTCAACCTAATCTAAGTATTGCCCATTGTCAGGCTTCTCAAACAGCACCTGTCTATGGTCACAAATTTATGCTGGGAAAGCCTTTATGCAAGCTTTTAATAAGATGAAAAATTTAACCATATGCTGTTATCTGAAGATGATATATTTTATATACAGGAGACTTATTTAATTAGCTCTGCTGGAGTCAAATTGGCCTGTAGGGTACTTTGCAAATCCTATCTTCCAGTCAAACTTTTGTCTCTTAATCGGAGGTTATCCCATGTAGAAAAGAGGCAAATAAACCTTGTTTCTGGTGATTAAGTTGGCTTATGTAGATATGTTTAAATAAAATATTAATCTTAAATGATAGGTATTTATTTTGAAGGCATATACATCTCAACACTTGCCATTATTAAATAAATGTTAAGATGTAAAGACACAAAACATCTGGTCTTACTTCATAAAATGAATGTTTTGGATCTTGGAGATTTGCAAGGGATGCTATTTCATAGAAAGTTTCAAGATCCTTCATCTAATTTCGGGGAATTAATTAGTGCACTTCGAGGACTGAGGGGGTGTGTGGGTTGTTATCTTCTGATATTTCGTTCCATCTATTAGTGGAAGGACATTTTTCACCCTTGTGGGAGGGGAGAATGTAGTATGTATGTATGTATGTATGTATGATGTATTTATTTATTTGGCATGATTGCTCAACTCACACAGGGTGACCCCAAGAGGCTTACATAAGTAAAACCCCAAATACAAAATTCAATAAACCTTCATCTTCTTGGTGACACCAATCGAACAAACCAGCCTCCCTATCACCTAGGATTCCCCAAGCCCACTAATTAAAATCAGGTCTTCAGACCCTTTCAAAAGGTGAGGGCCAGTCTTCTTTTCATGGGGATGATGGTTCACAGTGAGCCAGCACAGTGAAGGCCTTTCTTTCTTGGTTCTACTAGGTGAGCTTCCTTGAAAGAAGGTAATATACCTTGCCTCCCAATCTGATGAGATAGGTAGATAGGTAACTGGAAAAAGATGATCCTTCAAATAATTTGGACCCCAAGCCCAAGTTTAAATTGAAATTGATTTAGTGGAATGTTGTCTAGATTCCCACGAGAGGGGAGCTGCATTCCAGGGGGTAAAGAAACAGTGAAGTATGGAAAGTTTGGTTGGAGGGAGGTCTTAAAACATCTCATCCCTAGTGATTCCCATAGTATATCCATAGTGATGCAAAGAGTTGCTTTAGTTTGGCTGGATTTCTGTCTATAGGTGAGGAACAATAAAAGAAACTGCTCATAAGTAATTTCACATGTTTTTCTTGTAGCCTGACAATTTAGGAATTTAAAATGCAAAAAAAAAAATTCTTGTAGAAGTTTAACAAACCTGTTTTGCTAATTTTTAGAAAAATAAAAAATGATCTTATGATTGAAAGATGCTGTTATCTGAGTGTGCTTTTGGAGCTGCAAAATTGGAAAATAAAGTCCAAGAGGAACTATCCATAGGCTGCCCCATCATGATTAATCCCTTCTTGATTATCACCTGACTATATATTTAATTATTTTTATCTCTCAATTTTCTTTTGAGGAATTCAGGACAATTTACAAAGATTTCTCTGTTCATTCCTACCACAATATTATATTCACAATAACTCTTTCAAATGTATTAGATATATATGTGGAAATGCAATGCTTTGGCTAAAGTTATCCAGTTATTACTTCCAGGTAAATGGGGATTTGAACCTGCATTTCTGAGTTAATCTGGTGTTCTATCAGCTGTAGCACTCTAGATGAAGACTGTGTTGAAAACTATCATCCTGCTCTGTCTACTTCACTTAAGAATTTGTTTCTGTAAACTCTAATAAAAATTATTACCAAAAAAAGAAGAATCAGAATAACATTTTTTCTAGTCATTGAAAATTACTTGAATGTAGCAGCTCTGATTAGTTGTTACTAATACCTAGTTGTTACGTTACTAGGGCCAGGATTTTGAAAGGCCATTGAAGTTATCAATTTAGTCCTCCTTCCCTCTGAATTTGGTCAGTATATGGTCAATATATTCTGCATAATTTTATAGTAAAGTGTCTAACCTCAATACAGCACTCAAGTCTCTTCAAATGCATTGGATGCTTCCATAAATGCAGCATTCTTTGTGCTTCAAAAATTATGCTGGCCAAGTTAAGGTGATGGGACAGAGGGCAAGATCTGGGGCTTCAAGGGAGCTAATCTGGAATCAATGTGCATAATTCTTCCAGAATTCTTGGTCATCACAAAAAGGATATTTGGGCCATAGTAGCAATAGCAATATTTCCACCAGTATTATTTTCAATACAAAGGGAGCTCAGAAGTGATTCCTATGGGATCAGCCACAAAGAATCAGATGGTGATATGATGTTGCATTAATGCATATACCCAGTTTGTTGGGATTGTCCCACAATGCTACATCCACCATCTTAACTTTTTTTGATCTGATATGACTGAGGGTCAGTAGAAATGTCAACGATGGATGCATAATCCATTCCATGTAGACTACTGCAATGTTCTCTACATGGGGTTGCCCTTGAGGACCACTCAGAGGCTTCAGCTGGTGCAAAATGCAGCCGCGGTTGTGATGAGGATGTCCTAATACTCCCATGTTACATCCCTCCTGCGAGCTGCATTGGCTACCTGTGGCCCTTCGGGTGAGGTTCAAGGTGCTTGTTATCATCTATAAACCCTTCATGGCTTAGGTCTGGGGTATTTGTGGGAGCATCTGCTGCCAGCAACGACGTCTGATCGCCCGGTGCACTCACATAGGTGGGGCCCCCTCAGGGTGCTGTCAGCCAGACAATGTCAGCTGGTGGCCCCCAGGGGGAGGGCCTACTCTGTGGGAGTGCCCGCCCTTTGGAATCAACTGCCCGTGGAGCTTCGGGTGGCGCCTGACTTCCGCTCCTTCCATCATGACCTGAAAACTTGGCTTTTCTGTTTAGCCAACCTGGACTGAAGGGGTTTTTAATAGTTTTAATTTGTCTTGTGCTGTTTGTGGGTTTTAAATTTGGTTTAGATCTAGTGTTGGGGTTTTAGATTTAAAATTTTCCTAAAGTTTGTATTCTCTGTTTTTATTATTGTCAGCCACCCTGAGTCCTTCGGGGGATAGGGTAGCATAGAAATCCCAACAATAAATAAATAAATAAATAAATAAATAAATAAATAAATAAATAAATAAATAAATAATTGCCATAGGATTATGCCAGTATTCCATCCAATTGTTTCTTCCTTTTCCAGCCAATATAAATCATAATGCTGGCCTACTTCCATGTTTTACTTTTTTTTTAACAATATACTTAGAGAACTGAAATATTTTTAGGAGAGCAAATGCGCATTTAACACATGATGCATATCTTATATATCATGTTTGTTTTATCACTGGCAATAAAGAAAGAATTTGTTTCACATGAACAATATTGTTAGAGCCTTAAATATTCAACATCTATAAAAAGCAAAGGCATGTAAGTACTATAGTTTTGAAAACACTTGATATATTTGAATAAAGTACATAAACAGAGTATAAATACATCGTCCTGGACCATTAATCAAGTTTTTTCTTTCTCTGCAAAGCTACCAAAAAAAACCCCTCTCTACTAGATGAAATTTAAATGTTTCTCCTTTAAGAACATTTACAAGTCATAAGCTCCTGAAAAAGAGACATCTAAATGAGATGTAACTGTGATATTTAAATGGGCAAATGTAAAGTATTCTGTGTGCATTTAGATAGCAAAGGAGCAGAAAATTACCAAGTTTAAGTATTATTGGCAGGAGTTGTGAAGGTGAACTGTAAAAGAAAAAAAACAACGCACCCCCAAAGAATACAAATACTAACTGAAGTATTCAACTTCATTGGGTAGAAATGGGATTTTGGCGATCATTTAATGGTTAAGACCTTTATCCTTTAAAAGAATAAGATAGAGTAAAATTTGCTCCATTAGCTTTATATTTTAAGGTATAATGAGTTGTAGAAAATTACACAGAGAAAATGAAAGTATCACTGCATTCACAAAAGTCAGTGTTTAATTTTTGATAGTGCTAAACAAATGTTAACCTAGGCATTTCTTCTCTAATTTGTGTTTTAATTGATTTGCCAAATATCTTTCAGATTTCATTATTAAGTGAAAACTAATGGTTCAAGCAAAATGAATATTTTTCCTGAAAAACATTTAACTTAGGGAAAGATCTGTCTATTTCTCCATAGAGTTTGGCAGTGTTTCTCTCTGCAAAGTGTTTCTTATACATTTTTCAAGGTCACCCAGTCAACAGCTCTATGAGAAAAGATATGAGGTCAGTCAATGATCAGTCAATGGCATGGGTCCAGGATATTTATGAGAAAAACTCCTCCCAGCATCAAATACCAACCGTACACACAGACGGGGTCTCCTCGGGGTGCCGTCTGTGACTCAATGTCGCTTGGTGGCGACCCGGGGGAGGGCCTACTCTGTGGCGGCTCCCACTTTATGGAATCTTCTTCTGCCGGAGCGCTGGCTGGTTCCTGATCTCTGCACCTTCCGCCACAAGTTAAAAACCTGGCTGTTTTTACAATCTGGGCTGTGCTGACCCTCTGGGGGTTTGTTTATTTTAACTTTGGGGTTTTTAATTCCAATTTGGCTTGTAATTGTTTAATATGTTTTTAGGTAATTTATTTATTGTTGTATTTTTAGCTGTGAGCCGCCCCAAGTCCTTTCAGAGAGGGGGCGGCATACAAGTTGAATAAATAAATAAATAAATAAATAAATAAATAAATAAATAAATCTCTTTGACTGTCCTCAACTTATAGAGAAAAGCTATGAGGTCACTCAAGGATCTCTGTGACTGACTGTCCTCGACTAACTTTTTTTTAAAATTGACAATCAGGTTTTGCTAGAGGTGAAAAAAGCATCTATGTATTGATTTTATTTATGTATACAACAATTTATTTCCCACTTGCAAGAATCAAGGCAATGTTCAGTATGTTGTCAACTGACAAATCAGATAATAGATTCACAATAATTTCTGCTGAAATTTTCTTCTGCATTTTTAGAAGAAAAGTACTTTTTTCAAACAAGAACATTTCATTGAAATTTGCACATCATCCAGCTGTTGTTAAACATCCAAGTCCCTGCATTTCAATTAAATCCCAATTAATTAAATTCAATTAATCTCCCTTAACAATGGACTCAGCCCTGCCACAGCCTTAGCCACACTGATGTAGTTGTAAAGGGGAATCTCTGAACATTTGTGTGTGAGTGTGCATGTGTGTGTGTGTGTGTGTTGTGTTATGTCCTTTGGTGAGAGAAATGGTCTTCTGCCGTGTGAAATCCAGCTAACATCCCACTGCATGCCTTTATATTTAGTGATCCTCTCATCCTTTTTGCTGTTTTTGCCATTTTTTTCTGGTGGTTACTAGTGTAATAATATAATTCAAAAATGAAGGAATCTTACTTGCAAAGGAAAGAACAAAAGGCATGCTTTCCTTTTTCTTTTCTGTTTTGTCTTCCTATACCCTGCATATTATAGTTTTGAATGACAACCAATCAGTGTACAGTTTGGCTTATTATCTTTTTTGGTTGTTTGTTTTGTAAAAATCCACCAGTTGTTTGTGTTTTTAATAATAAACAAAAAACTTTCTCACAAAAGATTCAGTTCATTTGTCTATTTTAATTCCAATTTATTCAAAAGCATTTTCATCAAAAATTAAATTAATCATCCAGTTTTATCTGTTTTAAACTTTCTTACATTCCTTCCTTCTTGCCACTCAGAAAATCTTACTTCAGTTGTAAATTAATTATATCCAAAAGTTGCTTAGAAGGTGAGACTTATGTGTATCATTACATCTCCAAGTGTAATTAAAATCTCTTAAGCCACCAGTTGTCCACAAAAGCCTCAGTTCCAGCAGGCTACTTATTAGGAGCAGTTGTCTGGAGTGCAGATTTAAGATTGCAAGATCTCAGCTTTATCCAGAAAGACTGTGTCAGCCATAATTTTTTTTAAAATTCATATTTATATGCCGCCTTTCTCCGGAGACTCAGGGCGGCTTACAATTTTTGGACCATAACCCAATGCATTCAGCAATAGCCTTCATTCCACTGTATATGCCTGCTTATTACTAAGCGGCATTTTTACAAAGTCAGCTTATTGCCTCCAACAATCTTGGGTCCTCAATTTACCTACCCCAAGAGGATGGAAGGCTGAGTCAACCTTGAGCCTGGTGGGATTCGAGCCTGCAGTAATTGCAGGCAGCTGGAACTAAGTGCTAGGCATTTAACAGCCTGCACCTCCAAGGCTCTTTTCACTGTCTGGCTGCTGATTTCCAATGCAATGACATCCCCACTCCTTCAGGGACATCTGTAAATCCTCATCTGGAAGTCCTTGGTGGTGGTGTGTTCATGGAAAAATTAATACACCACTGAAAGTTTTGCAATTTAACTTTAAGGAAGGATCTCTTATTGAACTGTCTAGATTTTTATTCTGAAAGTACTGTATGGTTTAGCAAATGCCAGTGCTCCTTTATGAAACTTCTGTTTCAATATTAAAAATAGTGGTATTTGTTTAACATAGTTGGCATAACAGCATATTGGTGATAAAGGTTGGCTAAAACAAAGCAGTAGGAAATGCATGGATATGATTGTCTAGTTACACTCTAAAGTCTGATTTAAGTACTAGAGGAAATTGGCCAGTTGTAAATTGGCATACCTCCCAGTATTTGAGATTCTTATTCTTATCAACAGCTTGAAAATGGGTTATCTCCTCTACTGAAAAGAAAAAAAACCCTAATGCAAAAATGAAATTGATGATTGATTCCAGCAGTTCTAGTAAAGCTTTCTCCTATTTGGATATAGTAGACTACAAATTTCAATATTCCTTGCCAATGGAAATGATAAGATTATCATTCCAACACGACTGGTGAGTGGCAGCTTATGAAAGGTTGTTCTACAGAACTCTGTTAAATCCTCTGTTAAATCATTTTTTAAACCTCAAACAAACAAACAAACAATGTCATTTATTTGTAGTGAAGAACACAACACATTTAGTTCAGAGAACATTAGTTAACATAGCTATCCTGGTGCTTGCAATCAACAATTCTTTTAGAAAAAAATACAAATGAACAGTCAAACAAGAAAAGTCCATACATTGGGAGTAAGCAAAAATTACTGTATGTCCCTGCTGTGTGGCTCTTTGATCATTAAAATCTTGATGTTGCATTCCATAGCTACCAAGGTGGAATTCATTTAAGAATCACCAATGTTATCTGTATCCTTAGGTTTGAAGAATTACTCCATGCTAGTGGGAACCAGAAAAATATTGATTTTTGGACGATAAGATAATTAAATATACTTACCACGGGTTCTTAGGGGAAAAATGCTCAAAGAACTTTTCAAGATACAAATAAGAATCCGAACAAGAAGAAATGTGTTGTGTCATGCTTTGTAAACAACCAGCTAGAAAAAAGTTAAGAAGACTCACGCTGGGTTGATAGGAATGCAGTGAAATTGATTTCTTTAGAGGGATGGTAAATTTATTCAATTTGAGACTTATAAACCTGTCTCTGATGATAAGCTATACATGAGGGTGTGTATATATATTTATTTGGATATTTCATATTCTATATTTTACAGCTTCAGGGTTATTGATTTAAAGAGATTACCAAAGGCTTACAACATCAAGGAATGTGCCAGGTTTGACACGAACCTATTAAAATATTGCAAGAATACATAATGTCCATTGATCTATTTGTCACAACAATAAATACTTCATAGCAAAAGATAAGCACATAGGAGATTCATGGAATGAATTTTTTTCAGGAGTGGATTTTTAGAATGAAAAGAGATGCTGAAATACCAATATTTAACCAAATATATCAAAGTTTCAGCTCATAGGCAAATCAGTGAATTTATATGTTGATGTGTTAAAATGCACACATTTGCACCGTTGTCACAAGTGCTCATCTTTTAATTGATAACTAGCTTACAGGTGGATTTTTGCCTTTGTGAGATTTTCCTCTTTTTTCCCCTCAAATGCCCAACTACAGCTAAAAAATCAACATATCCAAGCTATTTGAATGTATGCGATTGTTTGTTTATTTATATGTGCATACATTTTAATCTGATTATTTATTTTTCATTATTCAGTATGGATTTATTATTTATTGTTAACTGAAACCCCCAATGCGGTCTTTTTAAAACAATTTCCACTGTGTAAGATTATTTTTTTAGCTTGATTGATGATTTCTTAACTGTTTGTTCTATCATCAAGCAACATCCAATCTGTTTATTTACTCAGTGGATGTTCAGTGTATATCCAGAATTCTTTGGTAAGGCTTTTTATAGACAGCTTTTGAAAGATGGTTCAGCCTCGGAGAAGCCTATTAAAGATTTGAGGAAATTTTAGCCTTGGACTTCCAACTTTGGGTTTGTTTCAAGAGTTTCACACTCACAGGTGAAACTCAAAAATTTAGAATATCGTGCAAAAGTTCATTTATTTTAGTAATGCAACTTAAAAGGTGAAACTAAGATATGAGATAGACTCATTACATGCAATGCAAGATAGTTCAAGCCGTGATTTGTTATAATTGTGATGATTATGGCTTACAGCTCATGAAAACCCCAAATCCACAATCTCAGAAAATTAGCATATGACATGCAATCAATAAAACAAGGATTGTACATAGAACAATATTGGACCTCTGAAAAGTATAAGCATGCATATGTACTCAGTACTTGGTTTGGGCCCCTTTTGCAGCAATTACTGCCTCAATGTGGCATGGCATGGAAGCTATCAGCCTGTGGCACTGCTGAGGTGTTATGGAAGACCAGGATGCTTCAATAGCAGCCTTCAGCTCTTCTGCATTGTTCAGTCTCATGTCTCATCTTTCTCTTAATGCCCCATAGATTCTCTATGGGGTTCAGGTCAGGTGAGTTTGCTGGCCAATCAAGCACAGTAATCCCATGGTCATTGAACCAGGTTTTGGTGCTTTTGGCAGTGTGGGCAGGTGCCAAGTCCTGCTGGAAAATGAAGTCAGCATCCCCATAAAGCTCGTCTGCGAAGGAAGCATGAAGTGCTCCAAAATCTCCTGGTAGATGGCTGCTTGACCCTGGACTTAATGAAGCACAGTGGACCAACACCAGCAGATGACATGGCTCCCCAAATCAACACAGACTGTGGAAACTTCACACTGGACTTCAAGCATCTTGCAGTGTGTGCCTCTCCATTCTTCCTCCATACTCTAGGTCCTTGGTTTCCACATGAGATGCAAAAGTTGCTCTCATCAGAAAAGAGGACTTTGGACCACTGAGCAACAGACCAGTTCTGTTTTTCTTTAGCCCAGGTAAGATGCTTCTGACGTTGTTTGTTGTTCAGGAGCAGCTTGACAAGAGGAATACGACATTTGAAGCCCATGTCCAGGATCCGCTGTGTGTGGTGGCTCTTGATGCACTGACTCCAGCCTCAGTCCACTCCTTGTGAAAGTCCCCAACACTTTTGAATGGCCTTTTCCTGACAATCCTCTCCAGGCTGCAGTCATCCCTGCTGCTTGTGCACCTTTTTCTTCCACACTTTTCCCTTCCACATAACTTTCTATTAATGTGCTTTGATAAAGCACTTTGGGAACATCCAACTTCTTTTGCAATTACCTTTTGAGGCTTTCCCTCCTTATAGTGGGTGTCAATGATGGTTTTCTGCACAACTTTCAGGTCAGCGGTCTTTCCCATGATTGTGATTCCTACTGAATCAGACTGAGAGACCATTTAAAGGCTCAGGAACCCTTTACAGGTGTCATGGCTTAATTAGCTGATTAGAGTGGAACACTTTGAGCCTAGAATATTGCACCTTTTCACAATATTCTAATTTTCTGAGATTGTGGATTTGGGGTTTTCATGAGCTGTAAGCCATAATCATCACAATTATGGCAAATCATGGCTTGAACTATCTTGGTTCCATGTAATGAGTCTATCTCATATATTAGTTTCACCTTTTAAGTTGTATTACTGAAATAAATGAACTTTTGCATGATATTCTAATTTTTGGAGTTTCACCTGTATAGTTTTCTTTAAAAAAAACAGAGGTAATATGTATACATGCTCACATGTTTTCTTTAACATTTCTTGTTAAGTTCTTGTACTAGATATGCTGAAATGTGATATATAGATTAGGAAAATTTAGACTCAAATTCCCAATCAGCCACAGGATTGGTCATTCTCTTTCAGCTAAACCCTTATTCAAAGAACATTTGTAATACAGGTAGTCCTCAATTTATAACTGGTTGTTTAAAACTGTTGAAGATAATGATGGACTGAAAAATTTTCCTTACCACCCATCCTTGAAGTTATGGCTACATTTATTTTTATGAATAAATCAAAGCGGCAAACATAGATAATGTAAACTCCTTCTTCCTTCTCCTATTTTCCCCACAATAACCCTTTGAGGTCAGTTGGGCTGAGAGAGAGTGACTGCCCTCTCCCTGTTTCTAGACAGATGCCTTAAAGCACTATAGTAAAATAATTTTATGACTTATCACTTAGAAATGTCTAATCGGTAGTGATGATATTGGGGTGACTTTTTCTCTATAAAGCTATGTGGCCTTTTAATTTATCCACCCTTAATGAAGGGTGTAAAAAAAAGCAGTTTCTTAAAGGGGAACTTGTCTTTGCTTTTCCCTGTACCAATATATGGATATATCATGGAACTACAGTAGCTACATTTTTATGGCTCTTCTGTGTAAATATTAAGTAAGGCCTTAAGTATAAGTAGTTACAATAAACAATAAAGTAGTAATCAATGAGTTTTTCATCTGTAGTAAAGCCAACAATAAAAATGACTGCACTCACGTTGCTCATGAGTTACAGTCAATAGATTTTTATTTCATCTTTCATTAGCTCAAGCCATAAAGTTTCATAAATAAAAGCACATGCAGTATAGTATCCACCTTCTTAATCGAGACCGGATTCCTGCTTAGCAACAAATTATGTCAGAAGATGGAAAACTTCATTGTTATAAATTAGCTTATAAATGATAATAGAGCTGCTTCACATACAAAAATACATCAGTCACTTCCTAGATTGCTGAGCATGTGAATTATCTTTAAGACAAAAGTATTGTGTGTCAGATGATAACATCTGTCTGTGGTATCTAAGTTCAATACCCATTACTGACATTCTGGACATGGGCAAGAGTTTTGATGCAGGATATTCTTTGAATGCAGAAGCCTTATGTTACAAGTTATTTACTAGATTGACCTCTCATATTTCTGCTAGGGAGACTCAAGATGACATAATATAGCACTTTCTCTTCCAGTTATTTGCCACAGCCACAAACCTATGGTGTAAATTAGGTAGAGAGACTAGGATTTACTCAGAATTATTCAGTGAGTTTTTACAGCTATGTGTAGACAGGATATGTTTAGTTTAATGACAAGAAGGACTAGGGGGTGTCATGATAGCAGTGTTCTGATATCTTGGGGTCCTAATGGGGGAACAGTACAATGGAAATGGTTGATTGAGTAAGAACTGCAGTTCTATGGAAGATTGGGATGATGAACTCCAACTCCCAACCACTTCAGCATTGCTGACCCTTGCACAGTGAGGAAGAGATGTATGGCCAAAATACAAGGTAGGAGCCTGTTTTTGCTGGCAGAGCGCTCAGTCCACTACAGGCACCCCCAACCTAAGTGACATCAAGCTGGCCATGTCCCCTGGCCACATCCTCCCTGCCCCCCTGAGGTGAAACACAACCCTGATATGGCCCTCAATAAAATCGAGTTTGATACTCCTGGTATAGATCCTTCTTATTAACTTATTATTTTTAATTGGCTGCCTGGAAAGTTTGATATCAAAGTTAAAGATTCATGCTGTTTGTGTCAATTCTACACATCAGTCTTTTAATACATGCATTGATTTACTATGTTCTTTGACACATAGTTATCATATGGATAAGTATTAATTGTGCCAGATTCTTTTAGTATCATTAAATTCATGATTCACACATACCTTGGCCCTCCTAACTGAATACTGTTTTTCCTACAGTAATCTATTTCTAGCCAACCTCCAACATTTTTATTTTCAAAAAAAGAAAAGGATACCCATTTTGTACTGAAGACTTTATGTAGTTTAAAGGACTCCTAATGGCTTGGCTAAACTGACTGTGACAGGCTCAGCCTGTGTAATTTGCTATCCAGTAAGGTCATAAAACCTAAAGGCTGAGCTGGTTTGTTGGGCCTACTTTATTTTGCCAGCCAAGCAGTGCTCCTTTAGATTCATGGAAATGCTCCTTAGCATGCCTGTCTCAGAAATAATACAATCAGTTTCATGTTTTCCCATTGTTGTAGTCTCAGCATAAATCTACAGGCTGTTATGCATTATAGCAATCAGAAGAGAACAGACAAATATGTCAAAGCTGGTATGGCAATTGGCATAGTGGTGACATGTTGTTGCTTCTCTGAAGATGGATGTATAGGAGATCTGGAATATGTTGCTAACGTTCTGGCAGAGCCCATAATATTTTGACAGCTTAGAAAGATGTCAGTGCTGGACATCATTTCTTTTTCAAATGGAGAGAAAGGAAATCGTGTATGCGAGACAACTTTGTCTCCTTTCTCTGTTACAAGTGCACATTAACCCTGAGTATTTAAACCAATTTTAAAAGCATTGTGTGTAATAATTGCCCTATATAATTTGCCTACTCTCACAAGGAAAGCTAAACATCACCTCCACTCAACTGCCTGAAAAGGTCTTCATACATTTACCATGAGCATTCAGCCAAATGCATCCATCGTCCTATGAGTGACAGGGAAGCCTAGGCAGGGTTCATAATTCTGTCACTTTTACAGTTCCTTGACCCGGGAACTGGCACATGTAACTCTCCTAAAACATATATTCCTCCCGGAATTCATGAGAGTTAGCATGTTGTTGAGTATTACAGGAAGGAAAATGGGAACAAATACTGACATGTGTGCAATGATGATATGATGCTTGCACTGACTTCTGTCAGAGATCTTAACGAAGATATGCAATTATGGTATATCATGATCTCAATACATGTGTAGTTTAGTTTGGTGTCATCTCAGCTTGCTGAGATTATACTGAGATAACTTTAATGATCTCTTTACTAGTCTTGAGACTATTGCCAAATTTAAGTCTAGTAAAGAGGTAATTAACATGTCACTGGCTACCATAAACAAGTTTAATTTTCTAGAATTAGGTTTAAGGGTCTTGAAGGTGCTTGAAATGATCTTTAGAAAATCATTAAGGGTAGGCATTTACAAAAGTAATTCATTACCTTTTGGAGACTCTCCTCAATTATCATGTAATTAATAAAAGCATTGTAATTATATTAATTGAAGGCTGGTTCCTTGAACATGCTGTACTAGCATGGCCCAGTTGACTGGACCTACAGAAAAAAGATAAAAGAGATTTCTTATTTTATTGGTAAAGGAAGACTTCACCCCACAGTGAACTATGCGGTGGCATCCTGTCGTGAAAGAATGAATCAGGAAAATGCTTCCAGGTGTTTTCTATGGGCATCAATCTATATTAAGAGGAATGTTTGTCAGGGATGCTTTAAGTTGATTCCTGCATTGAAGAGGAAAATGTACTTAGTAGCTTAAAGCAGTGTTTCTCAATCTTAGCAATTTTAAGACGTGTGAACGTTAACATCCAGATTTCAGCTATTCTGGACAGCAGTTCAGGAGGGTAATGGGTGATCAACTAAGCCTAAATCAAGCCTTTTAAATCAGAGGCTTATTTTATTCAATGGTTAAGGCTGGCTTGAAGTTTTGATCTCCCTTGCTGTGAAAATAAAGCCAATAGAAATATCTGTTTTGTAATTTGGAAACAATAGTATTGGGGAAAAAAGAGAGCTCACTGGTGTGTTATGTGAGACACGAATGCCAACCCGTCTTCAATCTAAGATTTACAAGACAACCATCCGCCTTGTTGTACTGTATGGCACTGAATGCTGGGCAGCAACAACAGGGACCGAAAGCTATCTCCATGCCATGGAAATGCAAATGCTCCATTGGATATCGGGCATCTCCCTTCTTGATCACATCACAAATGACACCATTTGACAACATTTTGGTGTGGCACCAATTATAGAGAAGATGAGAGAAGTCTGACTCTGCTGGTTTGGACATGTCCAGAGAGCAGCAGCTTCCACCATGGTCAAGACTGCTTACCAAGTAGAAGTCAATGGACAATGACCTTGCAGGCATCCAAAACAGAGACGGCAAGACACCATCAACAAAGATATGCAAACTGCAGGCCTGAGCCTTGGAGACACAGCTGACCATGCAAAGTGGTGCTCAATGATCCAAAAAGCAGACCCTGCACCTGTGGGAATACTCTAGGAAGAAGAAGAAGGGGGAAAAAGGGCAAACCCTTTGAGATGTTATATTCCTTGAAAAATAGCATCCATGTTTCTGAGCATTTTCATCTTTTCAATATAAAATTATCTTTTCAATATAAAATTAATATTACTGTTTGCAAAACAGGCATCAACATATTTAATAAGATGGCTTTTACAAAAAGCAAATCCAAACAAAAACGTGAGCAATTTTTGAATTTTCATTCCATCTGGAAATTGTTTAGTGTGTGGGAAATCAGATCACCCTTCCTGAACTTGACATCATGTGCTCTTCATAAAGGCAAAATGCAGTTCACATGACTTCAGCACCTGTGATTCACTGCTAAGGTATGGACCATTAGCTTTAACCTTCCTGGAAATTCAAAAAGCAATTAAGTGGATTTAGGATTTTGTTCCAACACAAAGTAATGAGAGATTTTTGGAATAGGTTTTGATGGACTTGAACAAAAATGTATATGACTAAGAACTGGATATAACCTAAAATATTAAGGAAAATTATGATGGACTTGCATAACTGTGTGAAGCTGCATCATATTGATTTATGTAACAGACACAGACACGTTGTCAAGACCTGTATAGGTTACAGAATATAGAAACTTTAGCATTGAAATTATAATTTATATTTAATTGCAAGAAAATACATATTTGGCAGCATGAGATCCCTAGCAAAAAAGCACCTTGTGACAATGGCATTATGTCATTTATTTGGCCTTTTCACCTCTCTTGTACAGTTGGGATTAAGTTTTGAATAATCATGTTTTTTCTCTATTTCTATAGGTGCTGCAGGTTGACTCAAGCCCAGTCTAATTCCTTAGCTTTACATTGCCAGAGAATTGAGTTCATTCTGCAGTCAGATATAGATAGAAAGAATCCTACAGACATTTGAGAAAGTTCTTACTTTTCCCATCACATACTAATGATAGCATCCAAGATGGATGCCTAAGCCACTATATGTTCCAAACTCCATCACACCATGCTATTTAAAGTGCTATTTAAAGTGATGCCAGGTACCTGCTGAACTCACACGTATACGGTCCAATAGCTGATCATTGCTCTGAAGAACTGTTGTCTCTTCTCTGTGCTCTTTTCAACGACAATTTAAAAAAATATTCTGGTTTGAGATCTTTGTGTCTACGGTTGAAACATTCACACTTTAGAATGCTACTGTATTCCTATCACTGGCTGAGAAGGTAAATGTAATATTAGACATTGCGTCATCTTTTCAGTTATTCCCTACCTAAGAAGCAAAACAGAATGACCACAGATGGATTGATATTGTTTTGGTTTTAAATTTTAAAATTTAATTTTACAATTAAAAAAGAAAACATCGTTAAAAAAAGGTTGCATAGAAAGACAAATATAGATGTGTTTGGTTTAAAAAATGACATATTGGATGACACGTGTGGTTGAACTGCCATTCTTTAAGAATACTCTAATGTTTTCACTTCTTTTGCCTCAGCTAAAGTAACATATGACTGATCATGCTGGAACAGAAATAGCAATAGCACTTAGACTTATATACCACTTCACAGCGGTTTACAGAGTCAGCATATTGACCCCAACAATCTGAGTCCTCATTTTACCCACCTTGGAAGGCTGAGTCAACCTTGAGCCTGGTGATATTCGAACTGCCAAATTGCTGGCAGCCAGTAGTCAGCAGAAGTAGCTTGCAGTACTGTATTCTAACCACTGCGCCAGCATGGAATACCGCTTTCTCCAGATAAATTGGCATATTCTCCATGCTTTGTTCTGGTGCTTAATGCATAGTGAAATCAAACCATGACTATATTGGGAATTGGGTCTTCTTTAGAGCAACATCTTCACCTTCTTGTAAATTTACTTAGCATCCTATGGCAAATATTTAGTAGGAGCTTGGAAATGAATTAGAATGAAGAACAGATCTACTAATGGGCTACCTGTGTTTAGCCCTCTATTACAACTTCCATTTTAAATGGTTAAAGGGATAGATGATACATGATAAATAGATAAAGACAGATGAATCAATCAATTGATAGATAGATATTAGATAGATAATAGATAGATAGTGTTATGTATGTAGGTTTGAATGTTATTGGTTTATTTGAACTGTTCTTGTAAAATGTCAAATGGTATTGGTTTAAATAGTGTGGGAAGAAACCCTGCACTCCCATTGGCTGGCAACCACGGCTGCAGGCTATAAGAGGCAGCCGTAGCCAAGCCAACTCGGGTCCATTTGAGCTGTAGTCACTGAATAAACTCTTTGCTGGAACTCTTCACGTCTGACTCTTCATGCAGACTTAACAGAAACAGGTTGCCATTGCTTTTCCAAATGGCTAGAGGTAATTCCCATGACATCCACTACAACTGAGGCTGTCATCAAGCAGCTCAGAAAATTGTTTGTAACCCATGGGTTACCAGATGTCCTTGTCTCTGACAATGGCCCTCAATTCACATCTAACATTTTTGAATCCTTGCTAGCACAACAGGGTATCAGACATGCCCTCACTGCCCCTGGGCACCCTTCGCTAATGGCGGGTTGAACACATGGTACGCTTTACCAAAGAGAAGCTTCAGCAGCTGGGTACTGGGGACATCACGGAGAAGCTTGAAAAACTTCTTAGTGTTCAGCACATCACTCCTAGCTCATCAAATAACTTATCCCCAGCAGAGTTGTTGATGGGTAGGAAACTTAGGTCTTCCCTTGACCACCTTCATCCCACTTATGCACCAGCACCACTGGATTCCACTTCCAAAGTTCGTTCTTTCAGTGTGGGAGATTCTGTATATGCTAGGAACCTTATAGGTGAACCTTTGTGGATTCCTGTTGAAATAACTCACATCACTGGCCCTCGTTCTTACAGGGTACAAACAGAGGATGGCCTCCTCTGGAGCAGGCACATTGACCAACTTAGATCCAGGTTCCCTCAGGAACATCGCCCCTGTCTCTCTCTGGGTCCCTCACCTGATGTCACTTCTAGGGGAGAAGGGGGGGAACAGGAGGAAAATCAGCAAGCAAGAATCAACCCCATGTGTAATGAGCCATTACGACAGGAACCATCCCGAACCCTGTCACAATGCCAAGATCCATCCTTAGAAGTGGAAGATTGCACATCACTACCTGACTTGGGTGCTGACATTGGAATGGAGATGGGTTGGGAGGAGAGACCAGATTCTAACAGTCTAACAGGGTCTCCTTTCACAGGAAGTCCCAACAGGGAAATGTCAGCAGACACAGTTCCCCTCTCACTGGGTGAGAACGTTAAAACTTCTGAACCACGAAGGCCTCAACGTACACGTAAGAGCCCCACCTATTTAAAGGAATACATTAGCTAGGTTGGGGTTTGGTATGGACTGAACCTAGTGGGGAGGGGTGTTATGTATGTAGGTTTGAATGTTATTGGTTTATTTGAACTGTTCTTGTAAAATGTCAAATGGTATTGGTTTAAATAGTGCGGGAAGAAACCCTGCACTCCCATTGGCTGGCAACCACAGCTGCAGGCTATAAGAGGCAGCCGTAGCCAAGCCAACTCGGGTCCATTCGAGCTGTAGTCATTGAATAAACTCTTTGCTGGAACTCTTCGTGTTTGACTCTTCATGCAGACTTAACAGATAGATAGACAGACAGACAGACAGACAGACAAGAGAGGGAGGGAGGGAGGGAGGGAGGGATGGAGAGAGAGATTTATATCTCAGGCAAAGGGGCTGTTTTCACTATTTACACTGCAAGTTATAATACAGGGCTAAATAAATAAATAGAATAAAATTATTCTTGAGACAATTATAAATGTTTCAAAATGATAATCATTAGTAAGAAATATATATAGACTTGAAATACTACTTTTAGAAAATTAACAAAAGCTAAACTAAAGAAAAAGAGACAAAAACAAACACACACCCTGGCTGGGAAATTCTGGGAGTTGAAGTCCACGCATCTTAAACTGCTAAGTTTGGGAAAAAAAATCATTTAGAGGTTCTCTATCAGTCACCATTTTGCTTGGGCTTGACATAATCTTCCCATTGCTTGAAACTACCTTAAGCTGACAGTACTTGCATTAGGAGTAACTTCTTGTTTCCTAGACAGATTTCATTGAATATGTTCACAGGAAAACGGGCCCATAGTTACGGTGCTTCAGTATTTGAGCTAATTCCATTGAACATACAGTACTTCCAAGTAAATGTAAATACATTTGCTACTTTAGTATATGTAAATAGAGTTTAAGAAGAAATAAGATTTACTGAAATAAAGCATGAAATTTATTGTGCAGGACCTTGTTTAGTTTACAATATTAAATGCAAATATTATGAGCTACAAATGCTCACATTGTGCGTGAAATGAAGCATGTATTATTATGGAATAAAACAAAAATTGCAGCTGTTTTCTTGTGCTGTTGTTAACAATTCTGTGTCTATTCCCCAAAGTGGATGTCTTACTTTAACTGTACATCATATTTACTAGATATGAAGTCTTTCATTTTTTCCTCTGTAATGAGCTAATAGAATTCTTTTTTATACAGCTTACCTAATAGCACATACCATTCTCTTCCCGGCCATGATTTCTGTTTCTAAATGAGGAAATGTACAGCAAAGTCAGGGAGGAGATTCAAGGTGAATAGTTCTATTGTCACTTGGGATATTTTTTCTTGATTATAAAATCCCTTCTACCCTTTATTCTAATAAGTGAACATGGAGACATTTATTTATTTATTTATTTATTTATTTATTTATTTATTTGGACTTGTATGCCTCCCCTCTCCGAGAGGACTCAGGGCAGCTCACAATTAAAAAGACAGCAATAAATATTTAAAAAGAATTAAACCTGACAAGCCCAATCACTAAAACAATTAAAATAAATTTAACCCCCCGCCCTCAGGAAGTCAGTCCAGCCCAGCCTGTTCAAACAACCAGGTCTTCAAATCGCAGCGGAAAGAGCAAAGATCAGGAGCCAAACAGAGCTCCAAAGGGAGTTGATTCCACAAGGCAGGAACCGCAACAGAGTAGGCCCTTTACCGAGGCACCGCCAGCCGACACTGTCTAGCGACGGCACCCCGAGGAGTCCCTGTCTGTGCGCACACACAGGGTGATCGGTATTCAATATTGGCAGGAGACGCTCCCACAAGTACCCCGGACCCAAGTCATAAAGGACTTTGAATGTTAATACCAACACCTTGAATCTCATCTGTGAAGAAATTTTTGCAATCAGGATGGTTACATTGGAGTTATATGTTGGTGTAGGCTGGTAGGACTTTGCTAGTAGGGTGTGTAATAGTATAAAAGCTGGCTGCATAGACCTGTCACTAGGGGAAATTAGAATCAAGGACAGAGCAAATGGAAGATAAGAGATTAAAAGCAGGTGATCTTAAAAGGAATGGGAGAGTCACCAGAAGGAGATCCAACCTGAAAATAGGGAGCAATTTCCTGACAATGAGATCGAGTAATCAATGAAACAATTTGCCTCCCGAAGTTGTGAATGCTCCATCACTGGAGGTTTTCAGGAGAACATTGGATAACCATTTCTCCAGGATGATATAAGGCCTCCTGCCTTGGGTAGGAAGTTGGACTAAAAGACCTCCAAAGTCTCTTCAACCCCTATGATTCTATGACTCAATTTGTTTAAAATGTACTATGCTTTTCAAATGTACTTCAGTTTTTCATGTCCTAATAACCATATGGCCTGACTATTGCAGCATACTGTACAAGGGGCTGCCCTTGATGACCACCCAGAAGCTTGAACTGGTCCAGAATGCAGAGGCACAGACAGTGATGGGCATGCCCCAGTATGCCCAGGTGATATCTCTGCTTCATGAGCTGCACTGATTGCCAATTTTCTTCTAGGTAGGATTCAAAGTGCTAATTGCTACCTCTAAAGTCTTACATGGCAGAGCAACTGTTGATTGAAGGACCACATGTTTCCCATAACATCTGCCCAGCTGATTCAATCCTACAGGTTTGGTATGCTCCAAGTTTCTTTGAGTAAACTATGCCATCCATCAAACCCAGTAGCCTGCCTTCTCTGTAGGGGCCACCTCAAGAAGCTCCTCTTGAGATCCAGATGGCCTCCCCTTTGTTCTTCAAAAAAATCTGGCTCTTTACCTAGGCCAAGGGTCTTCAAACTTGGCAAGTTTAAGACTTATGGACTTCAACTCCCAGAATTCCTGAGCTAACATGACTGCAGGAGGAATTCTGGGAGTCGAAGTCCACATGTCTTAAAGCTGTCAAGTTTGAAGACCCCTGACCTAGGCCTTTGATGAGGGAGAGTGAGACCCTCCTTGCTTAATTCCATGTGTCTGTCATTTTTTACCATCTTTTCACTTTTATTGGCTTTTCTGTAATTTCTTTGATTCTGGTGAGTTGCTGTTTTCCTGACTCAGAATAGTTCCCAAATACATAAAAAGGTTCTCATTGTGGGAAATACAAATGAAACTTCTAGAAATTCTAATGGCAGATATAGATAGATAGATAGATAGATAGATAGATACATAGAGATAGAGATAGAGACAGAGACAGAGACAGAGACAGAGACAGAGATAGAGATAGAGATAGAGATATATATCATCTTCAGGCTGGTGCTTTCGGCTTTGTGCTTGCGCGAGCGAAGTGTGATCAGAGCTGCCATCTCTCTATAAATACTGGTGGGGAGGTGTGTATTTATAGTATTTATAGAGAGACAGCAGCTCCGATCATACTTTGCTCGCACAAGCATGAAGCCGAAAGCACCAGCCTGAAGATGGTGAGTGGGTCCTCGTCGAAACGTCACCGAGATGCTCTCAATCTTACATGGCAAAAGACCCAAACATGCCAAGACCTGCATATCTGTACCCGTGAAAATCTGCAAACACACACACACACACACACATATGTAGGTCTTGGTGTATTCAGGTCTTGTCCCGTGTAAGATTGAGAATACCTTGGCAACGTTTCGATGAAATCTCATCCGTCATCTTCAGGCTGGTGTCTTCAGCTTCGTTCTTCTGGGAGAAGTGTGTGATAGTGGCTGTTTTTCCCTTTTAAACTCCAGAGTTGGCTGTGTTGTTACTTCTTGATTGGTTGATGGAGTTGATGTATGCAGATTGGATGGCTTTTTCCTGAGACCCTGTGTGGCTGAGGTGCTGGCTGTGTGTCTCTCAGCCTTTTGTGTTGTAACGACCTGGGTAATGGGCTGTGTGATGACCTTCTGAGTTCTATTGTTGTGACATCCTGGGTGTGGTGCTGTAATCTCCTGGGTCGTTGTCTGTGTTGCAACCTCCTGATGTTTTGTGTTGTAATCTCCTGAGTTCTGTGCGTGGAAGGCTGTGATGTGACATTCTGGGCCTTGGTTTGGCTCCGAGTTTGAGGTCTGGCTATGTGTTTATAGCGTGTGTCAGTTTGCTTAGTTTGGGGGTCAGAGGGGGTTGTAGCAGCTGGTGTTGCAGCCATGGTCTGGTTTCTGGATGGTGGTTGCCTTTCATCTGTGGCGTGGGCTTGGGTTTGAGTCTGGTGAAGGAGATTGGTGGTGGCATCATGTGTTATTTTGGGTCCGGTGTTGGTTTTCGTGGCTGGGACTCGTTTGTTGATTAGGGCTAGTTTCCAGATGTCTGGTAGGCGGGAAGTATCATCCCGTTTATTCATGTTATGGGGTGTTTCTCTATTTCGATGGCTTCCCTAATTATTCTCTTGTTGAAGTGTTCAGTATGGAGATAAGTTTGGATCCCTCAAAATCAATTTCATGTCCTGTGGCTTTAAGGTGCTGGAAAAGGGAGGAAGGTTTTTCTTCTTTTCTGACTGCATTCTTGTGGAAGAGTGAGAGAGAGAGACACACACACGCAGAGGAGGTTTCTTTCCAAATATGGTAAATTATCATGGCTTTTCTCTTTTACCTACTGCAGTCAGAAAAACATTTTTTGAATCAAAGAAACCTGCACTATCCAATTTAATAATCAATATTCAAAATAATATTTCTACAGTAATGCACCTGATTTTAAATACCTTTTTTTGAGCCCTATTTATTATTTCATTTTTATTTAAAGCCCAATTCAAATGCCTGTAATCAGGGGTGGGATGCTACCAGTTCTGCCCTGCTCTATAGAATTGGTAGCTCTGAAGAGCAACAGACACAGAACTGGCAAAAGGTAAGTACCGAACCAGAAGTAACACCAGTTGAATCCCACCCCTGCCTGTAACAGTTCATGTTTTAAGTGTTTGTAAAATAAGAGTTTGCCAATTAGAACTATCTATTGATAATTGTTAATTTGCAATTAGAACTATCCCTTTCTCTTTTCTTTTCTCGGTATTTTTCACTCAGTTTTTCCTATGTATATAAAATAAATGCATAATAAATATAATTATAAATGGACTTAAATATATAAATTCACTAGCTTGATACCCGTGCTTCGCTACAAAACTATGTGATCGGGCTTAGTTTTGTGGGAGGAAAATAAGGAGAAAAAAAATTTCTGCCTCTGCCTACCAGCATCCATCGGTATTCATCTGACTAGCATCCTGTCAGTGTGTGAGAGAGTTGAGGGCTGTTTGGAAACTGAAACATTATTTGCTGTGTGAGCAAGAAGGAGACAGCAAGGAGCCTGGGCATGGCTTAGCTCAACTGTTCTGTACTAAAGCTGCTTGGCACTGTGAAGCTAAAGCTGAAACTGCAACTCCTCTCCTCTGCTTATGTTTTGCATTTGGAACAGATTTCTTCTCAGGTGGGGAGGGGGAGCAGAACTCCTTAGCATCAGAGTGTGTTAATAATAATATAGGAAATACTAATGCTTTGATGGTCATTTCGAAAAATCCTTTCTTAGTGAGCACCTAGAAGCCAAGAGGAACATACATGCCGAATTTCAAGTTTGTAGGCTTTACGGTTCTGGAAATTTTGTGATGATGCGTGAGTGGTATTTCGCTTTTATAGATATAGATATAGATTTGAAATAAAATCCAACAGCCTATGTGGTGTTGGCTAGCAAGTCTAGGAATTACAGAGACAGTTTGATGTAGTGGTTGAGGCACCAGGTTAGAAACCAGAAGATGGTAGTTCTAATGTTCTTTGTAAGTTCTATCTTACTTACAAAGCCAGCTAGATGACCTGGAGCCAGTCATTCACTTTCAGCCCTAGGAAGGATGGAATGGCAAACCACTTCTAAAATCTTGCCAAGAAAACGGCAGAGATCCAGACAGCATCCAGAGTCAACAATGGCTCTAAGATATATATACATGGCTCAGGCTGTTAAATGCCTGCTCTTAAGATCCAGCTGCCTGTAATTATTGCAGGCTCGAATCCCACCAGGCTCAAGGTTGACTCAGCCTTCCATCCTCTCGGGGTAGGTAAATTGAGGACCCAAGATTGTTGGGGCAATAAGCTGACTTTGTAAAAATACCGCTTAGGAATAAGCAGGCATATACAATGGAATGAAGGCTATTGCTGAGCGCATTGGGTTGTGCTCCAAAAATTGTAAGCCGCCTTGAGTCTTCGGAGAAGGGCGGCATATAAATGTAATTTAAAAAAAATAAAAAAATAATAATAATAGTTGAGCAACGTGATGGCCTAGTGGTGAAAACGCCCACTTCCCACTCAGAAAGTTGAGAGTTCAGCCCTAGGTAGTGACAGATGTTTCTCTCTCCTGGAGCACAAACAAAAAAATACTTGCTGTGAACTTCATGTGGCATCAGGAAGGGTATCCAGCCAGTAAATGTTCAGTTCCACCCAGTTCGCCCTGACTCTACCCTGAATTATGGGATTACAGGATTGTAAAAAGGAAGTTAGGTATTAGTAGTATTCACCTTCTGAGCTGCTGGCTTTATGATCTGCCTTTGGCTCAGGGTTTTTGTCAGTTGCTGACTGTGCTTCTGTAAAATGAACACACAGATAAGCAAGCTTATCTCTTGTTAAGAAATATAGATGCACAAAATAAGATGGCTGCCCTGAGCTAGTTTATAAGCTAGTCTTCTGAATGATCACATTTTGTCTTCTTCCTTTTTGCCACACACAGACAGACTTTACACAGGGGTGGAATCTGTCACTTTTAACAACATCAGAAACAAAGTGTCATTAGTTCATCTCTGAAATTCAATTTATTTTGCAACAGTATAATGGCATCCAAAATCCATTCCTTATGATACAATTGTGAAAATCAATATATATATATATATATATATATATATATATATATATATATATATACACATACATACATACACCGGTGAAAATTTTTTAAAACGTGATAATGGGGCCTTATTTTCTGTTGGAACCAACACTGTGAAGAAGCATCATGCTGCCATAATCTCTTGGTGCACAATGAAAATCTCAGGCTCACAGCTTTCCGAACCATGGTAAAAATACATATTCTTTACAATACACTCAAAATATGTTCAAATGTACATTTACTGTAATTATGCCTAGCCTTCTTTCTAATTCATTAAATTTTCTGATTGAAATGAAGTATGTGCATGTGGGTGTGTCGTAAGAGACCATAAAAATGAAATTTTAATTATAAAAGGACATAACATCATTCATTATTAATAATCGCCAACAATGTGGAATATGTTTATATATAAAATCCATTAGGAAGATAAGCTGGCGGAAGTCCTAAAATAAGACAAGCATTTCTCCAGGACATACAGAATCAATTGTAAATAAGATTTGCAAAAAAATTGCAAGCAATTGGATTGATTCCCTAATAAATCGGGACATCCCATGCTGGGTCAAATTAAGGCATATTTAGCCTATTGTCCTCCTTTATAATTTGCTCTCTGCAAATGATATTTGAGATGGAGATGTCTGATAGATAGATGCTCCATTAAATCAGTAACTTTTTTTAAAAAGCAAGCAAAAACTCCCCACTTTCATCCAAGAAGAATCTTCTTCAGCTTCTTGGATGAGAAACGAAATGTCTTCAAAGAAAAACCAAAAAGTCCAGTTACCTCTTGAAAAAGCACCTGTGGGCTGTCATTAAATCTTACAATACTAAATTCAGCATATTTTATTAATTATATGTTGGGTGAAGAAATATTTATGGTGGGGGGAATTGTCTTAAATATGCTACTTGCCAAACTGCCTTTAGTTTCCCGAAGTTGAGTTTTATCAGAAAAGGAAAACAATAACTATATTTCTCACTTTGGAACATTACATATATGATTCTTAAACCCCATTACAAGACAGTTGCTCATCCAGTTTCTCATCTTAAATTGGAGGGGAGAGGGCACAAGCTATACAGACTGCACAGGGTTTAAAACAAGATGCATTTAAACAGGTGAAGCTGGCAAACATGTTGCTGTATGCTTGCTACTATGGTTTAAATCAACCCATCCTTCGGTTTCCTCAAGGGTGGTTCGAGGGGACCAGTATTTTTATTCTAGTGAAAACAGACTTGTGAGACTTCCAGAGCCAGTTCAAGGCATTCCCCACTTTCCTGACAAGACTCAAGGATGCTGCAATCAATGTCACAGTTGCAGCTGCAGTCACCGTTGTTGGAAGTGTCGCTTGATGTTTGGTGATATCTATGGGAAGGGCAGCACGTATCGATCAGCCAGTTTTCACAGACGTCGGGCAACATGAACAGAAACTCCCAAAACTGGCAGAATAAGCAGGCCAGGATGAGTGTGGCACATTCATCTGTTTTCAAAAGGAAAAGGGCAAAGAGTGAGATTCAAAAGAGAAATGGGAATCCATCGGCATTACAACAGATTCTTCACATTAAAATAATAATAATAATAATGATAATTATAACAACAACAACAACAACAATAATAATGGATTCACACACTTCTTATGCTACGAATCACCAGAAACATTTTAACCAGCACAATTAAATGCTACTGCTTAGCAGGATGTCCCTCTTAGCTAGAGGAATCTTATTTATTGCAGCCATAAAAAACTGGATTGATATAGATACAAAGATTGTGAAAGGAATTTGTACCGTACTACACATCTATTTAAGTGTAATCATAGCCAGAATCAGTATACCATGTGGCTTAAACTTTTCTCCCTACATGCTGGGCTCCTGATTCCCAGACTCCCATTTACTATGCTTAAAACATCTCCTTGGTTCTGTGCAGACTAACTTCCCATTAAAAAAAAAGTTGCTAAAGGAGATGTCATAGAGAATGTTGAATTAAAACAATTCAAATTAAATTATTATACCAAGAAAAGTACTATTGCGTGTGTCCTGCATCAGAAATGGAGACCAATTTTTAAAAAAACCAGGCTTGACAGGTCAACTATTTTCCTGTTTAAATGAGAATGAGCCAGTTTGGTTAGTAGTTAAGTCAAGGGTCTTCAAACTTGGCAAGTTTAAGACTTGTGGACTTCAACTCCCAGAATTCCTGAGCTAACATGACTGGAGGAGTAATTCTGGGAGTTGAAGTCCACAAGTCTTAAAGCTTTCAAGTTTGAAGACCCCTGAGTTAAAGCATCGGGCTAGAAAACAGTCCCACCTTGGCCATGAAAGCCAGCTGAGGGACTTTGGGCCAATCAACCTCTCTCAGCCCATGATGTGGGGGATCAGTTGGTCAGTCAATTCTTTTGCAACTAATGGATCAATAATCAGTTGATTTGGACAAAGCAGACCCTGTACTTGCAGGAAAAATGCTAGGGAAAAAAAGAACCTCCAAGAATCTTAACTGCATCTTAACTCTTTTAATAAGTTTGCAAAATTCCCAGGGAGCAAGAGATTACTTGCATTTACTTATTTATAGCCTGCCTTTATAATTTTGATAAATAACCCAAGAAAATGAACATACCTAATATTGCTTCCTATTCTTATTTTACCAACAACAACCCATTGAGATGGTTGGGCTGTGAAAGAGTGATTCAGAGGTAGTATTCAGCAGGTTCTGACCAGTTCTGGAGAACCGGTAGCGGAAATTTTGAGTAGTTCGAAGAACTGGCAAACACCATCTCTGACTGGAGATTTTACAGTATCCTTCCCCTGCCACGCCCTCGGAACTGGTAGTAAAAAAATTTGAATCCCACCACTGCAGTGATTGGCCCAAAGTCACCCAGCTGGCTTTCATGCCTAAGGTGACACTATAACTCTGAGTCTTTTTCTAGCCTGTTGCAGTAATCATTATTCCAAAGTGGTGTTCAAGATTTAGTGTCATTAATTTAGTCATAGGGCAGGCAAACAAGTGCTTTCTGTGATTGGTTGCATAGATTGTCACAAGGTTTGGTTCATTTTAACCTAAGTATACTGCCAATTATCATTGTCATCACTTGCCTAGACTTGAATCCCCCTTCCTAATTATCCACACTATAGGGAAGTACCATTTGGTTCACTGGTATCTATAAATACCCTTTGATTAAATTTCTTAACGCAATTCACATTATATATCAATAACCCCCTTAACATCAGAATAAAAAGCAGTTCATCCCTAGGAGCTTTCTGTCAGTCAAAAGCTTCCTTAAGTATCCCAAATATTACATTAAAATCAAGTTTTATAATATCAGATAATAACACCAAGAAGCACAGCATTGAATTAATTTTTATTGGTAAGCTATCATCCATAATATTATCAATTTTAATACTTATCTAAATTTGTCAGGGATCTATTTAAGTTCAGACAAGCACAAGTAACTTCCAAGTCTGAGAGAATGAAAATGACTAGATTTGGGAGATACTAAGTAAATTCATGCTTATATTTTTTTCTGAGTAAATGAACTGAAATAATTATCAAATTGAAACATGTTATAAGGTGACACTACTGCATTTAATTGTATGAAATTTACAGTGTAGAAAACGTAATCATTTTATTCAGCAGTCCATGGTGTAATTAAAGTTCTCCTCTTTTAGGTAACATATATTTATTAAGTTTTTCCTCCCACCCCCACCCCCGCATGCCTTGGCACTCAGATAGAAGAATATCAAATCTGAAGTTAAGCATCTTCAATTCTGACTTGAAATGTAAGATCTGTTTTCTTAATAATATGCACGCTTCTCAGTTTATTAACCTTGTTGGCATCTGCATAATTTTAATCAGAGAATGGATATTGCTCTTAAGGTCTTCCCATTATTTGCAGGAAGGACCACACAAAAAGACAACATTTTAATAAGAAAGTGATGTTCCAGTGGAACATACACTGTGCCTTACATTAAAGATGCTTTTAAATCCTCATCAGACCACAAGCCATGAAACTATGGTAATGGATATAATTCTTTTTTTTTGCAAGATTTTCATGTATCACTTCTTCCTCCCTCCTCCCGCTACTTAAATGTTTAATAAACAATAAATATTAGCAACTGAGTATTCATTTCTAGGTATTTATTCCTATATGTGAAAATAAATTAGCTAAAAATTCAGATGCATACTTTCTTTTTTGTCTTCTGCCTGTCTGGCTACTCACAAAAAAAAAATAATTAGTGTGTTTATCTCAATAAAAAAAACAATCTCCCTTTTCTATCAGTAGATAAATTATAACAACAGGAACTATATATAATAATGTTGTCAGATTAACCAAAAGGTGCTTTTTCAGGAGGCAACTGGACTTTCTTGTTTTTTCTTTTAAAGATGTTTCACTTCTCATTCAAGAAGCTTCTTCAGCTCTGACAAGATAGTGTGGAATGGAAGGATTGATATTCCTTGCAGGCCTGGATGACTGAGAATCTCTACAGACTGTTGTCAGATTTACTTCATTCTACATTTTCTTGACCTCAGTTGCTTTTGACCATTGGTCCATTCTTCCTTTATGCCAAAGTTCCTTCTGCCCAAATGCCGATTCAAATAGTCCAATTTTTGAAGGGATTTCTATCAATAGTTCTTCATGATGTGAACTGAATCATTTCTGCAAAGTGAATTAAATTCTTTGTTCCAATGGGATCATTAAGTTGCATCAAATCTTTGTTTTTATTTGGCCTGTGTATTTGATTGATTCATTTTAGATTATTTCCCAAACCAAAATTTTGCTTTTTTTATCAAGTTTTCTGTAAGAATTACGGTTGTAAAGTGTGACTATTATTATTCATGCAAACCATTATTCATCCAAATAAATCTTATTTGCCCCCATGTTTCCTATTAGATAACACAAATTTCACTTAGTTCTGGAAAGTTACTTCCATGAACCCTGTGGCTACCTAAAGTTGGAATAAGTGGAGCTGTTTATAGTTCATAGAAGCCAATGTAAGTTTTCTCATCATTCCAGGTATTAAGTTAAATGTGAGAATGTACAACTTATGGGGGAGGGTGCCCTTGAAATTTCATTGACATGCCATTCTCAAAAATTGGTCAGAACACACTTTAAAGTAGTCCAGAACAAAAAAAGATCTAGGACAACAAGTAGATTTCTAACATTCAAAATTAGAATAAATTACCCAGAAAGACAGGAAATTCCCTGATCATATTGTACATTCAAGTAGAGGCTGAATAACCATCTGACAGGAATACTTTAATTTGAATTCCTATAGCGCTGGACTTCAAGTTGTGCATTGTTGCTGTAATGCATGCGTAACACTTCTTCCATATTTACTGTTTATTTATTTCCCTCCACAAATAATTGCCTCCAAATTTACTGAGTCCTCTTATGTTTGCTGATAACAATAGAAGAAACTATTGAAAACAAAATAATACAAATGACAGTCTCGATGCATCAATACCTTTGAAAATTAGCTGCTGTTTTCAGTTTGCCTGGTGAATTGAACCTTTTTTTGTAACTTGATCATCTTTTTTTCCTCCCCTCTCCAGTTATCTCTTCCCTTTATTCATCTCTACCCAATTCTGCACCCTCAATACTCTCCTTCTTTTGTCCAACTTCTTCATCTAGTGCATCTATGCCTTTACTTCCCCCCATCTTTGTCCAGCTTCCATCTCCTCCTCCTCTTCTTCAATGTTTCTGCTAAATGAAGGGAGAGGAATGTGTTTTTGTGTGTACCTGTGCACACACAAAATGTGTACACAGGCACACACGAATGGTGAAAGGATTGCTGCCACTTGTAGATAGATAGAGACCACTGAGATATCTTATTTTACAGGTTGTTTGATTTTGGAGAAAAATATCGTGTGTAGTTATTTCCTGGGAATATGGTATTTCTAGGATTTGTTTTATCCAAAGTTGCAACCCTAGGCTGACAGAGTGAAGAAGATGGGATTTGCTTGGGATTTTGTCCTGTTTTTTTTTTTTTGCTACTCATCCTGGGGTTAGGCGGACAAGGAACAATTGAAATTCAATATCAACTAGGCTTTCTGCAAATGCAGTCTATAAGCATCTTTCTTGGGTGTTTCAGTAAATAAAAAAACGCAATTCCATGAGCTTGAATGGAGCTTTACCTTCAGTTTAATTCAAAGTGAAAGTTATTGAATAATTGAGGAAGAACTAAACAAAATTTTCATAAAATCCTTTTTGAAGAATCATAGGTTTAGGGCATTTGTTGAAAACTGAAGGCATTTCTAGAAGATCCAGCTCTCTCTGTAAATCAATACATATGTATATCATAAGAAAGAGAGTGAATTTTTATATGGGTCAATGACCAGTCCATAAAACACCTTATATACATAAAAACTGATATTGATTACCCAATTAGGTAAACCAATCAAACAAACTGCTGTACGTCTTACATGTAACATGATAAAATTTGGCCACACTTAAGGAAATGGAATCATCTGAATCTGGTATTAAATGTTTTAAGTAAAACTAGTCACAGTGACTAGGGTTTTTAATTAAATGTGAGGTTAACAGCTCACAGCGAGTGTCATCATAAAATGAATAGTATAGTAAAACATATTGGTGGATTCAATGAATCCTTCAACACATAGGCAAATCCTGAATTTAAATTGAATGCCTTTGTTTCTTCTTTTTAAGACCACTAATGGAACTGCAATGAAGCATGTCCCTTCCTTATATTATGTGTGAAGTGTAACAAGTAATCTCAAGGGACTATTTTAGCTAGAGATATAGCAATAGCACTTAGACTTATATACTGCTTTACACAGGGGTGGGATTCAAATTTTGTAACAATCGGTTCTGTGGGCGTGGCTAGGTGGGTGTGTCCATGTGACTGTGTGGGTGTGGCTTCCTCCTCCTCCTCCTCCTCCTCCTCCTCCTCCTCCTCCCTAGGGCTCAGGAAGGAAAAAAACAGAGCATGGGCTCTGGGCTCCATTTTGGGGCCTTCTGAGCCTCAGGGAAGCCTCCTGGGGGGCATTTTTTTCCTAGAAGGCTTCCCTGGGGCCCAGGAAGGCAAAAAATGGAGGGGGTGCAGGGAGGGGTGCGGGGGGGGGGTGTTTTGCCTTCCTGGGCCTCAGGGAAGCCTCCTTGGTGAAGCAGTAACACAGTGAGGGGGATCCCGGCACAGCTGATCATTGGAACAGCTGATCGTAAAGAGGGGAAAAAAAAGAAATACCTTAAGGAGTGATTGGATGGAGAAGAATGCAGTCAGCGATGTTGGGCAGGCACACAATGTTGTGCATGAGCGATAAGGACTGACTGAGCAGGGAGGGGAGGGGCGGGCAGAGAGGGGCGGGGCCAGCCAGGGGCACGATTTGCCAGTTCTCCAAACTGGGCAGAATCATAACAACCGTTCTATAGAACCGGTCCGAATCAGTAGAATCTCACCCCTGGCTTTACAACACTTTACAGCCCTCTCTAAGTGGTTTACAGTGTCAGCCTGTTGCCCCCAACAATCTGGGTCCTCATTTTACCAACTACAGAAGGAGGGAAGGCTGAGTCAACCTTGAGCCTGGTGAGATTCGAAATGCCAAATTGCAGGTAGCCGGCAGTCAGCAGAAGTAGCCTGCAGTACTGCACTCTAACCACTGAGCCACTGTACCTCATAGTCAAGCACGTTGTTTGTTTGTTTATATAGTTTACAGGGTGTTTTAATTAAAGCCAGTTCCAAATAGCTATGGCTGATGTTTAAATTAAATAATCCCATAAACTGGGGTTGAATATTTGAGAGACTATTTCTATTGGTGAATCTATTCAATATAATAACCCTTATAATGACCCATGCTCAGGTATTGGAATACCTGACTGCATCTTTCATAACATCTGGGGAGCTTTTTAAGTCATTATTCAGCAAAATTACCCACAGTAATACTAATTAAGGCAGCAGTGACAGCAGGACAAATCCTATCATTTCTACTTATAGCCAGTCAGGGGCCTGCAAGGTGACCCAGTCCCTCCTGAGAAACATATTCACGTTTCTAGGAAGACTATTTCAGGCATTTGTCAGATAAAACTACCTGAAATATTAGTTGGACTCCAGCTGCATAGGTCCTGTGGAACTAAGGCATGATCTAGCATGATTATCTTGGAAGACTTTGATTCTATTGGACCTTAGGGCTGTGAATGCAGTGACCTAAGCATTAGATCCATGCCTCTATTGAATGATACTTCTTCTCATGAGATAATTTGTGGATGAATTCAGGCAGCGATATTGATCACTGAGAGAAAAATTGTTCTTGTAAATATAGTATATGGTGGTCTATTCCCTCATCAAAAATTCATTTCTGGATTTAACAGTTCTGGACAATTGTCATCTGTCTCTAATTTCTCTGGTCTCAGATCTGGATAAAGAACAGACGTAGCATGGATTGCACTTTTAGATATCTTTGGCAGGGTGTAGATGAGGGTAGTGCATCCATAACAGCTTTTAATGCTATCTATCATGATATCCTTCTGGATTGTCTTTGGGCCTGGGAATGGGGGATCTTGATTTTGTGGTGGCTCACCTTCTTCCTCCAAAGCCAATTCATATCAACTTGTAGGCAGCCTTAGACCCCTACTTTATGGAATTCCTTAACTTTCTCTTCATCTACATGAATTTGTTGGGTGGGGTCATTGACATGGAGATTGTGAGGATTCTTGACTTTCCAAGGATTGTACACACCATAGCATAGCAGATCTGTACACAATGCTTTATTGTGGCACCCAGCTATTGCTGTGGGTTAACTGCACGCTCCACTGGATTAAGACATTGGATGAACCTAACTGAAAAATTCTTTAGAAATTTGAATATGTTGCTGTTTTGGCCTCTGATCATGCTGTTTTATGTTTCACATTACTCTTATCTTTCTTTTATGTCTATTGTTACCTTGTTTACTTTTTAATCTTTTAGTTGCCAGGAGTCACATTTTGCAAGTTGGTGCCCACACAAACTATCTATATGAATCCAATTAAATAAAAACACTTTACTACTACTACAGAAATAGGAAGTTTGCAAACCATAAAATAGATCTGACCCCAATGGCTATTTCTGAACACTGTAATTTATTGCACCAATCCAAATTTAGTGCAGTTTAGTGATGGATGTGATAACTATTCAATAACAATCCTTTGTACTATGATTTATAAACAGCGAGATCAGAAGGATTTAATCTCCGAGCTAAACGTATGCCAAATGCTTTACTATAATATTTTGTATCTTTCCTGTCTAGGAATCAAAGGGTTAGCCTGCATTTAAAACATATTTTGTAGGGCAAGAAAGTCAGCGAATTTGTATTTCACCATAGATTTGTATTATTACACAAAGCAATGAAAGGTTGCAAGGGAAAAATTTCTCAGTTCAGTCCATTCAATTACTACTGAAAATTGTATTTAAAATAGCCAATTTTCATTTTAAAAAACCTTACAGGTTGTTTCCAAACTAAGATTGTGTAACATTTAACATACAAAGTCTGATTCATATTTTAGGCAAAAAAGAAAACGTCTAAAATGGTCTGGGATACATTTTCCCTCATTTAGTTTTCCAAGATGTCAAGAAGAAGAAGAACACAGAAATCTGAATTTCCGTCATTGTTGTGAAAAGATTTTGTCACTGCACATATTCAGACAAAAATTTGACTAAAATATCAACATTTTCCTAACTGTCTTGCCTACAGTTTCCAACATGAATAGAAGTTTTTTTTTAGGGTTTTCAGATTTTCATATGAGGCTTCAGAGCTTCAGACACACAAATCCATTTCATATAAATCTGAATCACACAGCATCTAACCTCCACAAAACGGAATGTCAAACCCATCTCCAAAGCCCCATTTCCATTTTGATGTACACAACTGAGGATAACTAAAGGGATTTATATAGAAGATTTGTGAAAATCTGCTTCGTCAGCAAAACGTACCACTATTGTCTCTTTCGTGGCCTGATGCAGCATCTTCGAGGTAGCTGAATTGTGTTTCACATTTCTGAAGTGATGATAATGAAGACGTGGTAGAATCTGAGAGTTTCCTGTCACTTCTGGTGTCTTTGGATGGCACATCTGTGATGCTAAACTCCGATACTGAGCTGAGAACAATACTTTTCATAGATTTGTCGTCTTTGCTTGCTAACTGATGTTCTAGAATGATGGGGAGAAATCAAAATTACTTGATTCAGATAGTTGTAACCTTTTCCCTACATTTCCCATATCAGTGTAAATCCCTCAAGTCATAATAATGTAACATAGCCAAAATGACATTGGCTCTTATAAAGTTGGGATGTTACTGAAAAAATTGTATTTTGCTTTTCCAGCAAATTAAAAAAAAATCCAAGCAGATTTTGGCCAATCATGAAACAATAATCTATAATAATTCAAAAGCATAGGTAACATTTGGGGAGCATACACAGATTGCTGGTAACCTGATACCTAACAACAAATATCATAGCATTTGATAGTCAAAACCATACTCTACCTTGTTATAGCAAATGCCACTGTTTAATGCTAATGAAATACTTCTTTGAGCCTTCAGGTGGAATCATGTGAGATCAAATTTTTATCTAAAGCCATCATTTCATTAATAATTAAAAGTTTGGATTTGAGCTACATACTTGTTTTGTTGCAAATAAATAGCCAAATTCTATGAACACCCCAATAACCAAGATTCAGATAAGTCGATCCTGAGCTTGTCTGTCTTTTTTCAGTATTATGATATTTTAATATTTGGCTGGAGTTTGGGTGTTGTACAATTCGGCTTATCCTTTTTTGAGGTCTTCAAACTTGGCAACTTTAAGACTTATGGACTTCAACTTCCAGCTAGCTGAGCATGGCTGGCAGATGAATTCTGGGAATTGAAGTCCATAAATCTCAAAGTTGCCAAGTTGGAGACTGCCCCCCATTCTGAATTCTTCTGTTGACTGAACTCTTCATTGCCAGATTTTGGAGTCAGTTGTCCAAAGGGTTTTTCAACCTGCAGAAGTCATTTATGACTTTTCTCATCTTAATCCCTTTCCTCTAGCACATTGTTTTACCAACTGCCAGGTCAGTGATCAAATGCCCAGGCTATTGATTCTTTTAGATCTGGAGACAATAAGCATACCACTGAATAAAGATTAATTGCTTAACTGTAGCAAGCAAGTTAAACAGACCCATAAAGAAAGCATATCATACTAAGCAATATGCTCTCCTTTTAGCTGTTGGGAGCCTGTTTCAAGCAGCAGAGATACCTCCAAGCCCCTTGGTGCACAGAGGCTCAAAGCTTAATATGCTGTTTCAGAGAAGCCATGACTTCAGGGTCCTGCTTCCATAGTCTGGAGACTGCAAGACATGACTTTGCCTGGTTAGTCCATAACTCTGGGATAGGAAGAATGGTTCTGAAAACTTTTCTGATAAACCAAAGCTAACCTAAACAATCTACAGCTGTGTGAAAATCCCCCATTCCCCTTATTCATCAAGCAATAGAAAAACAAGCAGGTCAAATAGCCCAGAATGAACCCTATACTTCTAGATCTTTTTTAATCTGAAGGAGAAATCAAAATAAGTCACTAAAGCAGGGGTGTCAAACTCAAGGCCTGCAACCCAGATGCAGCCTGAGGGGTACTTATTTCTGGCCTGTGGGGCTGCCCTGGAAATTGCAAAGGACTGGCCAGCCAAGCTACGTTTTCACTGGTTGAGAGCTGCAGGAGGCCGTCGGAGCTGAAAAGGGAACTCAGGAGCCCATTTTTGCTGGCAGAGTGCTCAGGTCACCACAGGTGCCCCCGACAAAGGTGCTCCAACATAAGTGATGTCAAGCTGTCTACACCCTCCCTGGGCCATGCCCACCCCAACTATTTGACCCCCGAGGTCAAATGCAACCCTGATGCAGCCCTCAATGAAATCCAGTTTGACACCCTTCACTAAACTCTTTGAATCACAGTAGTCTTCCACATTGTCACTACACACATGTTCACTAAGGGTTTTACTTATGCTCAAGAATCAATATCTTGTGTTGTTTTCTTTAGATACTGGAGGGTCCATCTTTGTCCCAGCCTGAATTGGCAATAATCAATCCAGTATTAAGTGATCTCTTGAAAATAAAGTTCTACCTATTTAACCCAGATATAAATTCCTTTGTTCAAAACGTGCTGAAAATCTAACAGGCTCATTCCTGAAAGATACACAAGTATTCAATAGTACTAGGATAGAAAACCTGGGAGGAAATATACAAGAGTAGCATTTTCTATATCCATAGTCGGCTCAGTGTATCATGCTAAACTTTATTCTTCAAGCACCATTGAAAGGATAATATAAAAGGCATACATTTAACCTAAATTCCCCATCACAACACCCTCAAAGGAAAAAAGGGTGAAGGGAGAGAGAGAGAGATCTGTCATTCAAGGGTTCTTTTGTTTGTTGAAGAATGCAAATAAAGTGCATTTCACTGTCAAGTTCTTGTTCTGAAAACTTCCAAAAAGTAATGATAAACAAGTTTTGTTACAATCATTACAACAAGCAACTTGCTATGGCAAGCAGATTTACACTGTCTCTTTCAGAAAATAGTGTGGCTGAGACAAAGCAGTGCACAGTTACAGGTCTCCATTTCCTTATGCAATTAGTCCTCTGTTCAACCTCAGGGCCCACTTATAATTGTATCATTCATGAATTTAATGCTTGCAGAGGGTATCTATAGGAATAAAATATTATGTGAAGTCCTTGATGCTCTCTGCGCTTGTTTGCAGATGTTTCATTACCTAACTAGGTAACATCATCGATTTAAGCAACTGAAGGATTTGTTTCCTATTTGTATACAAAAGTTTGCCCTGCCAGCATTGATAGGGGTATGGTTTTCTCCTTGGTAGTTCCTTGATTAGGGTATTGCTTTCTGCTTGATTGTTTGTCTGGTATTAATCACTGCTTATCTGGATGTTGGCTGCTGGACAGAATGTGTCTTTTTGTTTCCTTTTTAGCTTTTTATTGCCTTTTTTAATGGTGTGTAAATGTGGTTTATCTCTATACACCTATTAATGACTGATTTGGCTGAGAGTCAAGTTTCCAGAAATCCTGTAATGTTTTTTGGATTTAGCTTGGTTCAGGATGCTCAGTTTCCCAGTTAAAGCTAGGATTGACTATTCATGTATTGTAAGATTAAGAAATTTCAATCATGTCTTCTGACTTCTAGTTGGTGTTCATGAATGTGCTCTGCTAGTCTTCCACCTGTCTGTCCTACATAATGGCTGTTACAGTCCTTACACTGTATATTGTAGATGACTCCAGGTTTTTGTTTTCTTGGGCTACTGGGTGTTTTGGTTTACTTACAATGTCTTAAAGGGCTTTAATTGATTTGTGTGCCATGATAATGCTGTGTGGTTGTAATAATCTGTGCTTGTTCCTGAGATGCTTTGATGTATGGTTATCCTTTTCATAGCTTGCTTTGGGTGTGCTGTAGTGGATTGAGTGCTTAGGCATTTATGTGTCTGCACTACTGTCTAAAGCATTCTTTACAGCAAATATATCATGACTGGCTATAAGCTGAGGGCATATACTGTATCCAGTATCTGATTTAAAAAAATATATAAATGATGCTGCAGTTCAATGGATAAATGGCCTAGACATTGGTGTTTGAACATAGATTTTTTAACATTTATATTTTATTGTGCTTTACTAATCTAAGTGAAATGTTAATATGTATTGTGAATCCATGTATGAATGTCATAGGCTAAATGAATAGAATAGGAATAGGAATAGGAATAGGAATAGAATAGAATAGAATAGAATAGAATAGAATAGAATAGAATAGATTGTCGATTGCCCTGTGCAAGCACACAGACTGGGACTTCTCGGGGTACTGTCCACAAGACACTGTCAGCTGGTGGTGCCCCAGGGAAGGGCCTACTCTGTAGCGGCTCCCGCCTTGTGGAACCAACTCCCTGTGGGACTCCGTTTGGCTCCAGATCTCCGCTCTTTCTGCCATGATCTGAAAACTTGGCTGTTTGAACAGGCCGGGCTGGACTGACATCTCGGGGAGGGGGTTTTAAATTGTTTTTATCTGGACTTGTACTGTTTAATTTGTTTTTTAATGTATTTATTGTTGTTGTTTTAGTTGTGAGCCTCCCCGAGTCCTCTCGGAGAGGGGGCAGCATACAAGTCCACTTATTAAATTAAATTAAATTAAATTAAATTAAATTAAATAGAATAGAATAATCTATGGAGATTCTCAGTCATCCAGATCATGGTTGTCCCAAGGGTGCTCTTTCAAAAGGCAACTGGACTTTCTGGTTTTTCTTTGAAGACTTTTCACTTCTCATTGAAGAAGCTTCTTCAGCTCTGAAGAAGAAGTTTCAGAACTGAAGAAGCTTCTTGGATGAGAAGCGAAATGTCTTCAAAGAAAAACCAGGAAGTCCAGTTGCCTTTTGAAAAAGCACCTTTGGGAATAGAATAGAATAGAATAGAATAGAGTAGAGTAGAGTAGAGTAGAGTAGAGTAGAGTAGAATAGAATAGAATAGAATAGAATAGAATAGAATAGAATTCTTTATTGGCCAAGCACAATTGGACACACAAGGAATTTGTCTCTGGTGCATAAGCTCTCAGTGTTAAACAACAAAGTGATAGGTTATATATCATATCATAAATAATTTGCAGGCAATGAAACTTATCAAACAGTTATTAAATTATTAAGTAAATAATTTGCAGCTAACTAAAGAAGCTAACAGCAAGGGCAACCTATCTCCAACGTTGTTATTTCCTTCCGTTTTTTGCAACATTTCTTTTTCTGATCTGGAACAGAACATGAAAAAAAAACCACCTTTCCAAAGTGATTTATGATGTTTCCTGGCTTTAGGGCTTATATTAGGGTTACATCTTGCAAATGTAGTAGAAGGATAGAGTGCTTCCTTTTTGTGCATAAAACTGCAGCTAAATATACACAGTACTCTACTTATGACCACAACTGAGCCCAAAAATTATGTTGCTAAGTGTGCAATTTGTTAAGTGAGTTTCACCCCATTTTACGACTTTTCTTGTCACATTTGTTAAGTGAATCACTTGAGTTGTTAAATTAGTAACATGGTTGTAAAGTGAATCTGATTTCCCTGTTGACTTTGCTTGTCAGAAGGTTGCAAAAGGGGATCACATAACCCTGGGACACTGCAACTGTCCTAAATGTGAGTCAGTTGTCAAACATCCCAATGTAAATCACATGACCATGAGGATGCTGTAACGGTCATAAGTGTGAAAAATGATCATAAGGGACATTGCCACCATCATAAATGCAGTTGCCAAGCACCTGGATTTTGATCACATGACCATGAGGATGCTGCAATGGTCAAAAGGGTGAAAAACAGTCACTTTTTCAGTGCTGTTGTCACTAAGTGAACTGCTGTAAGTTGAGGACAACCTGTAATCTGTCCACAAAATGCAAGGAGCAACATACTTTGCAAGTCAGTTTATATTTCCTTTCATTCTTGACTGTTAATCTGCACAGCTACTTTTAAGTATGAATGGGATGAAATTATTTTGTCAATGACTACAGTCGTGACTCCTTTGTCCCCTTGTGTTGTGGTTTGCCGGCAGCCTGTGCAGACAACAGTGGAATCGGACAGTGGGGAAGAAAGGGGATCAGTCCAGGAGTCTGGAGAAGACTTAGATGAGGGTCCTGCTGCCTCCGGAGCCTTCGAGTCTGACAGCAGTGAGGCAGAGGACCCAGGGGAGCCTATTCCCAGTGTGCATGTGCACAGAGCTGCTAGAAGGTGAGAGCAGCTGAAACAAAAGGGGCATCTCAGGAGTGAGGCAGGGAGGTAATTGCCCCTCCCATAAGGTATAAAAGACAGGCAAAGATGATGAAACCTTTGCAGGAAGCAAAGTCATTTGTTTGGTTCAGATTCATTCTTGAAGCTCTTTGTACTTCGGTTGTTTTTTTCTAGTTCATTTGGCACTTCTGTTATTGGCAGCACTTCACAGGAAAGGAAGGTGGATGCTTATCTCGAGGGACTGTTTTTTTAAAAATTCATATTTATATCCCACCCTTCTCTGGAGACTCAGGGCGGCTTACAATTTTTGGGATACAACCCAATGCGCTCAGCAATAGCCTTCCTTCCATTGTATATGCCTGCTTATTACTAAGCGGCATTGTTACAAAGTCAGCTTATTGCCCCCAACAATCTTGGGTCCTCAGTTTACCTATCCCGAGAGGATGGAAGGCTGAGTCAACCTTGAGCCTGGTGGGATTCGAGCCTGCAATAATTACAGGCAGCTGGAGCTAAGTGCTAGGTGTTTAACAGCCTGCACCACCAAGGCCCTTTGTTTGAGATTCATTACTGGCTGGGAATGAAAATATTTCCCAGCAACGCAATAAAACAAGACTTGTTTTTAAAATAAGCATGTGCATAATTACAGTCTCGGAAGCCTGGATCAGAACACTTCAATTAAGGAAAATGTAAGGATCACATGCCATGTTAACTTTGACTTTTTGGGAGAAAGCTTTTTTTTTCTTTTCACTTGTTTAATTAAAATAATGGACGTTAATTTTGCATACGTTAAATGTGTCAGGAAAAGGCACTGGAAGATAGACCCACGAGAAACAAGTGGTGAAATCCAGTTTGAAAAGAGCAACATTTTTAATAGGTCTCAAACTACTGGAAGAATTAGGATAAATGTATGAGAGGGTTGACATTTGGAGGCATTTCATCTCTCCTGTAGTTCTCCTGCTGTACTTTTTCTAATAAAAATGGCTTACGGGGAGAATATTCTGTAGCCAGAACATCATACAAAACAAGAAATTGTAAAAGGGGAAAGAGAGAGAGAGAGAGAGAGAAATGGCAGGAAGAAAAAGAAGAAAAGATTTGCTCCCACATCCACCTTAATAAAATTAAAGCAATTTATGTAATATTGATATGTCGATATGTTTTTCAATTATTTTCCCCTGCAATTTAAAATAAAACTTTCACCACTTCAGAAATTATAATTACAGATCTTCCTCCCACTTTGAAAATGGCATAAGGTGCTCATTTGCAGATTTCTACTCTTCAGATTTTCCCTAAGAATAGAAATGTCATGACTCAGTTAACAATGGTTTATTATTCACATTGATCTCTTTTTTTATGGTGTTCTTTATCTCAAAAACATTGTAAATCAGATAGCTTCCTCCCACTCTTTTGTTCATCTGCAAAATTTTATTATTCTCATTTAAGAAAGCAATGGAGTGTCAAGAGTCACGATATATTGTTTATATTCCTTTTTTCTTCCTTTACAATTACCTTTAGCTATTAAAGAAAAACCCTAGCAGTCAGGGAAAAATATCTCTAAATTTTTAAAAAGCATGTCATTGAAAAAGGAAAGACAAGGATAGCTGCAGTTGCACACATGTATTTTATATTTATTCTATTTTATTCAACTTATATGACCACCCATCCCACATAAGCAACTCTTCTTTGGGCATTTTTGTGTGAAATTTATATTTAATGACAAAGAAATAAAAGGAATAGAATAGAATAGAATAACAGTATAGATCTATTTCAAGCTATTCATAGCTCTCGTCATCTAGCCATACCCTTCTGGGATTCAGGCTAAAGGTGAAAGCAGTATGCTCCACTCCATATTTGGGTAGACCATGTTGCCCTGATAAAAAAACACAGATTAACAGAGTTGGAAGGGACCTTGTGGGTCATCTAGTCCAATCCCCTTCCCAAGCAGGAGACTCTTCACCATTTCTGACAAATGGCAGTCCAATCTCTTCTTGAAAGCCTCCAGTGATGGCGCTCCCACAACTTCTGAGGGCAAGCTGTTCCATTGGCTGATAGTTCTTGCTGTCAGAAAATTTCTCCTTATTTCTAGGTTGAATCTCTCCTTGATCAGTTTCCATCCATGGCCTTCTGGTGCTTTGGAAAATAGCTTAAACCCCTCCTCTCTGTTGCAGCCCCTCAAATATTGGAAGACTGCTATTATGTCTCCCCTGGTCCTTCTTTTCACTAGACTAGCCATGCCCAGTTCCTGTAACTGTTCTTCATATGTTTTAGTCTCTAGTCTCCTAAACATTCTGGTTGCTCTTCTTATTTGGGCACCAAACAGAGGTAAAAATTTCAATATAATTCTAAAAATGATGATCCAAATGCATTTTTTTAAAGAAAAGAATGTCAGTCATGAATAACTATCACCAATAATAACATTGTGTTAAGTTTGCATGAAGAGTCAGACGCGGAGTGCTTCAATGAAGAGTTTATTAGTGACTACAGCTCATAACAGACCCGATTTGGCTGGGCTGTGGCTGCTACTTATAGCCAGCAGCTGCAGTTGCCAGCCAATCAGAGTGCAGGATTTTCCCGCACTTTTTAAACCAATCATTTCTGACATTTTACAAGAACAGTTCAAACTAAACCAATGACATTCAAACCTGCATACATAACACATTGATTAGGCATATTCAAGGTTGGAAAATCTATGACCTTTTAGAGACCTAAACTGAATCATTAACTATTCTATAGGGACACCTTATATGAAGAAACGGCAAACTATTATTACTTCCCTGTACATATTTATTGATTTGATAGATATAGATTGAGTATAGTTATCCATGGATCAGGTTTATTATCCGACTATTTTTCTAGGAGCTCAAAGAAGCATTTCCCTCTCTAATTTCCATATACAATAATTTTATGGGATAGATTAGGCTAAGAAAGTAACTGGCACAAAGTTGAATGAATGAATGAATGAATTCTTTATTGGCCAAGTGTGATTAGATACACAAGGAATAAAAAGAAAAGATACATTCATCAAGAGTCATAAGGTACAACACTTAATGATAGTTATAGGGTACAAATAAGCAATCAAATCATACTAGAAAGCAGTCAATATAAATTATAAAGATACAAGGAACAAAGTTACAGTCATACAGTCCCAGTTTGAGGTGATGGGTGATAGGAACAATGAGAAGATTAATGTCAGGGTTTCAGCGATAGTCCTAATTAAATCATGATCCTCGAGCCAAGCTTCAAAAGAATCCAAAAGATTTTTTAGGAGCAACATGTCAGCATTAACCTAAATGAAGCCAACTCTGGCATACATAATTCACAGTCACCTGTGACCCTGTTTTCCCCCTCCCCCCAGGGTGTATCATAAATCAGATTCTCCAATGAAGCACATTCATGGGCTGGGTGTCATCAATCACATTCTCCAATAAAGAATTTTCGTGGCCAGAAGATCTAGTCATCTGGCTACAATCTTTTTAAGATAATGGTGGAATGTACTTCTGGTTTTACTGCTCCTTCAGATCCCCCTTCCCCCATAGGAATGTTTTACAAGTTGACAATTAATAATAATAGTAATGAAGACTTAGTAAAAGTTGTATAGTTTGCTTCTATAGCTGAGGGTAGATCTGGTGCTCATTCTCATTCTCCTAAGTAACCGAACTACTCTTATTCCTTTCCATTATTTTACAGCTGTCCTGTAAAGTCTTGTATTTCTCTGAATATTTGTATTTACCACCTACATATTTTATTACTGTATTTTCTTTTATCTATGTTACCCTGGTTAGATTGTTTATTTTGATATGTTTGTAAGTATTACCAATTAATAAACTATTATCTTCTATTACTGGATAATCCTATTTAACTGAATTCAGCACCTAGGGTTTTTTAAAAGAAACCTCACAGCTTGTATTATAAATATCTTTGTTAATAAAAAGCTTAAAAGGTTGATTTTTCTTGTTTCATGTGCCAGGGGATCTGCTGTCTCTCACAAAGGTTAGAAACATTTTTTTACTTTAACAGTTGGAATTTCTAATTCCAAGATTGATAAACCTGACAGCCTTTGCCGACTACTTCTTGCTAGAAAGCTGGAGGATATGCCAAACATACTTAGCACAATTCTAAATCTGATACCCATTTTGTAGGTTTCCAGGATCAGACATGCTTTCTTTACAGGTATTTATAGATAATCTTGACTTACAGCTATTTGTTATATTCATTCAAAGTTACAGTGGCAGTGAAAAAGGTGATTTATGATTCTTTTCCACACTTACAACCATTGCAAGCATTCCCGTTGTCATGTGATCAAAAGTTGGACATTTGGCAACTGGCATGTATTTATGATGGTTGCAGTACCCCAGGGTCATGTGATCAACTTTTGTGACCTTCTGGCAAGCAAAGTCATTGGGGAAGCCAGATTAACTTAATAGCCATGTTACTAACTTAACAACTGCAGCAGAGGCGGGTATTCAGCAGGTTCTGACCAGTTCTGGAGAACCGGTAGTGGAAATTTTGAGTAGTTTGGAGAACCGGTGAATATCACCTCAAACTGGAGATTTTACAGTGTCCTTTCCCTGCCACACCCACCAAGCCATGCCCACAGAACTGGTAGTAAAAAAAATTTGAATCCCATCACTGAACTGCAGTCATTCATTTAACAACTATGGCAAAAAAGGTCATAAAACTCACTGAACAACTGTCCTACAACAGAAATTTTGGGCTCAATTGTGGTCATAAATTGTTAAGGACTACCTGTGTCACTTCTCTTCTCTTTTCCCACCTAAAGCCATTTTGTTTGATCAGGAAGAATTCCAAATGAATGAAGGCCAGTATACATATCCCAGGATAATGCTGCAAGATCCAATCTGGTTCAGACACCAGGAGCAGAAATTTAGTCATTCAAGCTTTATAAAGAACACTCTATCATAAGGCCACCAACACTCCATGCATTCAGAATTTCAGCAGCAACCATCCACCGTCACACAAAAAGAGTTGCATTAGAACATTATATGGCAGAGTGAGAACCCACTGTAGTACCCAGCAAGAAACAGCTGGAGAGCAGCAGCTACGTGAACAATTCAAGTAGAATGGGTACCCATAATCATTTGTCATAAGATGCCTGTGCAACATGGTGGGGAGAGAAAGGAAGAAACAAGAAACAACATGGCACACCCTGCCTTACATCAAAAACATTTTGGAAGCTGCGGAATGCAGTTTCCGAGATCTGCAAGTGGGCATTGCAGACTGCCCAGAGGCTACCATACAAGGACAAATTATGGATTGTAAAGATCACTTGGAGGTGGGAGATACTTCCAATGTAATCTATTGAATCTCCTGCATGGATTGTCCTTGCATGGATAGTCATGGACTATGACTATGTAGGACAGATGGGAAGGAAGCTACAATAACTACCGGATTGCAAGAACACAAGTGAGCAGTCAGATGAGAAGAATCAAACTCATTGGTAGTCTCAGACTGCAATGAACAAGGACACACATTCAACTTTACACCTATTAGGATTGTTGGATGAGCAGGCACAAAAGCAACCATAGAACTGATTGAAGCCTTGAAAATAGGCCTCTTGTCAGTCAAAAAGAGTGCTGATTTACCACCAGCATATCAAGTATAATATGATAAGAAATGAGCAACACAAGCAAACAACAGTCAACAACTTAAAAGCCAGCTATCAACACACCCCAATCAGCATCTAAAAAGCCACTTACAACAGGCACCATATAAATACTACACATAAAACAGTGCACGCTCTACTAGAGAGAAGTTCCCTGAAAATGGGCTCTAGGATGAGTCCAAAACTTGGAAGACAAAATCTAAGGTCCTGTTGACTGACCCAGATTGGATCCTGTAAGAATTCCAAATGTATTGCAACAATTTTGTAAGACATAGTAGTCCCAATAAAGATTTTACCCAATAGATTTGAAGTAATTTTTCCTCTTGAGTAAATAATGACTCTGCCTTCTATTTTATTTATTATTTTATTTTCAAGAGGGCCATTATCTCACCAAGCATAGACTGAACACCTCATCCTTGTTTTGCCTTGTGGCTGATCATTTCTTTCTTCTTTGGATTAAGCTCTAAAAGCATTGCTCAGATGACACACTAGATGTAACTCAATCACATTTAAAACTAATGAGTGATGTGAATCCAGAAATTTGGACTGAGTAAGCCATGGCTAAGTTAATATTGTTTAAGAATGAAAACACAATTCATTCATCCCATTTCTAAAAATAAGACATTTGAATATATTTAGTAGAAGTTGATGCAAACCTAGATAAAGTCTGGTATCATGAGCAGATGACTGGCATTGACATCTCCCTTTACCTCATTCTGGAAAATTAAAAACAATTTCATAATGGTGTCTAAAAATATGGGGCAGTGGAGATGAAACCTCACTGATTTTCATTCCTTAAGCTTACAAAGAGTCTCAAAAATCTTTATCATTTCTGCCATTTCTACAGCCAAGACTATTTAAAAGTGAAGACTTTGCTTTCAGCTACCTGCCATCTTTATTGCATCCCAGCTGGTCAATCCTTACCATTTTCATGTAACCTTCACTTCAGATGAGATATTTTCCAGAAAGCAAAGCTGGAAAGCTCAACTTCCACCTGTTGTCCCAAAGCTGCTTTTTCAAGAGGCAACTGAACTTTCTAGGTTTTTTTAAAAGACATTTTGCTTTTCATCCAAGAAACTTCTTGGATGAGAAGCAAAATGACTTCAAAGAAGAAGAAGAAACAGAAAGTCCAGTTGGTTTCTTGAAAAAGCACCTTTGGGATAACCATGACCTGGATGACTGAGAATCTCCATAGACATCCACCTGTTGCACAGCCTAATTTTTTCAGCTGTGAACTTACTTGAATGTTAGTTAGATTTAATGGTCAACAACACTGTTGAAAAGCATGTACTACTGATAGGTGGCAATCAGACTAAGGCCTGTCATATATAAATCACACCTAATATGCATGTTTGAGTGAGAGAAGTATATCCCCATTTGGAGTAGGATCACCCCCTCTCTCCCCTTCTTTGTTCCTTATCTATATTCCAAGCAAGCCCTTTTTTGCTGTCAGTCTAACTACTATTGTTCACATCTCCAAATGTGTTTAAAACTCAAGGGCACTATGTGTATTGTGCATGAGAAATATTGTTAGATGACAAGCTCCAATTGGCAAGTGAGCAGGGGTTTCATTGAAGGAAATAGCAATAGTGAAGAGCGAACTGTGCAGCATAATGGTAATTGCTCCTTGAGCCCTGGCAGCACACATTCACTTAATATGACTCCTTCCTCTGTGTCTGCCTCATCAGGGCCCAGAGGACCTGTTAGACAACAGCCCAGCCACCTCTCTCCGGGATCAAGCTGTCAGTGCAGACTCTCTCTCTCTCTCTCTCTCTCTCTCTCTCTCTCTCTCTCTCTGAGCTAAGCTTTCCCCAGAGTTTCCAAAGCTTTTCCAGATTGAAAGCTTTTCTTGGGGAAAAAATGAAAAGAAAGAAAGCTCCATTCTAAATTACATCACATGAGTACTTTGCCTTCGATTGACAGAACAAAAGAGTTATTGCATGAGGGGAGGTGGCATGGGGAGGGTTAGATTCAGAAATATAGCCCAAGTTACTTCCAGTTCGAGGGCTTGTGGAAAGCATTCACTTCTCTCTGCAATTGATCGGGGGAAATGGGGTGTTGCATGAAATCATTTAGCAATGCTGTCTGAGGAACTCTGGGAGTTGAAGTCCACAAGTCTTAAAGTTGTCAGGTTGGAGACCCTTGATTTAGGGAACACCCACACCAAGGACTATAAAAGGAACAGAACACATGCAGTTATGAAACGACACAAAGCTGCAAAAAACCAGGGATAACTCAATCTGACAAAACACGATCAGTATGAGTGGTTCCTAACTTGTTGATGGTCTCCATTTCAGAACCCAACCCATTTCAAACCCTCTTCAAGAGATCTACCTCCAAACTTTGTTTGGCTATTTCAAGTGATGGAGAATGCAGTTGCACGGTTTTTCACTGATGCACTGATAAGGGAAGGTAGATGGCCAATACTGAAAGAGATTCATTGGCTAACCCAGGGGTCTTCAAACTTGACAACTTTAAGACTTGTGGACTTCAACTCCCAGAATTCCTGCTCCAATCATGTTAGCTCAGGAATTCTGGGAGTTGAAGTCCACAAGTCTTAAATTTGCCAAGTTTGAAGACCCTAAGGCTAACCAGTTTGGTCTCAAGCTTCCTTAAAAGCCCTACAAACAAACATGTAGTCCTCAATTTAGGATCAAAAATTGAATCCAAAATTTATGTCGCTAAGTGAAAATGTGTTAAGTAAATTTTGCCCCATTTTACAACTTTTCTTGTCATATTTGTTAAGTGAATCATGGCAATTGTTAAATTAGTAACACAGCGATTGAGTCTGGCTTCCCCATTCACTTTGTTTCTCAGGAGATTGCAAAGGAGATCACATGACTCTGGGACATTGAAACTGTCATAAATGTGAGTCAGTTGTCAAGCATCCAAATGTAAATCACATGACCATGGGGATGCTGCAACGGTCATAAGTGTGAAAAATGGTCAAAAGTCACTTTTTTTCACTGCTGTCGTAACTTCGAATGATCACTAAACAAATTGATGTAAGTCAAGGACTATTTGTATGGTAGAAGACTCCATGAAAGATTTTCTGCTCCCATGTGATTTTGCCTGCCACTAATTTTGTTGGCAGACCAGCTCATTTTTTCATAAAAATAGGTGAATGACTTCCTAACATACTTTTTGGAGTTTCAGCAGGTAGCATCACCTGGCTGACCTTAAAGTTAAGTAGGGTCAGGACAGATGGGAGAGCATGTGGAATTCAGACTGTTTGCTAAATTTATTTATTTATTTATTTATTTATTTATTTATTTATTTATTTATTTATTTATGGGACTTATATGCCTCTCCGAGGCTCAAACACAATCAAGACCACAATAAATACTTAAAAAGAATTAAACTAATGGTCCCAATTAAATACAAAACTTAAAATCCATCAAAATCTAAAACCACCCCACTCATGGGTCACAGCCGGATTGGTCAAACAACCAGGTCTTCAGGTCATGGCAGAAGGTGCGGAGGTCGGGGGCCAGGCGGAGCCCCAGGAAGTTGATTTCAAGTTAGGGGACCCGACAGAGTAGGCCGCGTCATCAGGGGACCGCCAGCCGGCATTGCCGGCTGATGGGACAAGGAGTCCCTGTCTATGACCGCACAGAGGCGGTTAGTGTTGATGTCGGCAGCAGTTGCTCCCTTAAGTAATAAGGACCCATGTCATGTAGGACTTTGTATGTTAAAGTTAAAACCTTGAATCTCACCGAGAGCAACCCGGCAACCATGCAGGCAGCGCACGGGAGGGGGCTAACATGGGAGAACCGGGGAACTCCCACCGCCAGCGCGCCGCATTTCACCAGCTGCAATATCTGGATGGTATGCAAGGGCAGTCCTAAGGTAGAGAGCGTTGCAGTAGTCAGTCATGAAGTAACAAGGGCATGGTGACTGTCACGGGGCATCCCGGTCCAGGAGCGGGCAAAGCTGGCCGAACCAGCGGACCTGGGCAAAGGCCCCCTGCAGCGGCTCCCACCTGCTCCTCCAGCGGGCTGTGCATCCAGGAGGACCCCAGGTTCCTCGCCCTATCCACAGGGGGCAACACCACTCCCCTATGGTCAGCGATGGACATTCCAAGCTGGACGGGATGCGGTATGTACAACCACTCAGTCTTGGCGGGTTGAGTGAAGCATGTTGCCGTCCATCCAGATTAGTACATCCAGACAGCGAGTCATCACGGAGAGGGCATCACTGATCTGGTTTGGGGTGGAGATATACAATTGTGTATCATCATATTGATGATACCTCACCCCAAAACCACGAATGATCTCACCCAGTGGTTTCATGTAGATGTTAAATAAGAGGGAGAGGACCGACCCTGAGGGACCCCACAAGTGGCCCTTGGGGCCGACCTCTGCCCCTGCCAACACCGATTGAGGCGCCCACGAGGTAGGAGGAGAGCCACCCGAAGAACAGTGCCCCACCCCCAACCCCACAGTCACAAGGATACCATGGTGATGGTATCGAAAGCCGCTGAGAGGTCTAATAGGACCAGGACAGAGGAAAACCCCTGTCCGTGCCTCAGAGATCATCCATCAGTGCGACCAATGCCGTCTCCGTGCTGAAACCAGGCGGGAAGCCCGATTGAGTACGGATCCAGGTAGTCCGTTTCCTCCAGGAAAAGAGAAATTGCCGAGCCACCACACTCTCAACAACCTTAGCCAAAAGCAAAGGTTGGAAACTGGAGCGAGATTGTCTAACACGGTGGGATCCAGGGCAGGCTTCTTCAGGAGGGCCTCACCACCGCCTCCCTTCAAGGCGGAGGGAAAGACACCCTCTCTCAAAAGCGTTGACAACTGCCGGATCCCAGGTGACCTCCCTGGCAGCATAAGCCAACCAGGAGGAGCACGGGTCCAACAAACATGTGGTGGAACTCAGAGCGCATAGTCCCATCCACTTCATCCTCCGAAACAGGATCAAACTCATCCCAGAACATAATGGCCAGACTACCTGTATCCCGTTCCTCCAACCACTGCAAATCAGAGGACAACCTGCTCCGAATCTGAGGCGATCTTATCCGACAGATATTGACCAAATTCCTCAGCTCTTCCCTTGTGGGTCGGCCCCTCCTCTGGACGAATGGGGAGTTGAGAAAATATTCCAGAAGACAACAATAGGAAATGGTTTATATATCATTTGCAAAATATAATAATACATGAATAAAGTCAGAGGTTTTAGTACAGTCCACAAAACTTTTACCATTCTCCCATTTCCATGCTGGCTGACTTTCAATAGCCTGCAGGGACTAGGTAATAAGTAAGTTATACATCTCACCCCAGGCCACATCAGTGGCGCCCGGCTCCATGATGTCCCGTTGTCTGGATGTGATGCGGATCTGGATGGACAGGAACATGCTTTGGCTCCATCGCCAAGACAGAGTGGTTGGGCATACCGACATCTCGGACCAGTCATGAGGTTCCATCTTTGGTCATGGGAGAGGTGTTGCCCCATGGACAGAACCACGGAACCTGGGGTTCCTACTGGATCACGGCTCAAGTTAGAGGAGCGGTGGGGCCATGGCCAGAGGGCCTTTGCCCAGGTCCAGCTGGTTTGCCAGTTCCGCTATCTGGACCAAGATGCCCTGTTGCATTCACTCAGGCACTTGTCATCTCTACGACTTGACTACTGTGCTCTCTCTATTTAGGACTGCTTGCATACCATCGGAGCTCCAGCTGGTGCAGAATGCGCTCGCGGGTTGTGATGGGAGCTTCCTGGTACTCCCATGTTACATACCCTTCCCGTCGACCATTGGCTGCCAGTTGCCTTCTGGTGAGATTCAAGGTTCTGGTATTAACATTCAAAGTCCTCACAAGGCGCTGGGTCAGGGTATTTATGAGAATGACTCCTGCGGCATCGAATACCAACAACCCTGTATGAAGCGCTGAACAGGGTACTGTCTGTGACCCAGTGTCGCTTGTAGGTGACCCGGGGAAGGCCTATTCTGTGGCAGCTCCCGCTTTGTGGAACCAGCTTCCCCTGGGGCTCATTTGGCCCCGTGTTACACCTTCTTCTGCCATGACTTAAAGACCTGGCTGTTTGGACAGTCAGGCTCTGCTGACCTCCTGGGGGTGGGGTGATCCTGTTTTTAATTGTGGGGTTTTATATGAATTTGACTTGGTGGTTTAATATGGTTTTATTTAATTAATTTAGTGTGTAGTTTTAGCTGTGAGCCGCCTGAGTCCTTTTTTGGATAGGGAGCATACAATCAAATTAATAAATAATAAATAAATAAATAAGTAGTACCCTTCAAATCAATCAAATGGATGATTTGGATACTGAGAACATAACATTCAATGTTAGTCATATCTCCAGAAATCTTGCTGTGACCTCAAAGCAGCTTTTGAGTTATATCATTC
>CM019149.1:49415709-49506953 GCA_009733165.1 Naja naja
CAGCCAATGAGTGCAGGGTTTCTTCCCGCACTATTTAAACCAATACCATTTGACATTTTACAAGAACAGTTCAAATAAACCAATAACATTCAAACCTACATACATAACACCTCCCCACTAGGTTCAGTCCATACCAAACCCAACCTATCTAATGTATTCCTTTAAATTGGTGGGCTCTTACGATGTACGTTGAGACCTTCGTGGTTCAGAAGTTTTAACGTTCTCACCCAGTGAGAGAGAATGTGTCTACTGACATTTCCCTGTTGGGACTTCCTGAGGAAAGGACCCTGTTAGACTGTTAGAATCTGGTCTCTCCTCCCAACCCATCTCCATTCCAATGTCAGCACCCAAGTCAGGTAGTGATGTGCAATCTTCCACTTCTAAGGATGGATCTTGGCTTTGTGACAGGGTTCGGGATGGTTCCTGTGATCAATGGCTCGTTACACATGGGGTTGATTCCTGTTTGCTGATTTTCCTCCTGTTCCCTTCCCCTAGAGGGAACATCAGGTGAGGACCTAGAGAGAGGACAGGGTTGATGTTCCTGAGAACCTGGATCTAAGTTGGTCAATGTGCCTGCTCCAGAGGAGGCCATCCTCTGTTTGTACCCTGTAAACGAGGGGCCCGTGATGTGAGTTATTTCAGCAGGAATCCACAAAAGGTTCACCTATAAGGTTCCTAGCATAGACAGAATCTCCCACACTAAAGAACGAACTTTGGAAGTGGAATCCAGTGGTGCGTTGGGTGCGTAAGTGGGATGAAGGCGGTCAAGGGGAGACCTAAGTTTCCTGCCCATCAACAACTCTGCTGGGGACAAGTTATTTGATGGGCTAGGAGTGATGTGTTGAACACTAAGAAGTTTTTCAAGCTTCTCAGTGATGTCCCCAGGACCCAGCTGCTGAAGCTTCTCTTTGGTGAAGCGTACCATGCGTTCAGCCCGGCCATTGGCGAAGGGTGCCAGGGGCAGTGAGGGCATGTCTGATGCCCTGTTGAGCTAGAAAGGATTCAAAATGTTAGATGTGAATGAGGGCCATTGTCAGAAACAAGGACATCTGGTAACCCATGGGTGACAAACAATTTTCTGAGCTGCTTGATGACAGCCTCAGTTGTAGTGGATGTCATGGGAATTACCTCTAGCCATTTAGAGTATGCATCTACTAGCACTAGAAAAGTGTGCCCTCTTGTAGGGCCTGCAAAATCAATGTGGATTCTAGACCATGGCCCCCTAGGACATTCCCATTCCTGTGTGGGGGTGAGGTGGGGGCAGGCCTGACTACCTGGCAATGGGACAAGATGCTACCCAGTTTTCAACCATTTTGTCAATACCTGGCCACCATACATAACTCCTGGCCAAACCTTTCATCCTTACAATCCCAGGATGACCCTCATGTAACATTTCCAAAACCTCCCTTTGCAGTTTTGCAGGAATAACCACCCTGTTACCCCACAAAATACATCCTCTTAATACAGATAATTCAGTTTGCCTGGACTTAAAAGGTTGGGCAAGGTGAGGTAGATCTTGAAGAGGCCAACCTTTCTTAATCCAGCCTATAACAGGTGCTAATACAGCATCTTTGGTAGTTTCTCTGGCAATCTCAGCAGCATGGACTGGAAGCTTAGCCGGTCTCCAGGAAAAAGGTGTGAGTTTCAAGTTCAAGTCCTCCTTGTGGCAAGGTGGTGGGCAACGACTCAGTGCATCAGCATGTCCAATGTCCTTGCCAGGCCTGTGAATCAGTTTGTATGAATAGGCTGCAAGAAATTCAGTCCACCTCAGCATTCTTGGTGACAGGATATTAGGTGTAGGTTTGTCTCCTGCCACAATGCCTAATAAAGGTTTGTGATCTGTAACAATGGTGAATGACCTGCCATACAGATATTCATGAAATTTCTTAACAGCTGCAACAACTGCTAAAGCCTCCTTGTCCAATTGGCTATAATTCCTCTCTGCTTTGGACAAGTCAGTAAAAAAAATGCAATTGGGGCTTCCCTTCCATTGGGAAGCTGTGACTCAACCCCACTCCAAGGGGATGCATCACAAGTCAGAACAACAGGCAAATTCTCAGAGAATTGTATCAACACAGCATCAGGCGTGATTAGTCTCTTAATACTGTTAAATGCTGACTGTTCCTTCTGCCCCCAGATCCAAACAGCTTTCTTATCAAGCAGGCGATGTAAGGGCTCAGCAATAGATGCTTTGTGAGTAGAAACATGTGGTAAAAGTTAATAAGTCCAAGGAAGGCTTGTAAATCTGCCTTGCATCGAGGTTTAGGGCTTCCTTGATTGCTTTAACCTTGGCATGGTAGGATGGATGCCATGCTTGTCAATCATATACCCCAGAACTCAACTCTGTCTGTTTTGAGTTTACATTTGTCTTCCTTGACTTTTAAACCCGCTTTTCTGAATCTGGAAAGGACTTCTCTGAGTCTTTCTTGGAAGCTGAGTGTCATTTTCAGCAGAGATTAATACATCATCAAAATAAGGCACTACCCTGGCAGTCCTTGCAACATTCTTTCCATAAGGCTTTGAAAAATGCCAGGTGCCACGCTTACTCCAAATTGTAGTCTTTTACATTTGAAGGCACCTCTATGAGTCACAATTGTTTGTGCCTCTGCAGTGGCATCATCAACTATTGTTGATGATATGCCTGAGCTAAGTCAGTTTAGCAAATACTGTACCCCTGCCAGGGAATGGAGCAGATGATGCACAACTGGTACAGGATATCGCTCTCTGCTTTGCAGCGCATGGTTAAGTGTCCCCAGTCACCACAGATTCTCACTGACCCATCAGCCTTAATAGTGATTTTGTGGGGTGAGTTTCATTCTTGCCATTTGCTTCTAAATTTAAGCCCCATTTTTCAGAATTGTTGGTGGAGTTCTGGATGATTTGCAGACTCTGGCTATGTGACCCGTTTCTCACAACATAGGCAAATGGAGTCAAAGAACTTGCATTCAGCCAGCGGGTGGCCCCACAGCCTCTGCAATAGAACCCTTGCCTGTTTTCCCAGAGTCTTTTCTTTTCTTCATTCTGAGTTTAAAAATCCTCCTCCTCTGTCTCACTGCCATCAGAATCAGAGTCTATTTGTTCGCAATGAGCTGTTGTGGATTTTCCCCATCAGAATGGCTTGAGGCCTGGCTTGAGGCCTTGTTAATCTTTTCATGGCCGCAGCTGAGGACTTGGTGGCTTCCGCTGAAACAGCTTCTTCAATGGCCTCTTTAAACGTGTTCTTAGGTTTCATTAAAAGTTTGCTTTGTAAGACCTTAACTTTTAGGCCTAAAACAAACCGATCACGCATGGCCTCTTCTAAGTTAGTAAAGTCACAAGCACCCCAATGTCCCTTAAACTTGCCATGAAGTCATTAACATTCTCGCTATCCCCTTGATCCCGACGTAAAATTCGTGTCTCTTAATGAGGCACGATACTTGTGGGCGAATGGGCTTTAAAAGTTTCTCAAATCGGGCCATTCCATTACCTTCAGCTCTGCTGTTCCGCCAACGCCTTCGCCATTTTGAAGACTGCCAGACCGAGTGCGTGAGAAAGACCGCCCTCTTCCGTCTCTCGGGGATGCCGGCGGTCGTTCCCCTCCAGGAACATATGGAAACGATCCGCCTCGATTTCCAGTCTTCCGTCGCTGGATCGAACGGTGCTGGGGGGGTGTTCAGCGCAGCCATCTCGCTCAGTTGCTTGTTTGTCGCGTCGTCTTCTCTTCAGGGAAATCCATCCAAGCCAGTGTTAAGTTTGCATGAAGAGTCAGGCGAGGAGTTCCAGCAAAGACTTTATTAAGTGACTACAGCTCGAATAGACCCATCCAGGCTTGGCTACGGCTGCTTCTTATAGCCTGCAGCCGTAGCTGCCAGCCAATGGGAGTGCAGGGTTTCTTCCCGCACTATTTAAACCAATACCATTTGACATTTTACAAGAACAGTTCAAATAAACCAATAACATTCAAACCTACATACATAACACATTCTATCCAATGGGATTAGATAGATAGGTAGGTAGGTAGGTAGGTAGGTAGGTAGATAAGTAGGTAGAGAGGTAGATAGATGATAGATAGATGATAGATGATAGATAGATAGATAGATAGATAGATAGATGATGGATGGACGGATAATAGGTAGATAGGTAGATAAGTAGATAGGTAGGTAGAGAGGTAGATAGATGATAGATATAGGTGATAGATAGATAGATAGGTAGGTAGGTAGATAGATTGACAGATATAGATATTGATATAGATGTTATAAGAGAGGAGATTAAACTTACAATACTTAAAATACAAGTCAATATAACACTCCTTTTTAAACCAGTGAATACCCAAACAAGATCACCAAATCTTCAAAAGAATAATGCCTTAAAATCTGTACATACTAGCTTCTCCAAGGGAATATAAAACAGAGCTGTACAGTCCTGGGAATAAGAATGGGACAGACTGGAAAGAAAGAAAAAAGCCATGGAAGTCACCCCCGATCCTTTTTTCTTCTGGACAGCATCATAATTAAGAACATAGAGATGAAGGGGAGGGCAGTTAACCCATTCCTCTTCTTGATGCCAACATTTGCAATGCAAGCTGTAAGTACAGCATCTCTGAGAGTTAACTGTAAAAAAATCACCAGCAAAAATAATTTACCAGGGCAAACTTACAATTTGCACCCACTATCAGTGATGGTTTATTACCATTTATGTTTCTTGGGGAGGAATGGGAGGGGAAGTCAGATATAATTTTGGAAAGAGGCAGAAGAAAAACCTAAGCAAGTGTAAGGAGACTCACAACCGCTAGCTTATGAATCCCCGTAAACCATGTTCTTTGTTTGGGGAAGGGATTGGCCAAATAATTGGGAAAGCATGGGTCTTCTGTTGAATGCTGCTTTTTATGATATTTATTTTCCTAAAGTACCTAGTATGTAGCATAATAATGGGTGTCCCATTTTGGAGGGGTCTAGTCAGGGGTGGGATTCAAAAGGGCCTTGGTGGCTCAGGCTGTTAAATGCCTGCTGTCTACAATTAAGATCCAGCTGTCTACAATTACTGTAGGCTCGAATCCCACCAGGCTCAAGGTTGACTCAGCCTTCCATCCTTTCGGGGTAGGTAAATTGAGGACCCAAGATTGTTGGGGGCAATAAGCTGACTTTGTAAAATGCCGCTTAGTAATAAGCATATACAATGGAATGAAGGCTATTGCTGAGCACACTGGGTTGTATCCCAAAAAATTGTAAGCCGCCCTGAGTCTTCAGAGAAGGGAGGCATATAAATGTAATTAAAAAAAAATGTTTAACAACTGGTTCTGTGGACATGGCTTTGGTGGTGGGCATGGCTTGGTGGTCATGTTATTGGCTGGGTGTGGCCAACTCAATATTATTTATTTATTTATTTATTTATTTATTTATTTATTTATTTATTTATTCGACTTATATGCCGCTCCCTCTCGAAGACTCGAGGCTTACAATTAAAATAGAACAGTGAATAAATTAAATTAATTAAAAAGATATTAAACATTTAAGCTGAATTAACGTTTAAAACCCCAATTAGATAACCCCAACCCAGGAGAGTCAGCACAACCCAGATTGTAGGAAGAGCCAAGTTTTCAAATCATGGCGGAAGGAGCGAAGATCGGGAGCCAAACGGAGCTCAATATCACTCACATCGAGGCATGCATCTCCTCGCCTGGCCTCTCATGACTGTGGGGATGCTGCAACAGTTGTAAGTGTGAAAAATGGTCATAAGTCACTTTTTTCAGTGCCACTGTAACTTTAAATGGTCACTCTACACAAGCAAAGTACCAGCAAAGGAGGGGAAAAAAACTCCAGAGAAGTTCCTGAGACAGGAAGTCTAGTCCTGCCAAGAATGTAATAAGGGTTCATGGAGAGGCAGTTTCTGTAAGCAACACCAGAATGTTTCCTTCCTGCCTTCCTTACAGGATTAGGCCAGTAATTTCTTCTAACAACCCGTTCTCCGAACTGCTTAGAATGTTAACAACCAGTTCTAGCAAATAGGTGCGAACTGGTAGAATCCCACCCCTGGGTCTAGTAGACTAATACACCTTCATTCCAACTGCACATCTTTTCTTTTTATCTGTTTTAATATTGATTTTAATGCTTTAGCTTTTGATGTCTGATGCTTTTATGTTTTAATAATCTGGCTATTTTATTCTGTTATTTATGATATTGTAAGCTGATGGGTGGCATACAAATTTAATAAATAAATAAAATAAACATCTTTACTCTTAAATATTCGCATCTTTTCTTGATTTTCAAGTATATCAACTCTGTATTGCAGGGGTCCCCAACTGCCGGGCTGCAGACCGCTACTGGGTCACAGCCTGTTGGGAAGAACCAGGCTGCGCAAACTTCCTTTACACATGTGCGGGATTAGGTTGACTGTGCAAACCCATTCCATCCCCACCACCACCACCACACACCACCACCAGGCTCTGCAGTCAAGAAGGTTGGGCACTGCTGCAGTGGTGGGATTCAAAAAATTTTACTACTGATTCTGTGGGTGTGGCATGGCTTGGTGGGCATGGCTTGTTGGGCATGGCAGGAGAAGGATACTGCAAAATCCCCATTCCCTCCCCATCCCACTAACCTGCTTTCCAGCTCTGTTCTCCTTTGCAGGGCAACAAAAGAAGACCCAGCCGATCAGCTGGGACTCGGGAGGCAGAGAATAGATGGGGGCAGGGCCAGTCAGAGGTGGTATTTACCATTTCTCTGAACTACTCAAAATTTCTGCTACTGGTTCTCCAGAACTGGTCAGAACCTGCTGAATATCACCTCTGAACTGCTGCTATATTTCATGCATCACCCAGAGAAGTCTTTAATATAGTAGCTCTACAAATACTCTTTGGGTTGCTGACTACTAATAGTGTTCTATAACTTTTGCTAATTCTGCCTTTCTGCAAATCACAGAAATGGCTCCTCTGCCACTTGTACTTGAATTGGGAAATGAATTCAGCTTCAATGAAGCAAAATGATTCACTTATCTCTTCCCTATGGGTGTTGAAGTAAAAAAGAAAAGTAGACCCACTAAATTAAAATTTAACATTTAATATATTTTGCAAGTACTATTCATACTGACACAAGGATGGAGATAAGATTTGAAGTGGCCAAGCTTCAGACCCATGCATTCATTGATTATTGTGATTATTTCTTTTCTAGAATCTGCACTTCCAAGGTGGGTAAAATGAGGACCCAGATCATTGAGAGAAATATGCTGACTCTGTAAATGCTTAGAGAGGGCTGTAAAACACTGTAAAGCAGTATATAAGGCTAAGTGCTATTGCTATTGCCACTTATTTATTTATAAATTATGTTTATATGATCACTGATCTTACAATGAAGTGACTCTCAGCAACATACAAGGCTAAAAACAAACATACAATTTAATATTAATATTATTATATTTTTAAAAAATTTCCTTAGCGTCTCATCAAAGCTACCTGTTTGGGGTTTTTAAAATGGTGGTTTTATACCAGCATATAATTGTCCATATAATGATGGTATTAATACAGACATAGACTGAGCATAACTTGAACTCTACCAATAAAAGAGAAGGTAATCGATACCTTATTTTGATCTTTTTGGCACAGTTTAGAGAATAAACATCACCAAAAGCCAAATATGTTTTCCTTGTTAATCAAATCTACAACATAGATGAATGCAATGTTAGGGTTCATAAGCAAGTTGAAAGAAAGCCAAATACAATTGTGCCATTAGAACCATTTTTTATTACAGAAACTTTCTCATTGTTGACTCTCCTGCCACCTTGAATTTTTAGATTACAATGCAAGGGAATCTCTTTTTTCCTTTGTATTTGTCTCCTAATCCAAAGCATCTATCTTTTGGGATTGTTTATATGTGTGCCTTTATCTTTCACAAAACCTTCTGCGCATGTGGGTATCTTGTTAAAGTCAGTTGAGCCTTAAGGAGTGTGACAATTTTCACACCAGGCATCTTTATTACAGATTTTAAACCACTTTTTTTTTAATGGGTGGTCTTTGAAATATCTTTCATGGAACAATAATTCCCTCTTTCTTTGTTTTTCTATAATCTTAAGGATCATTTTCACCACCATTCATTGCACATATGTATGTTCTTTTTGCTGCAGATACTGAAGGGCTTAAATGAGCTCTGAAGATAAGAAATGGGAATACAGTAAGTATTGTTATTTGATGTCTGATTTTGTAGGAACATTGAGTGTTCCATGTCACATGTGTCCGTGTGTCTCTCTGTGTGTGTATAATTTCATATATATATATTGAACCACCCAGAAAATGCTTCTTTCCGAATGGATCAAAAAAAAAATTCTCCATTTCAGTCCATAGAAATCAGTCAACTATATCTTTGAAGCAATGCTTTCCAGTAAGTTAAAAGAGCTGTTTCTGAAAAATATTTTCAGTTGGATCTTCAGTTAGATTTAACTTATTTGGGGGGGAGAAATTGAGAAATCACTCAGAAATCTTTCCAATTAATCCTGTGGTTGATCAACTCTTTATTTTTCCTAAAACTTTTGCAAATTTGTTATATTTATCAAATTTCTGTTTTTAGCAAACAGACACAATGCTACAGAATACCCTTTAGTTGGATAGTAAATAAAAGTGTGGGAAATGGCATTGGGTGAAAAATTGACACATCGACACATTTTCTTATCTACCTTAGAACTAAGAATATTTAAGTATTTGCTTTTTTTAAAAAAAAAATCCTTTTTGATTATTCTGTGTCTTCTCTAACTCTTTCATGCTTTTACTTTGAAACAACAATTAAAAAGAGGAAAATCAGCAAAGTAGATATGATGACAAAATTAGGCGTGCACCTAAAAGTCCCATAAGCTTCAATACTAAAAGCAGCATTTTGCATAGTACATAAATATTAAACATATCCCAATGAATGCATCATGATATATACTTGGATCTGTTCCTATAGAACTGCAGCTTATAGTAAGTTGTTCTTCTGATCATACAGAATGGTAAATTCTGCCTCCTCCTCCTCCTCCTCCTTCTTAGATTGTGTATAGTAAAAGTACACAATCTTGAGACCCAGAGTTGCAAGTGGTCCCCAAAATATTCACTATGACTCCCTCCCCCAGAGTCCACCTAGAAATTACGGTCAAAACTGTATTTTAATGTAACAAAAGGCGAACAAATTCCATTATCTACATTTCATTTAACTAATTTCAGTTTAAATAGTGCAACCTTAGATTTTTTTTTAAAAAGAGTTTACAAGAACATTTTTTGTTTTGTTGCTTTTAATTGCTTTTCATTTTCCTTTCCAAAAATGGAGATAACAATAAAAGCGCTTCACATAGAAGTAAGTGAGCAGTTTTTGGTTACAAAGGAGTCTTCGGCAAAATAAATGATAAAGCTATCAATTAGCTACTGAGGTTTTTCTAATGATATCACAAGGACGTTGTCTTATTGTCAACGTGGCCAGCAACCACAAAAAATGATTGTTTTTTACTAGCAAAAATGATGCACAGGGAGACTCTAATCTATTTCATGTGCTTGATTTTCCTCTCTCAACAAGATCCTCATCCAAGAAACATATTAGGTGGTTTATATTTAATAGGGATCTTATGGGCCCATCAAAAAGTGCATCTATTTGCTATGGAAATATCAATTAAGATAAATATAAACTAATGTGGTAATCAAATAACTTTGATGGATAACATAAACCCCTTTCCCTCTCCCCAAAGCTGAACAGGCATGCTAACAAATCTATTTGATCAATATATGGGATGTGAAAAAAAGGAAAGACAAGATTGACTGATGACTAAAATGAAACTGACACAAATAGGCTGACAGCCAGTTTCAAGTCTCTTTAGGGCAAATGCAATTAACTTAGAATAATAGACTTGAATTTGATGGTTAGAAATGCATTTTTATTAACAATCAGAATCTGAATTATGTGCACTTATGAATCAAATGGTACTTATATTTAGCACATGTGTCTATATACATCTATTGAAGTGTATCTCTAAAAAAAAAAGGAAGAACGTTGCTTTTAAGCACCAGACTGAAAACACAAAACTAGGGGGATTTTAAATAGAAGGGTTCATCCAAGCATATCGTTAAATATACCACGTATACAAGTACACAAGTAAATTATACTGAGATAGATGTATAACAAAGATCATTGCTTTCCTTCACCCAGCCAGGTTCCTAAATTCCTATGTCTTTAGGGATATATATCTACAATCAGGGATTTTTACCAATTTCCTTCTGAAGAAGAGAAGTCATTACTAGAAAACTATGCTCATTTTCCTTAGCTTAATAGCTTTTTAAAATGATTCATTTAGGGAGGAAGAGATTAACACTTTATTTACCAAGCATTTTATTCGACTCGCAATGCAATCTCAATGACATTTGTCATCCATATGGAACTTATTGTTTCATAAAAATAGTGGTGTGAACAGGTTTCCTGCGACATGTTACTACTGCCGTTATTTATAATTTGTGAATTTGGAGGGTGGGAGGGTAGGGGGAGGCTGTTTGGGTTTTTTTAAAACAAGAAAAAGTCAAAACCAGTAAGTTTCACATGGTTTTAATTCACAGGCTAATAACAACCACAGCAGTTTTTATCTTATTTTAAATAACATTATATTCATTGTTGAAAAAAATACCTAATCTCTTTCAGCAAATCGTATAAGAACAGGTAGAGAAAGAAAACAGGAGAATTTTTCTGACGGATGGGTGAGCCAAAACAAGAGTGTAATTCCATAGAAAGTTAGTAGTAGTCAGTTAGTAGTACAAGGAGAGTTGAATTCTACAGCTAAAATAGAGCCAGGATCAAACTCAAGTCTGTGGACAGAGTTAGTTTGCAATATTGCATTCTAACCACTATGCCAGTAAGGGTCCTAATGTCAGGTCTGACTAGTAGTCACACACAAAATCTTTGGCTTGCATAAGATGGGTTTTTAAGTTGGCTAGTGGGTAATCTTTAATGAATGGCATATTTTGAAAGATAAATCTGATTCATCGTATAGTTTGTTTATATTATGACAGAGACTTCATGACCCTTGAAATTCTGATATTTGCCCCTGAAACCACATTACATCTCATTTTCATTGCACTAGAACATTGAATTTGTATCCTCCAAGAAGCATAAAGCTATTTATATAGTCTTATGAATTAGCTTGAGTTGTTCTGGAAAATTGAAAATTGAGGCTGCACCTCAATTCAGATCATAAGCCTGAGTCTTTATGTTTGGGGTTCAATTTGGGGTTTTAATCCTAAAATTAAAATTTAAGATTATATTGCTCTGGTTTTTTTTTTGTGTGTGTGTGTGTTTTAACTAAATTTAAAAAATTAAAAATTAATCTAAGATTAATCTTAAAGATTAAAATGTGGAATGCCAGGAATCTAATATTTAGCCAAGAAATGACTTAAGGAAGTCATTTCTTGTCTTTTAAGACTCAACCCAACCTCTTTTTCAGGCAGAGATTTCTCAACCAACATGCTAGGATTCTCCTAAGTCCACCTCCAGGTTAAAAAAGAAAGCCTATCTCCAACCTTTTCTCATGCCCACAAGACTGCAAAACAACTTGTAAACATTTCAAAACACAAATAGAAATTAGATTTTAAAATAGGCTATGCCTTAAAATCAAAGTTTAATTTTTCAGTTCCCTTTTCAAGATACTAATTGAAAATTACATCCGAGGTATGATAAATAAGTAACTGTTTTTTCACACTGATAAACTTCCTTATCATTTTATATAATGTGCGATAAATCAAAACATTTGCATATTCTTGGGGAAGATGTTATCCTTATAGTTTGATTTAAGAACATGATCTCCTTAACTTGAACCAGAATTGTGCATCTTTTTCCAAGACAACAATTTTAAATGTTCAGTTGTTTGTTGGAAGCTACAAAAGCAAAGTGATTACTGATTATGTGTCAGCCTGGTGGTGTTAACTCTTAGCAACTACATTGAGATTTCCCCAGGATATCCTTTCGATTTTCCAATGGTGCACCCAGTGTTACAGTTTTCTTCATACAGCCAGATCTTCCCATAATGTATCTGAAACACGATAATTTGAGCCTGGTAATTTGGGCCTCAAGTAAGAACTTTGTGTTAATTTGTTTGAGGATCCATTTGTTTGTTTTCTGAAGAGCCCCGGTGGCGCAGTGGTTAGAATTACAGGCTAACTCTCCCCACAGTCTGGAGTTCAATCCTAATGGGCTCAAGGTTGGCTTAGCCTTCTATCACTCTGAGATCGATAAAATGAGGACCCAGATTGTTGGCGGCAATATGCTGACTCTGTAAACTGCTTAGAGAGTGTTGGAAAGCACTATGAAGCAGTATATAAATCTATTATTGCTATTGCTATTGACTATCTATGATATTCTCAATAGAAAATGTTGGTGCCAAGTTAAAAAGCACCAACATTTTCTATTCCTTCAACATCTAGCAAGTCACAGGAAATAAATATCTTTTCCAAAGCCTTCACTGCTGTTTTATTAAATGTCAGTCTATGCTGTATTTCTTGCTACTGGTTCCTTTGTTGTTGATAGTCTATCTTATCAGCAGAAGCTGTCCACCATTACAGTTTTAATTCTAAGTGTGGAAGCTGGATCTGTTTACATTTGACCTTCCCTTATATATAATTTTAGGAGAATACAGTAAAGGCCTGGAGACTAAAACATGAAGAATGGTTGCAGGATTTGGGGTTGGCTAGTCTAGAGAAAAGAAGGACTGGGGGGACATATCAGTATTCCAGTATTTGAGAGCCTGCCACAAGAGGAGGGGGACAATTTATTTTTCAAAGCACCAAAAGGCAGGACAAGAAACAATGGATGGAATCTAATCAAGGGGAGAAGCAATTTGGAATCGAGGAGAAATTTCTTAACAGTGAGAACAATTAACCAATGGAACAGCTTGCCTTCAGATGATGTGGGTGCTTCATCACTGGAGGTTTTTAAGAAGAGACTGGACAGTCACTTCTCTGAAATGGTATAGCAATAGCACTTAGACTTATATACCACTTCACAGTGCTTTAGAGTCCTCTGTAAGCAGTTTACAGATATATTGCCCTCAGCATATTGCCCTCAACAATCTGGGTCCTCATTTTACTGACCTCGGAAGAATGGAAGGCTGAGTCAACCCTGAGCTGCTCAGATTCAAACTCCTGGAGTGAGCAGTGAGTTAGCTTGCAGTACTGCATTCTAATCACTGTGCTACCATGGCTCTTTTATAGGATCTCCTGATTGAACAGGGGGCTGGACTAGAAGACCTCCAAGGTCCCCTCTAGCTCTATTCTGATTCAGTAGCCTAGCAATTAAGATGCTGGGCCTATTGACCAGAATATTGGCAGTTGAGACCTAAGTGGCATGTGATAGCGTGAGCTCTTGTTCTTACCCTGGCTCCTGCCAACTTAGCAGTTCGAAAGCATGCAAATGCAAGTAGATAAATAGGTACCACTTCTGTGGAAAGGCAACAGTATTCTGTGTGCCTTGATGTATAATCATGCTGACCACATGACCATGGAAGCATCTTTGGACAACACTGGCTCCCTCAGCTAGGAAATGCAGATGAGCACCATCTCCTAGAATTGGATATGACTGGACAAGGGAAATCTTGACTTTTATCTATCTATCTATATCTATATATCTATCTACCTCTACCTCTACCTTTACCTCTACCTACCTACCTACCTATCTATCTATCTCATTTTAGTCCCTTTTTTGCTGTGCTACTTAACTTTCATTGCTAGGGCTTGTAGATCATTTGCATTTTGACTATCAGTGGTGTCATCAGCAGAGCACAAGATATTCTTCTTCCATTTTTTAAAACCACATCACTTATTTTTTCCATCCAGTTTCCCTCAATATAAATGTTGCTTACTGTTAAATATTTTCACAAGTGGAAAGATATCAGCGAACCCATTCATTTGTTTGCAAGATCATCAAGATTAAATTCATGTTTCACAAGGGAAAATAATCTTGGGAAATTTATTTAGAATCCTCAACTGAAGTTTCCTTCAAGGTGTAAAAGGACAGTATTAAAAAGTTCCAGAATACTTTAGTAAAGGCAAACAGCAAGACACCAGTTGCAAATAAGATGACTTCTTGCACATTATCACAACAGAAGATATGAAGCATCTAAAAGAGGACAAACCACATTGCATAAAATTAGCATATGTTAGCTAAGTAACATCAGTGCATATTAGAACCTAATTAAATATATTAGAATGCATCACACCATAGAGGAGAAGACTGAAGCCAGGTGGCCTGGCTGTCAGCTCAGTTTGCTTTTGAACAACTTCAAGGCCCCTGTTCTGTCTTCTTATGCCTCTTAATCATTAAATCAAATTTGGACTGGAATAATATAGGGTATCTTTACATAGAAATTTGTCCTCTGCAAAATAAATTGCAGGCACACTCCTTTCAATAAATTATCCTATGCATTTTCTTTTAGATCATGCTGGCTTTGTTGTTATGGGCTTCTGCTGCTATTCCATCACCTTGATGTAACCCCACACTGATTTGGCTATTGTCTGTACATACAGAGAGAAGGTTGTCAAATTCTAAATAAGACCTGATGCAGTTAAGAAGGCAGCTGAATAAGCCACCAAGTCTTACACATACAAAGCACTGCAAACTATTAGCTCTTTCTCCCTGAGAAGTCTTAATAACACATGTGGCTTCAAGTATTTCGAAGAACAGAAGGCAACTCTCGACCTAGTTTTTGTCTCGGAACAGTGGTGTAGTGATAGAGGGCAGGTCAGTTGTACGACACGGCCCGTCCCGTGGTCTGATCACTATCTCCTGTGGCTGGTCCTCCAACAGGCTGCCCCCCACTGCTGGGATGAGGAGCCACTCAGATGGTTCCGCCCCAGATGCCTGATGGACCCTGAGAGGTTCCAGGTGGAACTGGGGTCTTTTCCCACTTCCCTTGCCCACAACTCTGCTGAGGACCTGGTGGCCACTTGGCAGCAGGCTGCTACGGATGCCCTCAACAGGGTTGTCCCCATGCGTCTCCTCACACGCCGTGGCTCCCTGGTATACTGAGGAGCTCCGGGGGATGAAGCGCCGTCCGAGGGGCTTAGAGAGCAGGTGGAGATCCACCCGCTCCCAATCCGATCGAGCCCAGCTAAGAGCCCATATTAGGACTTACCTGGTAGCTATGAGGGTGGCGAGAAGGTCTTATCTCTCCGCCCTCATAGCGTCCACAGATAACCACCCAGCCACCCTGTTTAGGGCCACTCGCTCTCTCCTACATCCGGGGGAGGTGGTGGACCCATTGCGGGGAAGGGCTGAGGAATTTGGTCAATGTCTCTCGGATAAGATCGAGCGGATTCAGGGTGGGTTGTGTTCTACTTTGCAGTGGTCTGAGGATCGGGGTGCAAGCAGTCTGGCCGATGTGATCTGGGCTGAGTTCGATCCTGTTTCCGAGGATGAAGTGGACAGGATTATGCGGCGTCTGAGTTCCACCACATGTTTGTTGGACCCGTGTCCTTCCTGGTTGGCTTATGCCTCCAGGGAAGTCACCTGCGGTTGGCTCTGGGCAGTGGTCAATGCTTCGTTAAGGGAGGGTGATACCCAGTTATACACCTCCACCCCAAACCAGATCAGTGATGCCCTCTCCGTGATGACCCATTGTCTGGATGCGGTATGGATCTGGATGGACAGAAACATGCTTCGGCTCAACCCAGCCAAGACTGAGTGGCTGTACATACCGGCATCTCGGTCCAGTCAGGAATGTCCACCGTTGACCATAGGGGGAGTGGTGTTGCCCCCTGTGGATAGGGCGTGGAACCTGGGGGTCCTCCTGGATGCACAGCTTCAGTTGGAGGAGCAGGTGGGGGCCATCACTAGGGGGGCCTTTGCCCAGGTCTGGCTGGTTTGCCAGCTTCGCCCGTTTCTGGACCAAGATGCCCTGAGTACAGTCACTCATGTCCTTGTTACTTCCCGACTCGACTACTGCAACGCTCTCTATTTAGGACTGTCCTTGCATACCATCCGGAGATTGCAGCTGGTGCAGAATGCGGCTGCTCGGGTGGTGATGGGAGTTACCCGATTCTCCCATATTACCCCCCTCCTGCGCGGCCTGCATTTGTTGCCGGTTGCACTCCGGGTGAGATTCAAGGTTTTGGTTTTAACATTCAAAGTCCTATACGACATGGGTCCACAATATTTAAGGGAGCGACTCCTGCCGATATCGAGTGCCAACCGCCCTGTGTGGGCACACAGGCAGGGGCTCCTCAGGATCCCGTCGGCAAGCCAATGTCGGCTGGCGGTCCCCCAGCGATGAGCCTATTCTGTGGCAGTCCCCGACCTGTGGAACCAGCTGCCTCTGGGCCTCCGTCTGGTCCCTGACCTCCGCACCTTCTGCCACAATTTGAAGACCTGGTTATTTGACCAAACCGGGCTGTGACTGCCTCTCGGGGGGGGGGATAGTTTTGAATATTTTAAATTTGGTATTATTGGGCTTTGTATTTGTTTAATTCTTTTTTAGCTATTTATTGTAAATGTATGTTTTTAGTTGTGAGCCGCCCCGAGTCTTTGGAGATGAGGTGGCATTTAAGTCCAATAAAATAAATAAAATAAATAAATAAACTGCAGCAATGGCTTGAGTCAATGGCTAAATAATGCAAAACAACAACATTTATCTGGTAATTCTTGAAGTGGATGGAATGAACATTCTTTACTGCTTCAGGGAACAATGTCAACCCAAAGACTCAAGGCAAGACCAATTTTGCACCCCATATTTAATCCTCAATCCTTTTCTCTCACAAATGAAATGAGAAGCTTTGTGGTTGACCTTAATGGAAACAGGATCGAGCCCTTTCCATGTGAGTGGTGACATGAAAAGTGGTGTTATAGAGAATGATTATATTTAAAACAGCTTTGGTGTAATATCAATGTCAATGCCATTATTCTATCAGATGTAAATTTGCTGTGCTCTTGAACTCCAGTGGATTTTGTTAGCGATGTGAAAAAAAAATACTATTAAAACTGCTGTAAAGTTCTATTTTGCTTCAAATTGCTTCCTTATTTCCTAGCTCCCATTACAGTTCATTTAAGGACCGTTCAAAGTTACAACGGCAGTGAACAAAATGACTTATGGCCATTTTTCATACTTACAGCCATGGGTTCATGTGATCAAAATTCAAATGCTTGGCAACTGGCTCAAGGCAGTTGATGACAGTTGCTTCATTCCAGGGTCATGTGATGTCCTTTTGCAATCCTCTGACAAGCAAAGCCAATTGGAATCCAGATTCACTTAACCATGTAACCATGTTACTAACATAACAACTGCAATGATTCACTTAACAACTGTGGCAAGAAAGGTCATAAAATGGGGCAAAACTCCCTGAAGAAATGTTTCATTTAGCAACAGAAATTTTGGACTCAGTTGTGCTCATAAGTCAATGACTATCTGTAGTTGTTTGGAGTATATACTATCACATTAAAATGGATGAGCAATGGGGAGAAAAACACCTCACATCCATATTTTTGCTTCCCTTTTTTTCTTTGTGGTGCTTGTTATAACACATATTTATGCAACAATCCACTTTTGCTGAATTAGCATTTGACATTGCAAGCCTGAGTACCTGGCTATTTCTGTTAATTCATTCTCTGTCTCAGACCATTGGTCGCTCTTTCTGGTGGTGGCGAGTCATAAACAATCATTTGTATTTCCCTCAATGTTCCTGATATTCCTTTATTCCAGGACATTGTGGAAAATTAAAATGGATGGCTGGTTCTTTAATAAACTTGTGGTGAAGAAATCGTGTAGCTAACATAAAAGGTGGAATCCTAAAACTTGAATGGGTCTGGTTATCAAATGAGGAGCCATGGTGGTGCAGTGGTTAGAGTGCCAGAGGTAGTATTCAGCCAGTTCTGACAGGTTCTAGAGAACAGTGCGGAAATTTTGAGTAGTTCAGAGAACCAGTAAATACCACCTCTGGTTGGCCCCGCCCCCAACTATTTGCTGCCTCCCAAGTCCCAGCTGATCAGAGTCCCAGCTGATCAGCTGGGTCTTCTTTTGTTGCCCGCAGGAGAACGGAGCTGGAAAGCAGGTTAGTGGGGTGGGGAGGGAATGGGGATTTTACAGTATCCTTCCTCTGGAGTGAGGTGGAAATTGAGATTTTGCAGTATATCCTTCCCCTGGAATGGGATGGAAATGGGGATTTTACAGTATCCTTCCCCTGCCATGCCCACCAAGCCACACCCACCAAGCCACACCACACCCACCAAGCCATACCATCCCCCCAAGCCACGCCCACAGAACCAGTAGTAAAAAATTTTAGTATCACTACTGTAGAGTACTGCAGGCTACTTCTGCTGACTGCTGGCTGACTGCAATTTGGCAGTTCGAATCTCACCAGGCTTAAGGTTGACTCAGCCTTCCAACCTTCTGAGGTGGGTAAAATGAGGACCCAGATTGTTGGGGCAATATGCTGACTCTGTAAACCACTTAGAAAAGTCCGTAAAGCACCGTGAAGTGGTATATAAGTCTAAGTCCTATTGCTATTGCTAATATTAGTCAATTAGCTTTGTGGGTGAAGAGATTTGAATTGAAAATTGAAAATTTGCTATCCTCCATTGCAAATAAATGATTTTGAGGGTGGTCTAAAAAATAGCATGTTTTTCATACTATGGAGCCTCAGGAAATATTTCTGTTAAAATGAAAGTTTTCTCCCCCCAACACTGAGATACAATTTTGAACAAAGCAGAGAAGTTACTAGGCAATGAACACAAAATAAACGCAACTGAGTTTAAAGGAATTCTTGTCATTTCAAATACTTATAATGGAGAAACATTCATTCTGAGACAGACTCAGCCTAATCTGTGACCCAAATTCACTAAACAATTACAGAAAGTCCTCAACTTACAATAGCTCATTTAGTGACCGTTTGAAATTACAACAGCACTGAAAAAAGTTATGACTTATGACTGTTGGGCACAATGATCAAAATTCGGATGCTTGGCAACTGACTCATAGTTATGACGGTTGCAATGACCCGGGGTCATGTGATCATCTTTTGCGAATTTCTGACAAGCAAAGTCAATGGGGAAGCCTGATTCACTTAACAATCATGTTATCAAATTGACAACTGAAGTGACTCACTTAACAACCATGGCAAGGAAGGTTATAAAATGGGGGCAAAATTCACCACAAATGTCTCACTTAGTACCAGAAATTTTGGGCTCAGTTGTGGTCATAAGTCAAGGACTTCTTTTATCACAGAGGCGACTAAATACTAGAGTGAGTTTTGATCGAACTTGCAAACCAAAGGTAGGAAAATGGTTGGGGGAACAACATTCCAGTTTGACGAGAGTCAGAAGCCTGTTCTCTTGCCAGCAACAAAGCCCTTGATATGCAGATTTTCTCATACATTAATGGAATGACTGGCAGTACTCTGGAGAATAGGAAGTGTAATCTCAGAGTGCATTATGATGATGTATTGAAAGGGGAATATCTTTGCATTAACAAAACAAAACATGCATCAGTAAAAATCAGTAAAAATATAGACATGGAAAATATTTACAAGTATTACATTAGTGTCAAAACTTGGGCTACTCAAAAAATCTGAACTGACATGCAGTGGAACAATTAAGATAGAAGTGGCCATATTTATAAGTACATTGTTTGAAAAAGCTAACCCATGCTAGTTAACTTGGAATAACTCCTTATTATCATAAATCAGCATATGTTTAAATTACAAGAACCACCATTTCTATCCCTCAGCAAACAGAATCTGGAAACAGAATACTGTATGGTACCTACCTATCCAAGGTGGTATTCAGCAGGTTCTGACCAGTTCTGGAGAACTGGTAGCAGAAATTTTGAGAAGTTCAGCGAACTAGCAAATCCCAACTCTGACTAGAGATTTTACAGTATCCTTCCCCTGCCACGCCCACCAAGCCACACCTACAGAACCAGTGGTAAAAAAAATTGAATCCCACCACTGCTACCCATCATTTTTTTTAATTTTCTATGAACCCCTACTAGACCTCTATGAGACAAGATATTGATTTGGTATAAATGAATTCATTCCATTTCATTAAAAAAAAACCAAAATCAATAATGGAATTCAAGAGGCAAGAGAAAGACATGAGAAGCTATGTGTCAGGGCTCTGGCAGTTACCCCCATTTAAATCATGAGTCTCTAGCCAAACTTCCAAAACTTAAAGAAGATTTATTAGGAGTAAACATGTTGGTGCTGCCTGAGTGTAGCTGACTCTGAGGCACATCATTCATTGTCACCTTTGACCCTGGTTTTCCCCACCCCTGGGTGTATCATAATTCATATTCTCCAATGGGATACATCCATAGCCAAGAGTCATCAATCATACTCTCCAGTTAGAATTTTGCATGGCAGAAACTTTGGTCACCTAGAAATTATCTTTGAAAACATTTATGGAATGCAAGCTGCCTACTGCTTCCCCCTCCCTTTCTGTTGGCAACTCTAAAAAGACCATAGAAAAATTTTATAAGTTGACATAATGAAAGCTCTGTATGTTCTGAATAGCTGCATACTCAGTTGTAAGGGATGAAAAGAACAGCTGGATAGCTCTTATTGCAAGGTACTTCTAGATCAGGGGTGTCAAAGTGGTGACCTGCAGGCTGCATGTGTCACACACAGGCCACGACCGCTCCACCTCTGCAAAGGGGAAAAACATCACCATACATCACGTGATGGCAACATACACCGCGAGTGCGACATCAGTGTCCTAGTTCTTAAAAGTCTCTGTTTGCAACAATGGATATTTAAGTGTGCTTCCTGTTGTCCTTTACTCAGAAAAGGTATATAAGGTAATCATTTCTAATCAATTAGAAATTCCATTTATATAAAACACTACACAGAGCAAACAAAGAGTACAGTCAATTGGATGTAAAAAGTCCCAAATAGATCTCTGCTCCAAATCAGTACCCTTCTTTTTGATTTTCCTTCCAAAATCTGCTTTCTGAATTATCTGACTAAAAAAAAAATAAAGACGAATAATGAACATCATATGCTAACTTCACTCTTCCATGTCCTCATGACCAGGGGTGGGATTCTACCAGTTCGCACCTATTCATTAGAACCGGTTGTTAACATTCTAAGCAGTTCGGAGAACCAGTTGTTAGAAGAAATTACTGGCCTAATCCTGTAAGGAAGGCAGGAAGGAAACATTCTGGTGTTCCTTACAGAAACTGCTTCTCCATTAACCCTTATTACATTCTTGGCAGGACTAGACTTCCTGTCTCAGGAACTTCTCTGGAGTTTTTTTTTCTTCCTTTGTTGGTACTTTGCTTGTGTGGAGTGACCATTCAAAGTTACAATGGCACTGAAAAAAGTGACTTATGACCATTTTTCACACTTAAAACTGTTGCAGCATCCCCACAGTCATGAGAGGCCAGGCGAGGAGATGCGTGCCTCAGTGTGAGTGATATTGAGTTGGCCACACCCAGCCAATAACATGACCACCAAGCCATGCCCACCCAGTCACATGACCACCAAGCCATGCCCACCAACTAAGCCACACCCACAGAACCGGTTGTTAAAAAATTTGAATCCCACCCCTGCTCATGACCCTCTCTTGGGTGTCAACCTTGGAAACCATATTTCACTTAGAAGCTTCGAGACTGCTTAGTTGGAATGCTGACACTCTGACTGTTTAGAGAAAGTATATGTAAAAGGGGGACTTTACACAGAACCAAATAGGCTCTTCATGTGTCTGAGAATTATCACCAGTTTTGGGGACAGTATGGAGAGAGACTTTTGTTATGTATGTAGGTTTGAATGTCATTGGTTTAGTTTGAATTGTTCTTGTAAAATGTCAAATAGGATTGGTTTAAATAGTGCGGGAAAACCCTGCACTCTGATTGGCTGGCAACTACGGCTGCTGGCTATAAGAAGCAGCCGTAGCCCAGCCAAGTCGGGTCCATTTGAGCTGTAGTCACTTAATAAACTCTTCACTGAAGCTCTTGCGTCTGACTCTTCATGCAAACTTAACACTGGTGAAGGTGGGATTCCCCTGAAGAAGAGATGACGCGAAGACAAGCAGAAGAGCGAGATGGCTGCGCTGAACACCCCCAGCCCGTTCGATCCGGTGCGAAGACTGGGAATTGTATGCGGATCGCTTCCAAATGTATTTGGAAGGAAACGACCTCGCCGACATCCCTGAGAAGCGGAAGAGGGCGGTATTTCTCACGCACTGCGGTCCGGCAGTCTTCAAGATGGCGAAGGCATTGGTGGGAGCTGCAGACTTGAAGGTAATGGAATGGCCTGATTTAGAAAAGCTTTTAAGAGCCCATTACGCCCCACAAGGATCATGCCTCATTAAGAGACACAAGTTTTACCGTCGGGATCAAGGGGAAAGTGAAAATGTTAACGACTTCGTGGCAAGTTTAAGGGACATTGGGGGTGCTTGTGAGTTTACCAACTTAGAAGAGGCCATGCGTGATCAGTTTGTTCTAGGCCTTAAAGATAAGGTCTTACAGAGCAAATTACTAATGAAACCTAAGATCATGTTTAAGGAGGCCATAGAGGAAGGAGGCCATAGATTCAGAATGGAGAAGAAAAGGAAAGACCTTGGAAGAAAGAGGCAAGAATTTTATTGCAGAGGCTGTGGGGGGGGCACCCCCGCACTGAATGCAAGTTTTTAGACACCATCTGCCTACGTTGTGAGAAAAGAGGTCACCTAGCAAGAGTCTGCAAATCATCCAGAACTCCACCTAGTAGGAAGAAATTTCCTGAGAAAGAAAATGAGAAAATGGGGCGCAACTCAGAAGCAAATGGGAAGAATGAAACTCATCAAACAGTCACCATTGGTCATTCTTCACCCTTGAGAAGCAGAAAAGTACATGTGAAGGTATTCATTGAAGGAAGGCCTTGCCAAATGGAAGTGGACTTAGGCTCTTATTTACCTATGGTGTCATGGGACACTATTCACAGGCTACTTCCCAATATTCAGAAGAAACATTTCCAGAAGCAAGCACTGACTCTTAAAGACTACCAAGGAACAAGATTCCAGTAGTTGGAACAAGAGAATTCAATGAAGTTTAAAGGCCACACCAAGCGTTTGCCCCTGACCATCGTGGACAAGGATCACCCAAGCTTGCTGGGACTTGAGTGGTTCAATCCACTAGGCATTGAGGTGACTGGCATCAATCACGTGAGCAACTCTGAATGGGAGGAGGCCTTGAAGTCTGAGTTTCCAGAGGTCTTCAGCAAAGGATTGGGCAAGTATATGGGGACCCCTATCACTTTCATCCTAGATCCCAGGGTGCCCCCAATTCATTTAAAGCCCAGAAGGGTCCCCTTTGCTTTAAAGGAAAAAATTGATGTGCAATTAGATAAATTAATAGCTCAAGAGGTTTTAGAGCCCACTGACCACTCCAGATGGGAGACACCCATAGTCACACCAGTCAAGACTGATGGGTCAGTAAGAATCTGTGGGGACTATAAGGGGACACTGAACCATGCGCTGCAGCAGAGCGCATATCCAGTTCCAGTGGTGCATCATCTGTTACATTCACTTGGCAGGGGTACAGTCTTTGCCAAATTGGATCTGGCCCAGGCATATCAACAACTAACAGTTGATGATGCCACTGCAGAGGCCCAAACCATTGTGACTCATAGAGGTGCTTTCAAATGTAAAAGGTTACAATTTGGAGTAAGTGTGGCACCAGGCATCTTTCAAAGCCTTATGGAAAGGATGCTCCAAGGACTGCCAGGGGTAGTGCCTTACTTTGATGATGTGTTAATCTCTGCTGAAAATGACACTCAGTTACAAGAAAGACTCAAAGAAGTCCTTACCAGATTCAGGAAAGCGGGGTTAAAAGTCAAGGAAGAAAAATGCACTCTTAAAACTGACAAGGTTGAGTTCCTGGGCTATATGATTGACAAGCATGGCATCCACCCTACAGATGCCAAGGTTCAAGCAATCAAAGAAGCCCCTAGACCTAAATGCAAAACAGATTTGCAAGCCTTCCTTGGACTCATTAACTTTTATCACATGTTCCTACCTCAGAAGGCAACCATTGCAGAACCATTGCACAGATTACTTGACAAAAGTCTGTTTGGGTCTGGGGAGGAAGGAACAATCAGCATTTAACAGTATTAAAAGACTAATCACGTCTGATGCTGTACTGATACAGTTTTCTGAGAATTTGCCTGTTGTACTGACTTGTGATGCATCCCCTTTGGAGTGGGGTTGAGCCACAGGCTTCCCAGCGGAGAGAAGCCCCTATTGCATTTTACTCTGCACTTTGACCAAAGCAGAGAGGAATTACAGCCAATTGGACAAGGAAGCATTGGCAATTGTTGCAGCTGTCAAGAAATTTCATGTATGGGAGAACATTTACCATTGTTACAGATCACAAACCTTTGTTAGGCATTGTGGCAGGAGACAAACCTACACCTACTATCCTGTCACCAAGAATGCTGAGGTGGACTGAAATTCTTGCTGCTTATTCATACAAACTTATCCACAAGCCTGGCAAGGACATTGGACATGCTGATGCACTGAGTCGTTGCCCACTTCCTTGCCACAAGGAGGACTTTGAACCTGAAACACACACCTTTTCCTAGAAACTGTTGCCAAGCTTCCAGTGCATGCTGCTGAAATTGCCAGAGAGACTGCCAAAGACACTTTTGGCTCCTGTTATAGGCTGGATTAAGAAAGGTTGGCCTCTTCAAGATCTACCTCACCTGGCTCAACCTTTAAGTCCAGGCAAACTGAATTATCTGTATTAAGAGGATGTATTTTGTGGGGTAACAGGGTGGTTATTCCTGCAAAACTGCAAAGAGAGGTTTTGGAAATGTTACATGAGGGTCATCCTGGTATTGTAAGGATGAAGGGATTGGCCAGGAGTTATGTATGGTGGCCAGGTATTGACAAAATGGTTGAAAACTGGGTTGCATCTTGTCCCAACTGTCAGGTAGTCAGGCCTGCACCACCTCTCACCCCACACAGGAATGGGAATGTCCTAGGGGCCCGTGGTCCAGGATTCACATTGATTTTGCTGGCCCTACCAGAGGGCACACCTTTCTTATTATAGTAGATGCATATTCCAAATGGCTAGAGGTAATCCCATGGCATCCACCACAACTGATGCTGTCATCAAACAGCTCAAAAACTTTTGTAACCCACGGGTTACCTGATGTTCTTGTCTCTGACAATGGCCCTCAATTTACATCCAACCTTTTGAATCCTATTTAGCACAACAGGGTATCAGACATGCCCTTACTGCCCCTGGGCACCCTTCGCTAACGGCCGGGCTGAACGCATGGTACGTTTTACCAAGGAGAAGCTTCAGCAACTGGGTCCTGGGGACATCACTGAGAAAGTTGAAAAACTTCTTAGTGTTCAGCACATCACTCCTAACCCATCTAATAACTTATCCCCAGCAGAGTTGTTGATGGGTAGGAAACTTAGGTCTTCCCTTGACCGCCTTCATCCCACTTACGCACCCAACGCTCCACTAGATTCCACTTCCAAAGTTCACATGTTCAGTGTGGGTGATTCTGTTTATGCTAAGAACCTTATAGGTGAACCTTTGTGGATTCCTGCTGAGATAACTCAGATCACAGGCCCTCGCTCTTACAGGGTGCAAACAGACTCCTCTGGAGCAGGCACATTGATCAACTTAGAACCAGGTTCTCTCAGGAACATCGCACTTGTTCCTCTCTAGTTCCCTCACCTGATGTCAATTCTAGGGGGAAGGGGAGGAACAGGAGGAAAATCAGCAAGCAAGAATCAACCCTCGGTGTAACGAGCCATTACGACAGGAACTATTCCAAAACCTGTCACAATGCCAAAATCCATCCTTAGAAGTGGAAGATTGTACATCACTACCTGACTTGGGTGCTGACATTGGGCTGGAGATGGGTTGGGAGGAGAGACCAGATTCTAACAATCAAACAGGGTCTTCTTTCACAGGAAGTCCCAGTGGGAAATGTCAGCAGACACATTTCCTCTCTCACTGGGTGAGAATGTTAAAACTTCTGAACCACGAAGGTCTCAACGCATACGCAAGAGCCCCACCTATTTAAAAGAATACATTAGATAGGTTGGGGTTTGGTATGGACTGAACCTAGTGGGGAGGGGTGTTATGTATGTAGGTTTGAATGTCATTGGTTTAGTTTGAATTGTTCTTGTAAAATGTCAAATAGGATTGGTTTAAATAGTGCAGGAAAACCCTGTACTCTGATTGGCTGGCAACTACGGCTGCTGGCTATAAGAAGCAGCCATAGCCCAGCCAAGTCGGGTCCATTCGAGCTGTAGTCACTTAATAAACTCTTCACTGAAGCTCTTCGCCTGACTCTTCATGCAAACTTAACAACTTTCATGATCAGACTGCCATTTGCTGACTTCAAAGAAACATCTGGACATTGAAGATAGGCTGTGGGATGCAAAGGATGGACTAGCAAGCATGTTATGATATAGTCTATTATATTTTAGGAGATATTGATCCTACTTTTGAAGGGAGATAGACACTTTAAGCCTGGAAGCATGAAAAAAAGCACCCAAGAAGTTCATTGTGCAGAGTTAAACAATTGTTTTGAATGCAATCAAAATCCTCATCTTCCTAGAGAGTAATTGTTGGTTGTTGTCAACACAACACTAGACAAAGCAGATCAATGGCCTGGTTCTATATAAGATAGTTCCTCTTGTTCCTATGAAAAGCTAACAAGGAAAGAAAGAGAATGAATGCACCTTGTGAATCTTCTTGTTCCAGCCATTCTCTATTTATTATTGCTTATGTTCCTTTCTGCCTGTAGAAGAGTCCTAACATTACAATGTCTGACATTTTCTACACAACGGGGATATTGCACAAAAATGCAACTAAACATCTTGTTCTGGTACCCAGACACTTTTTCAGTCACCTAAGTATTATATGTAATGGGATCAAAAGGTACAAATTAAGCCATTTTACATATAAAACTGTTTCATTTTAAATCTAGTTAAAATTATTTGAATGACTTATTTAAAGTGAAATAGCAGGTTTCTACTTTGCTTCCTTTTTCTTGGCTCTGGCTTCACACCGGCACATTAATGATTATTCGTCAAAGTCACACTGTTTGCTTACAAGGTATGAAGGCTCTTTAGACACTGTAATGACAGCTTTTGATTCACCTGATAATATTTAGAATAAATCCTAAAAGCCAATCTTTGAAAGAATAGACCACTTTTATTGGCTTTTAGTCCCATTACTGCTATCATAAGTGGTAAATTGGACTAATGTAAGTAATGCTACTGGGTCATACTGTAAAACCACTGCTTAGTTCAACATTTTATTTATTTTTACATGATCTTATTTTAAGATATGATTAAAAGTAGTTCATTATGGTGACCAGAGGTACCTTGCAAGGCATGGCTGGAGCAAATTGTGGAAAATTGCACTCCTGAGTTGCGGTTATATTCGTTTCATTTACACTTTGAAGAACCTCTTTTCTCTGCACTGTTTATAAGAAAAGTATAGACTAAAACATTTGAATACAGCAAGTTAGTCAAGCCAAAATTCATCTGAGGTTTCCTGATTTGAAGGATGATGAACCAGCCTGATTGCAGCCATTCATTAAGTCTTCTGCATATTTATTACCTTCAGAATCTCTAAGCTTCCATGTTAGCCCGAGTCACATGCTGCACTAAGCTGTAGTTCAGCTTGGGGTTTATTGAATTCATTTCAAACAATAATAATTGGCTTCACACAACATAGTAGGGTGAAACCAAACAAGCCACATTGTGTTCTAGCCTGATTGGCACAATCCACGTGATGTTCAGTCCAATGTTACGTGTAAAACAAGTCTTTAGAAATATGGATCCTATGAAATATTATAGCCTACATTCTCATCAAGAGGTTGAGATTCTAGAATGAGTACAGAGAAGAGCAACAAAGATGATTAAGGGACTAGAGGCTAAAATATATGAAGAACAGTTGCTGGAATTGGATATGTCTTGTTTAATGAAAAGAAGGAATAGAAGGACAAGGGGATTTCAATGGAAACCTCCAAGTTGCCTTCATTTCTGTTATATTCTGTTATTCTGTCAACATTCACAGAAGTTGTCCAATCATACTTGGCCAATAAAGAATTCTATTTACAGGCATACAGATTACTTAGTTCCTAAGTTCTGAGCACACAGAACACAGCCTATTCTGGCATTGGGAGCGCCCGTCCTATGGAATCAGCTCCCCGCGGATCTTCGTTTGGCCCCTGATCTCCGCTCCTTTTGTTGAGACCTGAAGACTTGGCTGTTTCAGCAGACCAGCCTGGATTGACCCAGGGGTGGGTTGTTTTAATTGTATTGTTTTACTGTTGTAATTTTAATTGTTTTAATTCATTTTTAGTAATTTATAGACTTGTATTTGTTTAATATTTTTTACTGTAAATGTATTCTTTTTATATGTTCGCCGCCCTGAGTCCTTAGGGAGAAGGGCGGCATACAAGTCTAATAATAATAATAATAATAATAATAATAATAATAATAATAATAATAATTTAATTCCCTACACACTTCAAATCACATGTGGGAGGGAAGACATAAGCTTCCCTCATGGTATTTGTAGACACACTTTGCTTGATTTAGAACTCAGGAAAAGCATGTTTCTAAAATAGGTGGGGGATTTTCATTTATCATGATTGGATATTCTGCATTTCTTCTGGGAGATCAAAGTGACACTCTCAGAGGGAATGATCATCTATAGGCTGTACTCTAGTTCCAGTAGAAATGGGACTGAGAACTGCTAGCAGCAAGCTGGGCATCCCAGAACAATGTTGCTTCTAGACTAGCTGGTTGAAATTGCAACTAGGGCAATTTTAAACTATAATAGAAGTGACTAAATTCACTTCTGTCTTGCAGATACATGAAGTATCTCATTTATTCCACAGTCTAAGGTAATATATGATAACATTTTCTGTTAGAAAATTTTGTAGCTGAAAATGGAACACAGCTTCTGTTGCACTCTAGATGACTGTCAGTAATGAGAAATTAGTGTGGGCAATTTGGATTCCTTCTGGCTAACTCCCACAGTCCCCTGCCATTGTCATTGCTACTTGGTGCTGATGGGGTTTGAACTCATCGGTTTCTGGAGGACACCACGTTTTGACCTTAGTAGGAGACTGAACAGATTGTCCCAGATGAAATATAGTGAAGAAACATAAAGTACTGGTTGTGAGAGAAAGAAGGAGAGGATGTGGTGATTAAAATAGTGGTGAGAATAATAATAGAAAAAAAATAGAATATTTAATTGGCCAAGTAAGGAACTTGTCTTGGTGTAAATACTCCCAGTAAGAGGAGAAAGTGGTCTAGAGTTTCTGCATGGACTCATTCAGTTCTTTAGCAGAGAGATTTGCCTTCCAACATATGAAGGATAATTGTAGACAGTAGGGTTCTTTTTCCATCATGAAATTCTAATCCCATGGAGGATTATACTATCTTTGTCTTCTGCTACATCTTTGAGAATGTGAACTGTCTCATTGTTTTATTGCAGTGCTTATTCACTTGTAACATTACCAAGAGTCACCATGCCACTAGGAGTTAGACCTATATCTCTACCGTGCAATAAGGACAACAAATCCTTGCAGAAGAAACCACATATATCCAAGGGATTCAGAAAACACTGAATGACACAGAAGCTCCCTAATACTCCTCCTTTTGATTTCGTCTTCAGAAACTATCATTATCCTGTCCCTTGCTTTCACTCTTGGTTCTTTCAATTTTTTTTTCCAAATCTATTCTTTTCCAAAATCAATTTTTGATACTACCAAATAATGATCTGCTCTCCATTCAGAACTTCATACTCCTCCTGTACCCTTTGTTATTAATAATGCAATCAGTCATGCTTTGGGATTCTTATTGATAATAACTTAGTGTATGAATGGACATGCTAAAATGACAGATGTTGCCAGCCTTAGTTGAGTCCTCCCATGTGCAGCATTTCCCACTAAATGGTAAAGACAATACCAAAGGGTTTGGCACATCAGGCCAATATGTCACAAGTACCATACTCTGAATAATCTAAGTTTCTGTTCTTTAACTTTAGAAACCCATTATGTGCAGGATAACAGATTGTGAACCCCAATATATAAAGTTGCATGGTTTGACGAAAACCTACCCATCATCTTACAAAAACAATTTACTCATTAGGCATATACTAAATAATAAAACAAAGGCACATGGACTTGTATTCCAACATGATCATTTTAATGGTTCAAGATTAATATCAGCTTTATTATTTATAGGCTTGAGTAATTCATTAATAAATAATATAAGAAGCCATGCTACAAATTTTCCTTTTAATTATACATGCAGCAACATGCATTAAATTGTTTTTCTGTCTCCAGTAAGTAATCTTTTAAATTTCATAGAAACTTGGCACTTAAGCCCTTCCATCAACAAACTATGCAAAGCTTTTGCAAGTATTTTTCCAGCAAAGCTAGAGATAATCTTTGCTAGCAATTATTTATTTACTACACATTCAATATTTCTGTATAGCCCTACATCCCAGACACCTTCCAATTTGCAAATACTGTAGCATAAAATCTCACCTCTATTTATAATGTTCAATCCAATAAAATGACATGGTAAATTACAATAAAAGTATCATTTAAAAACTCAAAGTCAGAAAAAGAAAAGGCAGCAATTTGTACAAAGCTGTATTGTCAATCAGACTTCTTTAACATTTTTTTGGGAGAATGTAATAAATAAGCAGCCAATTACTTTTGACCATTTACTTCATTTATTTATAAAATACTTCTCTGCTGTCTTGCAGCTTAAAAAAGAAAATCACCAGGGCATTTTATCAATCCAATTAAAACAACATTCAAACACAAAATAAGACAAAACAAAATGCAAAAATGATCTACATTAAAGAATGTACTTTTTTTTCCTCCTTCCCTGTCTCTTCTCCTTCTATGTCATGCCTTTCAGATTGTACCCTAAGAATAAGAATGAATTTTATGAGCTTTGGTAGATTTAAAGCAGAATAAAAGTTTGTAGAAAAAGAATACTTTAAAAACAAAATAAAAGCCTGGAGAATGTACAGCATAATAGCACTTAGCACTTAGACTAATATACTGTTTTGCAGTGCTTTACAGCCCTCTCTAAATAGTTTATAAAAGCATATTGCCCCCAACAATCTGGGTCCTCATTTTGCCGATATAGGGAGGATGGAAGGCTGAGTCAACCATGAGCCAGTGAGAATTGAACTGCTGGAAGTCGGCAGAATTAGCCTGCAATACTGCATCTAACCACTGCGCAACCACGGCTTTTTAAAATAGAGCAGGTCAAGCTACTTACTCTCAGGAAGATTCTAATAATTGGGATGCTACTACCACCAAAAAGGTATATTCATCTCTACCTCATCACCTTTAACACCAAAAGAAAAGCCCAGCCTCAGGAGCTGAATACAAATTATAAACATTCATGAATTACTGAGATGTCAACACTAGTGGGTGACTGTATATCTGTCAGGACGACAGTTGTGACTGCACTATTGAAGTCCCACTGATTTTAGATTACTATGTAAAAAAGGAGAGGCAGATCAATTCCATGGTGGTGGATATCCTTTTAACTTTTTAGACCATTTCTCCTAGACATTCCTGATAGTAAATCCCTGGTAGTAAATAGTTGAGGATTACAGCTGGACTTCTTAATACCCACTGCTGGAATTAGATATTCTGTAGGCCTATAACTCCTGCTCTACGTCCTTTTAATATTTGTATATTTTAAGTGAATTATGGAAATATCTATTGTGTATTGAATATTACTGCATGTCGAGTTGTTTGAGGTGTGCAAGTTCAAACAGTGTGGTGTCAAACAGTTTGAGGCAGGCAAGTTCTCAAACAATTTGGGAGCCAGTTCAGTCTAGGGGCTCTTAAGGCACCAGACTAGAAAGTGGGAGACAATACATTCTAGTCCAGCCTTAGCCAAAAGCCATAAAAGTCAGCTGGGTGACCTTGGACCAGTCACTCTCTCTCAGCTCACCTCACCTGGTTGTTATTGTGGGGAAAATAGGAAGAGGCAGGTAAGTTGGTTATGATGGAAGCACCATCACTTGAGACTTTCAAGAAGAGATTGGACTGCCATTTGTCAAAAATGGTGTAGGGTCTTCCACTTGGGCAGGGGGTTGGACTAGATGACCTATAAGGTCCCTTCCAACTCTGATTATCTGTAATCTGTTATCTGTTTGTCACCTTGAGTTATTGGTGAAAATAAATGCCGGAAATAATTAAAAGTGCAGGAAACAGGAACCATTAGGAATTCTGGAAAGATCTTTATTAATAGTAGGTATCAGAGCTACACAGAGGTGGCACAGTGGTTAGAATGCAGTACTGCAGGCTACTTCTGCTGATCACTGGCTGCCAGTAGTTTGGCAGTTCGGGTCTCACCGGCTCAAGGTTGACTCAGCCTTCTATCCTTCTGAGGTTGGTAAAATGAGGACCCAGACTGTTGGGGGCAATATTCTGACTCTGTAAGCTACTTAGAGAGGGAACTGTGAAGTGGTATAGAAATCTCAGTGCTATTACTAGTGCTATTGCTATCATAACAGAATCTTTGAAGCCTGCCAAAGATCTACTTAGCATAGTTAAAACCAAGTTACGCTAAGTCTCTTTCTCATGTTTCCCTGCTCTCCCAGACCTAGGATGGGTGGAGGGTGGATGATTAGATAGATAGATAGATAGATAGATAGATAGATAGATAGATAGATAGTATAGAAAGATAGAGATGACAGATAGATAGATAGATAGATAGATAGATAGATAGTATAGAAAGGTAGAGATGATAGATAGATAGATAGATATGATAGAAAGATAGGTAGATAGAGATGATAGTTGGTCAAAAGATGATAGATAGATAGATAGATAGATAGATAGATAGATAGATAGATAGATGATGAGAGACAGACAGACTGACAGAAAGACAAGCACACCATTCCTATGTATGAACCTACCTTCTTTCTCTGTGTCAACCTCCATGTTGTTGTAGGGCAGCACCAAAGCAGTTACAATGTCCTAGAAACAATGCTTCTGTCTCAAAGATTCAGATTTTGTGTGTTTGTGTATTGCTCCCTTCTACTGACTGTCAATTAGTGGGGTGGCTTCCCACTGGTGGCTCACCACATCCCCTATCATTCTATTGTCCAGTGCCAAAAAGCAGTTTCAGCTCCAGAAAGCATCTTCCAACTTTAGGGAATTGTTTTCAGACAGCTCTAAATGACATCATTCTAAGGGATAAGCGGGGCCTTTTTGCTCTCTGTTGGGAACTGTATAAGAGCCTGCAAGGCTCTGTGTATCATGATGCTTCCTAACCAGTAACCTGGGAAACACTGGTGCACTGTACTTGGATAGCAATATGGACAGTCCAGTGGTCCAGTTGGTGCCATGCCAACAAAAGCATTTGTAGCACTTTCCAGCTATTGGAATATTGTTCTTTCATTTTGTATGGACTTAAAAACTCTCTCTTTCCCAGGAGGATGCATTGCAGAATTTAACAACTACTCAGCTTATAAAACTGCAATTAATAGCAGCAAGCTGGAAGCATGTTATATTTGATAGACTCTGCCTATTGGAAATAAGTATTTTAATCTCTCTTTTTTTACAACTTAAAGCAAGGCTTGCATTGATTAAGTCACTCAGACAGAGGCCTGAAGCTGGCAAGGCTCTTTCCCAGGATTTTGGCTCCCCAGAATGAGCAACACCAGTTTTTTGGCTGCAGTTTGCCTCCTATTTTGATTTAAAAAAAAACAGAAGAGAAGAGAAAGACAAAATACAAAGACCTGCAAATAGAAAAACTGTGGCAAAAGAAAGCAAAGATAGTGACCAATAATAATAGGGGTTTGAATGCAATCCCAAAACAACTGGAGCACCACTTGAACACCATTGACATTGACAAATTCACCATCAGTCAATTGCAGAAGGCAACTTTACTTAGAACAGCTTATATAGCAATAGCAATAGCACTTAGGCTTACTGTATATCCCACTTCACAGTACTTTACAGCCCTCTCTAAGTGATTTACAGTGTCAGAATATTGGCCCCAAGAATCTCTATCACAACTTAGATTGTGTAATTCAATTATGCAATGGGTTCAGTTGGATTGTATCAATCATAATTGGGTTCAGTTATGGTTGTAAGTCAAATACTACCTGTATCATAAAGGGTTCAGCTTAAGAAACATCATTAACAGTTGCAAGTTCATATGATGCTGGCACTACTATGGTATTTTGAAGCTCTTTTCTACTAATCCATATAATTGTTTGTTTTTTACATTTGCTACAAGTATAACTAAATATTTGCTTAATTCTTTTGGTATTATACTGACACATTTCATATGACAATTGATTTTTTTCCTCCATAAACTGTAGGTCTCAATTTGTAAATCATGATTTTTATCAGCTGGTTTTTCATTTAACAGACTGAATCCTTATGAGTCCCTGTGTGCCCACAAGTGATCTAAGTACAGCCCTCCTTGATTTTCTCCCTGTCCTTAACTCCTGTGAAGTTCCCTTGACTGTTGGTAGTTCAGATTCTTGCAGAGAGCTTAAGTTTGCAATAAATCTTTATGTCAACTCATAAAATATTTCTATGGTTGTTTATTTTATACCCATTTCAATTGCCTGAATTTCCTGATTTCCCTGGCACTTGACAGTTTTGAAACATATAATTCCAGTGGGTTTTTTTAAATATATAAATTCCAATAAACAATTTTAGCAGTCCTATTATGGTGCCATAAAATGAGCAATTTGACTATAGCCATTAATAAGATTGTCTGCAGTTTCATCCTTAATTTTACATCACCGACTTTGGCATTATCAAAAATACTGTAGGTTCATTTTTGGCTTTGATGGTTCAGCATTACTTCCTGTAATGACTTGTTCTATTACACTACTGGACAACCCATAAACTGTAGCCTACTCTCAATATTGAGTTGCCTACTTGATCTGGTGGTGAAGCCCTGAAAGACTTTCACCATAACTCTCTCTTTCCCCAAATTTAAGTTCCTTTCCTTTATTTGAAATCAATGGACTTCAAAGTGTATAACCTTTGGTAGATCATGTCTCATATTTCTGGGTTCTAGTCTGTTCTTCTGGATAAATATCTATAAGTGTTCATGTTATGTATGTAGGTTTGAATGTTATTGGTTTAGTTTGAATTGTTCTTGTAAAATGTCAAATAGGATTGGTTTAAAAAAGTGCAGGAAAACCCTGCACTCTGATTGGCTGGCAACTACGGCTGCTGGCTATAAGTAGCAGCCGTAGCCCAGCCAAGTTGGGTCCATTCGAGCTGTAGTCACTAAATAAACTCTTCACTGAAGCTCTTCGCATCTGACTCTTCATGCAAACTTAACACTGGCGACGAAGAAGGTGGGATTCCCCTGAAGAGAAGACGATGTGGAAGACAAGCAGAAGAGTGAGATGGCTGTGCTGAACACCCCCCCAGCCCCGTTCGATCCGGCGGCAGAAGACTGGGAATCGTATGCGGATTGCTTCCAAATGTATTTGGAAGGAAACGACCTCGCCGACATCTCCAAAAAGCGGAAGAGGGCAGTCTTCCTTACACACTGCGGTCCGGCAGTCTTCAAGATGGTGAAGGCATTGGTGGGAGCTGCAGACGTGAAGGTAATGGAATGGCCTGATCTAGAAAAGCTTTTAAGAGCCCATTACGCCCCACAAGTATCATGCCTCATTAAGAGTTTTACTGTCGGGATCAAGGGGAAAGCGAAAATGTTAACGACTTTGTGGCAAGCTTAAGAAACATTGGGGGTGCATGCAAGTTTAACAGCTTGGAGGAGGCCATGCTTGATTGGTTTGTTCTAGGCCTCAAAGACAAGGGGCTTCAGAGCAAATTATTATTAAAACCTAAGATCACTTTAAAGGAGGCCATAGAAGAGGCCTCCTCAGCAGAAGCCACTAAGTCCTCAGTGGCAGCCATGAAGAAAATTAACAAGGCCTCAGGCCATCCTGATGTGGAAAAGTCCACAACAACTCATTGCGAGCAGATAGATTCTGAATCAGACTGTAGTGAGGTGGAGGAAGGAATTTATAGACTCAGAATGGAAAAGAAAAAGAAAGACCTGGGAAGAAAAAGGCAAGACTTTTATTGCAGAGATTGTGGGGGCCACCCCACTGAATGCAAGTTTCTTGATACCATCTGCCTTGTGAAAAAGAGGTCATTTAGCAAAAGTCTGCAAATCATCCAGAACTCCTCCACACAGAAGAAAGTTTCCTGACAAAGATTTCAAGCCCAACAACTTCAGTGAGAAAATGGGGCAACTCAGAAGCAAATGGGAAGAATGAAACTCATCAAACAGTCACCATTGGTCATTCTTCACCCTTGAGAAGCAGAAAAGTACATGTGAAGGTACTCATTGAAGGAAGGCCTTGCCAAATGGAAGTGGACTCAGGCTCCTATTTATCTATGGTGTCATGGGACACTATTCACAGGCTACTTCCCAACATTCAGAAGAAACATTTCCAGAAACAAGCACTGACTCTTAAAGACTACCAAGGGAACAAGATTCCAGTAGTTGGAACAAGAGAATTCAACGTGAAATTTAAAGGCCACACCAAACGTTTGCCCCTGACCATCGTGGACAAGGACCTCCCAAGCTTGCTGGGACTTGAGTGGTTCAATCCACTAGGCATTGAGGTGACTGGCATCAATCACGTGAGCAACTCTGAATGGGAGGAGGCCTTGAAGTCTGAGTTTCCAGAGGTCTTCAGCAAAGGATTGGGCAAGTATATGGGGACCCCTATCACTTTCATCCTAGATCCCAGGGTGCCCCCAATTCATTTAAAGCCCAGAAGGGTCCCCTTTGCTTTAAAGGAAAAAATTGATGTGCAATTAGATAAATTAATAGCTCAAGAGGTTTTAGAGCCCACTGACCACTCCAGATGGGAGACACCCATAGTCACACCAGTCAAGACTGATGGGTCAGTAAGAATCTGTGGGGACTATAAGGGGACACTGAACCATGCGCTGCAGCAGAGCGATATCCAGTTCCAGTGGTGCATCATCTGTTACATTCACTTGGCAGGGGTACAGTCTTTGCCAAATTGGATCTGGCCCAGGCATATCAACAACTAACAGTTGATGATGCCACTGCAGAGGCCCAAACCATTGTGACTCATAGAGGTGCTTTCAAATGTAAAAGGTTACAATTTGGAGTAAGTGTGGCACCAGGCATCTTTCAAAGCCTTATGGAAAGGATGCTCCAAGGACTGCCAGGGGTAGTGCCTTACTTTGATGATGTGTTAATCTCTGCTGAAAATGACACTCAGTTACAAGAAAGACTCAAAGAAGTCCTTACCAGATTCAGGAAAGCGGGGTTAAAAGTCAAGGAAGAAAAATGCACTCTTAAAACTGACAAGGTTGAGTTCCTGGGCTATATGATTGACAAGCATGGCATCCACCCTACCGATGTCAAGGTTCAAGCAATCAAAGAAGCCCCTAGACCTAAATGCAAAACAGATTTGCAAGCCTTCCTTGGACTCATTAACTTTTATCACATGTTCCTACCTCAGAAGGCAACCATTGCAGAACCATTGCACAGATTACTTGACAAAAAGTATGTCTGGGTCTGGGAGAGGAAGGAACAATCAGCATTTAACAGTATTAAAAGACTAATCACGTCTGATGCTGTACTGATACAGTTTTCTGAGAATTTGCCTGTTGTACTGACTTGTGATGCATCCCCTTGGAGTGGGGGTTTGAGCCACAGGCTTCCCAGTGGGAGAGAAGCCCCTATTGCATTTTACTCTCGCACTTTGACTAAAGCAGAGAGGAATTACAGCCAATTGGACAAGGAAGCATTGGCAATTGTTGCAGCTGTCAAGAAATTTCATGTATGGGAGAACATTTACCATTGTTACAGATCACAAACCTTTGTTAGGCATTGTGGCAGGAGACAAACCTACACCTACTATCCTGTCACCAAGAATGCTGAGATGGACTGAATTTCTTGCTGCTTATTGATACAAACTTATCCACAAGCCTGGCAAGGACATTGGACATGCTGATGCACTGAGTCGTTGCCCACTTCCTTGCCACAAGGAGGACTTTGAACCTGAAACACACACCTTTTTCCTAGAAACTGTTGCCAAGCTTCCAGTGCATGCTGCTGAAATTGCCAGAGAGACTGCCAAAGACACTGTGTTGGCTCCTGTTATAGGCTGGATTAAGAAAGGTTGGCCTTTTCAAGATCTACCTCACCTGGCTCAACCTTTTAAGTCCAGGCACACTGAATTATCTGTATTAAGAGGATGTATTTTGTGGGGTAACAGGGTAGTTATTCCTGCAAAACTGCAAAGAGAGGTTTTGGAAATGTTACATGAGGGTCATCCTGGTATTGTAAGGATGAAGGGATTGGCCAGGAGTTATGTATGGTGGCCAGGTATTGACAAAATGGTTGAAAACTGGGTTGCATCTTGTCCCAACTGTCAGGTAGTCAGGCCTGCCCCACCTCATGCCCCCACACAGGAATGGAAATGTCCTAGGGGCCCATGGTCTAGGATTCACATTGATTTCGCAGGCCCTACCAGAGGGCACACCTTTCTTATTATAGTAGATGCATATTCCAAATGGCTAGAGGTAATCCCTATGGCATCCACCACAACTGATGCTGTCATCAAGCAGCTCAAAAAACTTTTTGTAACCCACGGGTTACCCGATGTCCTTGTCTCTGATAATGGCCCTCAATTTACATCCAACCTTTTTGAATCCTATTTAGCACAACAGGGTATCAGACATGCCCTTACTGCCCCTGGGCACCCTTCGGCTAACGGCCGGGCTGAATGCATGGTACGTTTTACCAAGGGGAAGCTTCAGCAACTGGGTCCTGGGGACATCACTGAGAAAGTTGAAAAGCTTCTTAGTGTTCAGCACATCACTCTAACCCATCTAATAACTTATCCCCAGCAGAGTTGTTGATGGGTAGGAAACTTAGGTCTTCCCTTGACCACCTTCATCCCACTTACGCACCCAACGCACCACTAGATTTCAATTCCAAAGTTCACACATTCAGTGTGGGTGATTCTGTTTATGCTAAGAACCTTATGGGTGAACCTTTGTGGATTCTTGTTGAGATAACTCAAATCACAGGCCCTCGTTCTTACAGGGTGCAAACAGAGGATGGACTCCTCTGGAGCAGGCACATTGATCTACTTAGATCCAGGTTCTCTCAGGAACATCGCACTTGTTCCTCTCTAGTTCCCTCATCTGATGTCAATTCTAAGGGGGAAGGGGAGGAACAGGAGGATAATCAGCAAGCAAGAATCCACCCCATGTGTAACGAGCCATTACGACAGGAACCATTCCAAAACCTGTCACAATGCCAAAATCCATCCTTAGAAGTGGAAGATTGTACATCACTACCTGACTTGGGTGCTGACATTGGGCTGGAGATGGGTTGGGAGGAGAGACCAGAGTCTCAACAATCTCTTTCACAGGAAGTCCCAGTGGGGAAATGTCAGCAGACACATTTCCTCTCTCACTGGGTGAGAATGTTAAAACTTCTGAACCACGAAGGTCTCAAGAGCCCCACCTATTTAAAAGAATACATTAGATAGGTTGGGGTTTGGTATGGACTGAACCTAGTGGGGAGGGGTATTATGTATGTAGGTTTGAATGTCATTGGTTTAGTTTGAATTGTTCTTGTAAAATGTCAAATAGGATTGGTTTAAAAAGTGCAGGAAAACCCTGCACTCTGATTGGCTGGCAACTACGGCTGCTGGCTATAAGTAGCAGCCGTAGCCCAGCCAAGTTGGGTCCATTCGAGCTGTAGTCACTAAATAAACTCTTCACTGAAGCTCTTCGCGTCTGACTCTTCATGCAAACTTAACAGTTCACATTAGAAAGTATTAGTATTTCTAATGCAAATGGAGAGTAAGAGATGATGACCTGCTTAGCTGATAAACACTTAAAGGTTATCTTGTAAAGATCACAAACATTTACTATTGTACGCAATAACTGTGCTAAGAATACATCCAGTGTTGTTTTGTGAAAAATTCTCTAAGATCTGAAACTGCAGGGCATTTCATTCCATACCTTTTCAGCCTCTTATTTCCATTGTGTGTGGTTCCTGGATGCTTCTTTTAGAAGGCACAAATAATCAATATAAAACCATGAATAAAAATAACTTTCCCTTAAAATTGGATGCTAAAAGAACATACAGCTTTCCTTCTTAGCAGACAGGATCAAATTCTACTACACAAGTCCTCTTTTGCTGTGAGTACTGAAAATGAATATTTCAAAATAATGTGTGACGAGCATAAATAAATAAATAAATGGGGGAAGGGGACCTCTGGTTATTGATTGATTTATTTTTTTGGTTAGTCTCTTCCTAACTTATTGCCTCCTGGTTTTCATTTAGTTTTCAGCCTTCACAATAATAAGTTGTTCAAATTAGGCAGTATCTGTATAAATGTTGTCTGAGTAAATATTGGAATTATATTATACATTTTTAAATAAAAAAATATTTTTATATTTCAAGAACATCTCTTGGTGAGCAGCACGGTTCCAGGTTTTTACATTTCCATACGGAATTATATTATACATTGAATAGGGATTCTTGGAGAAAAACACAGACCCACAGGAACATAGGAACATTGAATAATATTGTGACCTGGCACCATACAATATTGTGAAGCACAAGTGAAGAAACACATAATGAGATGACATCAAAATAAAAAGCTGCCTTTTAGTAAATCAGGAAAATAGTCCATCTAGATTATCCACAAGATTCTGGCTAATCTGTACTAACCTGGGGAATTTAAATCTTGACCTAAAGTAGATGCCTTACCATTAAGTGGCCTTACCAGAGACAACTGTTTGAAATGGGCAAACCTATAAATGAACAACTTTTGAATGAACAAATAAACAAACCTATGCTCCTTTGACAATGCACATATCCAGTTTGCCTCTATGCTGAAAAGTCATAAAGACATTCGGTTCATCTAAGAATTGTTGCTATGAAAACCTTCTAGCTAAGGAACTCTGGTACTTTTACAGGGATTTTGCCGTATTTCTTATAGAAATTAGCACCATAGTCTCCTGGGCCATGTGCCTGATTCATTGTATTAAGAATCTTTAAGGATTCTTTCTAGATTTAAGGTGCTTATCTAAACATCACTGATGACGTTAGCAATGACTATTAGGATCAACAGCAGCCCAAAATAGCTAAGCATGAAAAATTAAAATTCCTCCTCTGTTAATACGTGTGCTTTTAGCTTCACAAAGAGAACGAAACTGAATTATATTTAATTTGTTCCATTAGCTAGATACTATGATTAAACTTGGGGTCAATTTGGCATTCCCTTTTCCTTACCTCCCCCACCTCACTTTTAATAACTTTCAAAATCCATTTTATTAATGAATTGAAGTTGGAAGGGGTAAAAATCTAATGCTTTTCAAAATTTGCCCTGCTGCTCAGAAGAATTAATGTTTACACATTTATTGCAAGGATGCAAACACCTTGAGAGATAACATTTATATCTATCTCAGATCTCAGATCTAACCTGTTACTTCACATTTCTCCAAAATAATAATTGTACAGTGGTACTCATCATTAATTGGTTCCGGGAGGTGTGATGACTACCAAAAATGATGAGTATCAAACCATTTTTTCCCATAAGGAATAATATAATGAGTTACAAGGCAACCAGCACCAACAAGTTCTAACGTGTGTGTCGAGTACCAAACAAACAATGAGTACCAGAACAAAATTTTCATGTCAAAATGGGTTGAGAACCAAATTTGAAGACTTTCAAACAATTGAGTACCAAAGTACCACTGTATGTTGAATGAATTTGTTAATTGATGCCAACATGCCAAAAATATAACAAATATATACTTATATGCTTGGAAACAAATACTTTTTAAAAACTGCAATCTTTGGGACTTATCCTTTTATTCAGATATACATACAAACACAAAGGCAACAGGGGTTTCATTCATAACACAAAACTGGGCAAAGCACATCAAAACAAATACAACCAAAACAGTAAAACAAGAAAGCTTTTAGCAAAAATGGAGACACTCCAAAATATACCAAGTATGTAGCCCATATTAAGCAATATATATAATTAATAAAACCTTGATCTTTCAGAAGAATGGTGGATAAAATTTAAATAAATGAATAAAAAAACCATTTATTTGCTAAATATTTGGTATCTGAGAAAATACAAACGATGAAGCTTAGATTAATTTGGTCAACTTTTAAAATGAAATACACACATTATAGCATGAAGAAAACATAATAGTTACAAAAAAAGAGATGTTGGTTGGAAAATTTAGATTTTTCTGAGGAATAAGAAATGATGACCAACATTGTTGTATTTGCTTTATTCTAGTTAGTCCTAGAAACTTAAGTTTGTTTCTTGTGAGCCTTCTGAAAGCTTTTTTGGTTTGTTCTTATAAAACCCTTTTCTCTGGTTTCTCAATATTTTAGGGTAATAAGAGTAATAATGCTAATCTTAATAATTCCAATATAAACACAGAAACTTACCTTCTTTCAGCAACACGGAAGTTGTTCTCTGATCATTTTCAAAGCTCTGTGTTCTAACTTTCCCTATGTCTGTCTCTGTTTCAGACATCTGTAGAATTGGAAAAAATTAAAAATATCAGCAAATAATTTGCAGTGTTTGACATCTGCCTATTTTTACTTGTGTGGGACGAATCAACTTCTGACAAATTGCTTGAGCTTCATATCTGCCACTGAATTCTAATTATTGGGGTTTTCTGCATGTTGGTTTTCAAAGTTAATTACTACTTTTATGGCTTTATCACTGCAGTTTCAAAAGTTGACCACATCTCATAGAACTAGATTTATGAGATGTTTGCTAAAGAAATAATGTATTAAAAATAGATTTTCCATTACTGTACTCATTGGAATATCCTTTGCATCATCAAACAAATGTACTTGGATGGTACAACATCAGTTTGAATGGCACAATGTTTTGCATTCTTACTCTGAAATAAGAACTTATAGTTACTGCATTCAGTAAGCTGTACTTAGGAAAGTGAATACAGCAGTCTTGTCTAAAGTGCTTTATTTTGGATGAAAAAGCTCCTCTGATCAGTATCGACATTATGAGATGTTTCTGTCTTGTTAAATAACAAGTATTCATTTTTTTTACAAAAAAATCAACATACTGCAAAATATCTTACCCTAAACCAAGATGCTTTTTATAGCTCTTTATTAATATTACATGTATTCTTCAACAGCAGTAGTATCAATTTTATGTTGAGATGTATTAATAATTCTTATGAGTTTATTGTAGCACAGAGATAAGCTGTGCTTAGGCAGGAGTTTTCCCTGTAGCTATTGAGTATGCTTATGAATAGCAATAATACATCACATTCGAGCGCTCACAAATAAATATCAATAAAAGATAGTTCAGCAAAAGTGTAACCAAAATATTCTTTACTGCCCCTTCAACCCATTCATCTCTCCTAAAGAGAATTGTTGTCCACCAAAAGCATGCAAATTACAGTACCTGGGAGTATTATGTGTACATTAGCCTGCTGAGTAGTATGATATGGATTGCCTCTTCTAATTTGTTTCCACGAAATGATAGGGGAATATATATATATATGAATACATATATATATAAATATACTGGAATATCTTCTAACTGATGTTCATCTTCTCAGGTTTGAGGTAGTTGAAATTTCCATTCCAAGCAAGGGAAAAGAAGATTAGGAGATCCAATTAAAATAGGTTTAGTTCTTCCTCCAGAATCCCGGATTGTGTACTGTCCAGCATTCCCTCACACTGACAAAACTGAAAGGATGAGTTAGGCATTCTCCCCTCCACACTGACTTCCTGTGCTGTACAGTGCCAGATTTGACCAGGTGCCAGAAGCAGCCACATTAGTGCTAAAATGATTTTTTTTAAAAAAGAAATAAAGAAATGGACAACATTTCTTATGATAATGGCTACAAAGTTGGGTGTTTGACAAAAAGGCTGTGCTGCACAGAAAAAGCACAATCTTCTGTTAAAAAAAAAATCTGCCTGACAATAATTTTGGATAAAGGATGAAAGGAAGAGGCGTCATCTGATTTGCTGTGCTTAAATCAAGATGGTATCTTCCTTAAGGGAAAAGCTCTGAAACAAAGAAAATAGCTGAGCTGTGGTTCTCCAAGAAATGAAAGTCTCCCTTGGAATTGATTTCATGTCTCTCACACATGGGAATGGGAATCACATGTACTTATTGAGAAATATGTTACCCTTCCATATATATAAAAGAAACAACCTCATTCCTTAGATCCTTCCTGATTGCTGTGGTGCTCCAGAATGGCAGACAGAATTCCCCCCTCCAAGATTTTCTCCTGAAGTACTAAAATACAACCAAATTTCCCATCTCTAACTCTGACCTAAGGTTGTACAGCATTGATTCACACATCTTCATTGTATTCTGTGGTTTGATAAACCTGTAGTTGACTAGAAGCTCAAGCCACTGGCATATCTCAAAAACACTGAGCAGAAGTACATTAATAATGTGAGTCATACCCTTCAGGTTTACATGATCTCTGAACATATCTGAATAAATTCTGCCTGTTTATTCATGAGTGGGACTTCCCTGTGCACGGCAATGCAAAAGAAAAGGAGGGAGAGATGATGGTCCTTGCCAAAATAGAAGTGGAAATTATCCATTGAAAAGTGAATTCAGTGGTATCTTCCTGCAATGTTTACAAAAACCTGGCCAGCATTTGCCATCCAATATTGTATTCCAAGATTACAATAGTGGGATTGTGGTGTGAAAAGAAGTGATGGTGGTAACAAGGTGGTAGGGCTACCCCTTAATGTAACCAAACTAAAATTCCATCAAAGCCTCTATTGGTGACCCTTACTCTTGAGCTTAATGAGTGAAGGGAAAGGAGGCAGAGAAGTTATGGTAAGAGGAATTTATAGAGAATACAAAAAGCGAGGATTGGGTCAAGGGAATAGCTTGCACAACATCTGAGACTGCTACTTCATGGTGCTATTGTGCTCCCAACCTGCATTTCCTTTCCCCCACCCAAGCTGCTTCTCAGCAAGCTAATGAAAGGAAGACCTGCAGCTAGATAGTTTTGTGTGAATTATGTATGGAGTCTGGGAAGGTCAAGGATTGGACATGCCTTTAGCAACTGAAGAGCCAGAATCTCTTTAAACTGAACTTTGACCAGAGGCTTCCCAGTCCCATAGGATATTTCTCATGCTTCTTCAAACTATCCAAGCTTTGAAGACTACATTTGGAAAACATAGTTGAATGGGTTTGACACTGCGTATGGTCCACCAAAAACTTGTGATGTGCATGGGAGCATTTCTGGGTCTGTATGTGTATACATAGACATAGAGAGACACATATCCCCCCGAAAAAACTTCTAAACATTTTTTTTACAGAATACAGAGCAAAAATATTGAAAACAATGAGTTTGTATGTTAATCACCAATTGAGTAGGAGTTTGCCTGCTAAGTTGCTGGTGAACTTATGATTGAAAATGAGAGGATGAAAATTCAGCTGGAAGGGACCCGATCCTTAACAAGGCACAGTTCCAAATGTATTTGGCTTTCTTATAAATCATGAAGGGCCTTGTAGAGCTGTGGTGGCAGGGTGGTTAGAATGCAGTATTGCAGGCTAACTCAGCAGTCACTGCCAGGGGTTTCATCCTCACCAGCTCCATCCTTCTGAGGTCAGTAAAATAAGGACCCAGATTGTTGGGGGCAATTTGCTGACTCTGTAAACCACTTAGAGAGTGCTGTAAAACAATATGAAGCAGTATGTAAGTCTAACTGCTATTGTTTTTAATGAAATCATTTCATACTTGTTAGGGTAATTTTCATTGTTTCATAAACTGATGCTCCCAATTTCTCTCTCTGTCTCTGTCTGTTTGTCTCTATCTCTCTTTCCATCTCTCTCTGTCTCTCTCTCTCTCTTTCTGTGTCTCTCTCTGTCTCTCTGTCTCTGTCTTTCTCTCTCTTTGTGAGACTAGTCTCCTCTGTTCTCTGACACTTTCATTGCTCATGTACATTGAATTACTAGCCATATTCAATCTGTTTAGCCTTGCAATCTCTTCGCACTCAACTGTTGGTTGATCAAATGCATCTCCTATCATATTGAAGGAAAATGCCAGTTCTTCTTTGTAAAGGTGAATTCCAGAACGATTCACTGTAAATGAATTCAATGGTATCTTTCTGCAATATTTACAAAATCTTATCCAGCATTTGTCACCCAATATAGTAATCCAAGATCTATGTACTTATGTTTGTCCAATAAATAATAATATATTCCTTTTTGTTATGACAGCAGCTTCTTCCGCTCTCCCATCATATGTCATTCTCGCTCACAGGAAAAAAAGTTTTTTATTGTACAAGTATGTGTGAGAGAGGATTAAAAAAAAAACCTAATGGGTAACCTACCATCTCTAGTTAATCGTAAATTGCATATGTGGCAAACAGATTAGAGTTGCTGAATTTAAAATATTTCATATAATTTTGGACAATTAATACCAAGCAAATCTATCTACCCCATTTCCATATTAATACATGTGCCTACAAGATTCATGCATATGTATTCTTTTTCTTGTTCCTCGCTGGTCCAATAAGAACAACCATTCATGTGAGTTAGAGGCCAACATTTGAGCCAAGTTAACTAATAACTTGATATTAAGCACACTTTCCAATAATTTGGTGGGTCTAAACGTGTTTACATTGAAGGATAATTTATTGATCCAGAGTTCTTTTGCAGACAGTTCAGATGTCAGGACAAGATCAGATCCCTAGTTGCCAATGGATGAAAAGAAAAAAAAATCAGATATCATGTTAACCAATATTATTACTACATATAAAGTTTCTGATATGCATGCCCTCCAAAAGATAAAGCAGGCTGTTTCAGGAAGCAGAATTTCAAAAGCCAGGTGAAGAAAAACACTGGTACCTCAATGGTTCAGTCAACACATTTTAAAGCACTAAAGGAAGGATTCCGTTAGATGTCCTACTTAATTCTAGTAAAGTATTGTGGGCTGGTTAATTTTGCCATCCTTGTACTGAATGGCTTCAGATGTTTTTGTGTGTGATACAATTGTTCTTGTTGCTTCCATGTCTTGTTCTTATGGCTTATGGGAATATGTAGGCACCTTACCAGGGTCTAAACTTTTATTGCATTAAAATAGGTTTATTATTTTCATAGTACATTTGATATAACAATTAACCAGACTTTTGGTCTGTAGCACCACAGTGGTTTGTGCAAAGGTCATGGATGAGTGTCCTATTGAGTCAATGACTCTAAAGAGTATCCAGTGAGTCAATGACCCTGAAGCGGAATATTTAGCGGACAGATAACAAAACTCTGTCATGATATTTTATGGGAAAGTATGATGAAAATCATTACTCACTGTAGTAAAGGAATATGGATCCTGGAATTACAGTATTTTTAAGCATTATGTAGACTGTAGGAACTTTCCAAAGAGTAGAAAGGATGAAAGTTCATGTTATTTAATTGTTGCCCTTTCATTTTAAAGTCATAAGTTAATCTTTATGAGAGTTTTTGCGTCCTTCCCTTTTTCATACAATCTTTATTTCTTTAAATGCTTAGGACTCTCAGTTTCTTTGGCTGAGAGCCTATAGTCATTACTGCATTTTGTTCCATGCCAATAAAGAGCTTTTTTCAGTCTTTTTTTTGTTTGTTTGTTTATGAAATCTCCACATGTTTTGGTTCTTCCTAAGGGTGGGCATTTTCCCACAAGGTGGACCCTCTTGGCTGTGATCAATCAAACTCTTTTTTTAAAAAAATCCTTCCTCTGCTCTCCTTCCCATTTTTTTCCTAGACTGGTTTAAAGAATCAAGCTAATGAAGCTGCTTTACAATGCTACTTTACAATGCTTAAAAATACAGACGAAATATCTGAAACATGCATTTTTACATATTTGCTTAGCTTGCTTAAATGTCTTTGAATAATTGATGAGAATTCAGAGTTGAACCATATTGATGATGGGTCTGGTGTGAGGGAAAAAAGCTGCCTTGGAAAGCCAGAGAATTACTTTTCAGTATCTGATTAAGTTCCAAAGAGGAAACAACACTCTCTTTTTGAATCAATGATTTAGCAGAAAATTATATTTTCCAAGTTATTCCCTAGACCTATAACTATTCCAGGTTCTGTTACTGAAATAAAGGAGGAGAGATAACTTATAGTAACTTTGCAATGCAGTACAATGATCACTCCTAAGAAGCGGGACAGTCTGAGAGTAGGTTAATTTCACAAAGATTGTGTAGGAGACGAGCAGGCTGAATCTAAAGGAAGGGTCAAACATGTCATCAGTCTCAAATCCCTTCATGGCCACAAGAGATCTAAGTCCAGCCCACTTTGAATTCCATTGAACCTTACCTTCTACCTATTTGCTTTGACAGTTAGTAGTTCAGATTCTTGTACAGAGTACAATCATATGAACTGCCTGGATTTCCTGATTTTCCCATGCTTGACATATTGGAAGAAAAGAAGAATTGGAGGCTGTCTCTCCTTTAGGGTCCTTTCCTTTTATGGAAATTGTTAAGTTTGCATGAAGAGTCAGATGCGAAGAGCTTCAGTGAAGAGTTTATTAAGTGACTACAGCTTGAATGGACCCAACTTGGCTGGGCTACGGCTGCTTCTTATAGCCAGCAGCCGTAGTTGCCAGCCAATCAGAGTGCAGGGTTTTCCCACACTATTTAAACCAATCCTATTTGACATTTTACAAGAACAATTCAAACTAAACCAATGACATTCAAACCTACATACATAACACCCCTCCCCACTAGGTTCAGTCCATACCAAACCCCAACCTATCTAATGTATTCTTTTAAATAGGTGGGGCTCTTGCGTGCTGAGACCTTCGTGGTTCAGAAGTTTTAACATTCTCACCCAGTGAGAGGAAATGTGTCTGCTGAATTTCCCCACTGGGACTTCCTGTGAAAGAAGACCCTGTGTCAGCACCCAAGTCAGGTAGTGATGTACAATCTTCCACTTCTAAGGATGGATTTTGGCATTGTGACAGGTTTTGGAATGGTTCCTGTCGTATGGCTCGTTACACATGGGGTGGATTCTTGCTTGCTGATTATCCTCCTGTTCCTCCCCTTCCCCTAGAATTGACATCAGGTGAGGGAACTAGAGAGAACAAGTGCGATGTTCCTGAGAGAACCTGGATCTAAGTGATAAATGTGCCTGCTCCAGAGGAGTCCATCCTCTGTTTGCACCCTGTAAGAACGAGGGCCTGTGATTTGAGTTATCTCAGCAGAATCCACAAAGGTTCACCCATAAGGTTCTTAGCATAAACAGAATCACCCACACTGAATGTGCGAACTTTGGAATTGGAATCTAGTGGAGCATTGGGTGCATAAGTGGGATGAAGGCGGTCAAGGGAAGACCTAAGTTTCCTACCCATCAACAACTCTGCTGGGGATAAGTTATTAGATGGGTTAGGAGTGATGTGCTGAACACTAAGAAGTTTTCAACTTTCTCAGTGATGTCCCCAGGACCCAGTTGCTGAAGCTTCTCCTTGGTAAAACGTACCATGCATTCAGCCCGGCTGTTAAGGGTGCCCAGGGCAGTAAGGGCATGTCTGATACCCTGTTGTGCTAAATAGGATTCAAAAAGGTTGGATGTAAATTGAGGGCCATTGTCAGAGACAAGAACATCAGGTAACCCATGGGTTACAAAAGTTTTGAGCTGTTTGATGACAGCATCAGTTGTGGTGGATGCCATGGGGATTACCTCTAGCCATTTGGAATATGCATCTACTATAATAAGAAAGGTGTGCCCCCTGGTAGGGCCTGTGAAATCAATGTGAATCCTAGACCATGGGCCCCTAGGACATTCCCATTCCTGTGTGGGGGCACGAGGTGGGGCAGGCCTGACTACCTGACAGTTGGGACAAGATGCAATGGTTTTCAACCATTTTGTCAATACCTGGCCACCATACATAACTCCTGGCCAATCCCTTCATTCTGACAATACCTGGATGACCCTCATGTAACATTTCCAAAACCTCTTCTTGCAGTTTTGCAGGAATAACCACCCTGTTACCCCACAAAATACATCCTCTTAATACAGATAATTCAGTTTGCCTGGACTTGAAAGGTTGAGCCAGGTGAGGTAGATTTTGAAGAGGCCAGCCTTTCTTAATCCAGCCTATAACAGGAGCCAACACAGTGTCTTTGGCAGTCTCTCTGACAATTTCAGCAGCATGCACTGGAAGCTTGGCAACAGTTTCTAGGAAAAAGGTGTGTGTTTCAGGTTCAAAGTACTCCTTGTGGCAAGGAAGTGGGCAACGACTCAGTGCATCAGCATGTCCAATGTCCTTGCCAGGCTTGTGGATAAGTTTGTATCAATAAGCAGCAAGAAATTCAGTCCACCTCAGCATTCTTGGTGACAGGATAGTAGGTGTAGGTTTATCTCCTGCCACAATGCCTAACAAAGGTTTGTGATCTGTAACAATGGTAAATGTTCTCCCATACAAATATTCATGAAATTTCTTAACAGCTGCAACAATTGCCAATGCTTCCTTGTCCAATTGGCTGTAATTCTTCTCTGCTTTGGTCAAAGTGCAAGAGTAAAATGCAATAGGGGCTTCTCTCCCACTGGGAAGCCTGTGGCTCAAACCCCCCCACTCCAAAGGGAGATGCATCACAAGTCAGTACAACAGGCAAATTCTCAGAAAACTGTATCAGTACAGCATCAGATGTGATTAGTCTTTTAATACTGTTAAATGCTGATTGTTCCTTCCTCCCCCAGATCCAAACAGATTTTTTATCAAGTAATCTGTGCAATGGTTCAGCAATGGTTGCCTTCTGAGGTAGGAACATGTGATAAAAGTTAATGAGTCCAAGGAAGGCTTGCAAATCTGTTTTGCATTTAGGTCTAGGGGCTTCTTTGATTGCTTGAACCTTGGCATCGGTAGGGTGGATGCCATGCTTGTCAATCATATAGCCCAGCAACTCAACCTTGTCAGTTTTAAGAGTGCATTTTTCTTCCTTGACTTTTAACCCCGCTTTCCTGAATCTGGTAAGGACTTCTTTGAGTCTTTCTTGTAACTGGGTGTCATTTTCAGCATAGATTAACACATCATCAAAGTAAGGCACTACCCCTGGCAGTCCTTGGAGCATTCTTTCCATAAGGCTTTGGAAGATGCCTGGTGCCATGCCTACTCCAAATTGTAACCTTTTACATTTGAAGGCACCTCTATGAGTCACAATGGTTTGGGCCTCTGCAGTGGCATCATCAACTGTTAGTTGTTGATATGCCTGGGCCAAATCCAATTTGGCAAAGACTGTACCCCTGCCAAGTGAATGTAACAGATGATGCACCACTGGAACTGGATATGTGCTCTGTTGCAGCGCATGGTTCAGTGTCCCCTTATAGTCTCCACAGATTCTTACTGACCCATCAGTCTTGACTGGTGTGACTATGGGTGTCTCCCATCTGGAGTGGTCAGTGGGCTCTAAAACCCCTTGAGCTATTAATTTGTCTAATTGTGCATCATTTTTTTCCTTTAAAGCAAATGGAACCCTTCTGGGCTTTAAACGAATTGGGGGCACCTTGGGATATAGGTTGAAAGTGACAGGGGTCCCCATATACTTGTCCAATCCTTCGCTGAAGACCTCTGGAAACTCAGACTTCAAGGCCTCCTCCCATTCAGAGTTGCTCACGTGATTGATGCCAGTCATCTCAATGCCTAGTGGATTGAACCACTCAAGTCCCAGCAAGCTTGGGCGATCCTTGTCCACTATGGTCAGGGGCAAGCTTAAACTTCACGTTGAATTCTCTTGTTCCAACTACTGGAATCTTGTTCCCTTGGTAGTCTTTAAGAGTCAGTGCTTGCTTCTGGAAATGTTTCTTCTGAATGTTGGGAAGTAGCCTGTGAATAGTGCCCCATGACACCATAGATAAATAGGAGCCTGAGTCCACTTTCATTTGCCAAGGCCTTCATTCAATGAATGACCAATGAAGTGACTGTTTGATGAGTTTCATTCTTCCCATTTGCTTCTGAGTTGCGCCCCATTTTCTCATTGAAATTGTTGGGCTTGAATTCTTTCTCAGGAAATTTCTTTCTACTAGGTGGAGTTCTGGATGATTTGCAGACTCTTGCTAGGTGACCTCTTTTCTACAACGTAGGCAGATGGTGTCTAAAACTTGCATTCAGTGCGGGGTGCCCCCCACAGCCTCTGCAATAAAATTCTTGCCTCTTTTTTCCAAGGTCTTTCCTTTTCTTCTCCATTCTGAGTCTATAAATTCCTTCCTCTACCTCACTACAGTCTGAATCAGAGTCTATTTGCTCAAAGGGGTTGTTGTGGACTTTTCCACATCAGAATGGCTTGAGGCCTTGTTAATTTTCTTCATGGCTGCTGCTGAGGACTTGGTTGCTTCCACTGAAACAGCTTCCTCTATGGCCTCCTTAAACGTGATCTTAGGTTTCATTAGTAATTTGCTCTATAAGACCTTATCTTTAAGGCCTAGAACAAACCAATCATGCATGGCCTCTTCTAAGTTGGTAAACTCACAAGCACCCCCAATGTCCCTTAAACTTGCCATGAAGTCGTTAACATTTTCGCTTTCCCCTTGATCCCGACAGTAAAACTCGTGTCTCTTAATGAGGCACGATACTTGTGGGGCGTAATGGGCTCTTAAAAGCTTTTCTAAATCAGGCCATTCCATTACCTTCAAGTCTGCAGCTCCCACCAATGCCTTCGCCATCTTGAAGACTGCGGACGCGTGAGAAATACCGCCCTCTTCCGCTTCTCGGGGATATCAGCGAGGTCGTTTCCTTCCAAATACATTTGGAAGCGATCCGCATACGATTCCCAGTCTTCTGCCGCCTGATCGAATGGGGTTGGGGGGGTGTTCAGCACAGCCATCTCACTCTTCTGCTTGTCTTCTGCGTCTCTTCTTCAGGGAATCCCATCCTCGCCAGTGTTAAGTTTGCATGAAGAGTCAGACGCGAAGAGCTTCAGTGAAGAGTTTATTAAGTGACTACAGCTCGAATGCACCCAACTTGGCTGGGCTACGGCTGCTTCTTATAGCCAGCAGCCGTGGTTGCTCAGAGTGCAAGGTTTTCCCACACTATTTAAACCAATCCTATTTGACATTTTACAAGAACAATTCAAACTAAACCAATGACATTCAAACCTACATACATAACAGAAATTATGTCTGTCCTATCAGTAACATGTTGGACATTAGAATTGTATTGTGGATTACCAGATCACCTATTTAGAAAACCATGTCCATCTAAAACTTCATCTTCAACCAGCACTGGACTTGGTACATCAACTGGACAGACACAAGTAATATTTCATGGTTTTGTCTGCATTTTACTAGAATGATAGGAGCACAGATGAGAAAACTAAAAACAATCATACTGAATCAGCACAAAAATCTATCTAAGCCAGTGTAGCTAATACTGCACAGATAGACATGAACTGTTATGTATGCAGAGTTTGAATTGATTGGTTGTTCTTGTAAAGTGTTTGAAATCATTGGTTTAAAAGTGCGGGAAAACCCTGCACTCTGATTGGCTGTCAGCCGAGGCAGCCGGCTATATATAGCTGCCTCGGCTAAGCCAAATTGGGTCCGTTCTGAGCTGAAGTCACAATAAACTTTGAGTTGAAGCACTCCACGTCCTGCCTCTCTATGCGAACTTAACATGAACTATGAAGAGTTTCTGGTAGAAGTTGCATCTGTGCTAGGAATGCTTGGAATAGAATCTTTCAGCTTTTGATGTGCTTAACATTATGTCTGCTTTTATGCAGTGGGTTTGCTGTAGCTGCCCACAGCATAGGTGTAAAATTGGCCCTTAACGTACTGGAAATCATAGTGGAATCCAAAATCTTTTATAAAAACCTGAGGAAAAAAAATAGTTTGTAAAGTGCTATATGAGCCTTTTTGCAAAGCTGTAAATTGACTCAGAAGAAATTCCCATAGAGAAAATCCCATAGTATTTTACACTGTAGTAAATACTTTATACATGCTTGAGAGAACAAAGGCAAATATATGTAGTCAAGGATAATGTTGCAGAATCTGGTTAGGGTCAGTCACTGGAACCAGAGGCTTAGTCATCTGAGCTTTTGGATTCATGCTGGAGCCCATCCTCAAGGAACGTCTCTCTAGAGAGTGTGTGCTTTGGGCTATTCTATGTGTGATATTTATATGATGTCTGTTGTATGTGGCTTTTTTGATGTTGATTAGGATGTTGATCAGAAGTGGTATTCAGCAGTTCTGACCAGTTCTGGAGAACTGGTAGCAGAAATTTTGAGTAGTTCGGAATACCACCTCTGACTAGCCCCTCCCCCATCTATTCTCTGGCTCCCAAGTCCCAGCTAATCGGCTGGGTCTTCTTTTGTTGCCCTGTAGAGGGGAACGGAGCTGGAAAGCAGGTTAGCGGGATGGGGAGAGAATGGGGATTTTACAATATCCTTCCCCTGGAGTGGGGTGGGAATGGAGATTTTACAGTATCCTTCCCCTACCATGCCCACCAAGCCACGCCCCCCAAGCCATACTCTGTCCACCAAGCCACACCCACAGAACCGGTGGTAAAAAAAATTGAATCCCACCACTGGTGTTGACAGCTGGCTATTAAAATGTTGGCTGTTGTTTCCTTGTGCTGCCAAGACCTCACCTCCTAAATACTTGATAAGCTGGTGATAAATCCTGTTGAGTGATGAGGGATCCATTTCCCAGGCTTCAATCATCTTCCTGGGTATTTTTGTGCCTGCTCCTCCAACAATGCTTGAGAGAACTTACTTATACTGCTTTCATCAGATTTATTTTGGAGTGCCAATACATATGAAAACACTTAATCAGTGGATTGATTGAGGGCATTTTCCCGCTCTACAAATGACCAAATCAACCTCAAAACACTTCTTTCATACTGGTCATTCATTTGTGGATTAATCCATGTTTATTCAGCAGGCATTCCTTCTTGACTCTATATTTTCTGCTTTACACATGAAGTTTTTAGATATTTATTCAGACTGCATTCAGCTTATGTAATAACAAAGTACGTAGACAAAATGTATAACAAAATACACAGACAAAAGCATACTCTTATTCAGATACATTTTCAATTATTTTAATAAACATTAATTCCTTGCTGCAGATCAGAAATCATCCACCACCTTTCTACTACATATTATCTTGTCTTTAATAAACATTTTACAAAGATATACCAGTTCTGCTCCTTTAGTTTTCTGCTATGTATGTTTAACTTCTAAAATCAAGCCTTTTCTTTCTACAATTGTTTTATTTTGATTGTAGGGGGGTTGTTTTCTTTTCTTTGTTGTAGTTATTTTGACTCTCCTCTCCTTTTTTTCTTCCATGTCAGTTTTCTTCCCAAGATCTACTCTTGACACCACAAATAAATATATGTCCCTATGCTTCACATTCTCTCATCGTCCATATATCCCATATTACTTTTTTCCCATTTTCATATTTTTTCTGAACTATTTCATCTATCAAATAATTCGCCTTTTAAATTAATTTCTTTTCTATTTCTATGTATGCATAAGCTTAACCATATATTCAGGAGAAGGGAGAATCAAACCATTATCATTCAGTTAACTACCATTTTCATTCTTCCTTGTGTTTCTGAATGGCTGCTCATTTTTGGAATACCCTCTCTGTGGTTGGAAAATAAAGAGTGAGTTCTTTTCCAATATGGTGACATCCCACTCTAAGGCATATTAATGCATACTCTTCAGAACTTCTGTTCCCTCTTGGTCAACTAGTTAACCACAGACATTCAAAAGACTTGGTATGAATAGTCAAGTTGTTTTACTATAGAGAAATACACACACATATAAAGATATATATGTAAAGATGTACATATGTGTCCGCTCCAGAGTTTTAATTCTAGGATTTTTCCTCCTGCCTTTTTGAAACAATGGACTTTTGGCCCACTTTTTTCACATCCTTGAATCTTGTGGACATCTGTTTCATATTTACATAATAATTGTGCCTGGATTGGCAATCATAGCTTCTTGTCATGCCAAATTCAGATGTTATATGATTGATTGAAAGGCATGGGTTTATTTGAATGACCACTATACCATTGGAGAGGGGAGGGGAGGAGAGACAGTTAGAGAGAGGAGGGAGAGGAGAGAGAGGAAGGGAGGGAAAGAGTGAGAGTGAGACTAAAATCCAAAATACATCTCTATCAATCAATGATTTAGGCTAGCACCATAGTTTTACATAAAGTGGTGATTTCTTTATTTCTTGAAAGAAATTAACTAACTGACACGTGTAGTAAGCTCACATTCTGTTAAAAAAATAATCTAACTCATCTTCTGTTGATTAAAAAGTAGCATTACACCATTTAAAATAAAACACATTGATTAATGAGACTAATAAAGGACATGTCCATTTGTATTCTGAGAAGTGATACAATATTATATTGCTTAACTTGATTAAGTCTAGAAGCCAAACAATTTTTAGATTTTGCTCCCTTTTCAAAACGTTGTTGTCTTTTGCAACATAATAAAAATTTCTCCTCTAAAACTTTAACCAGTTGTAGATACTTTTTTTATAGGAAGCACGTGATATTTATTTATTTATTACTTCAACTTAAATGTCACTCCATTTCTGAAGACTCCAAATGAATGCTGTGCTGGTATTCCATATCAAAGATAGGGAGGCAACCAAGTCTCAGTTAAGATGAAAAAAAATCTATCATTTCCTCTTCCATCTGTTAAGACAATCTTCCATCTGTTAACAGAATGTATCATTCAACAGGGATAGATTTAAGACGCATTTAAAGAATGTATGTAAATGTTCATCAAATGGAGCAATAACCATCACAGGAGCATGTTTTGAAATCATAATAGCTTTTATTTCACATGCTTTCATTTTAGGTGACCAGGAACGAGTAATCTAGAAGTCATCTGTCTTAAAGCATGTCCAGTGTATGAAGTATATACCAGGAAGAATTAATAGAATGCCGAATATCATCTAAATTAAATTCAGATCTAGCAAAGCATTTATGATACGTAATCTGGTAAATTACTATGAGAATATAATTTAGGTGGTGGGAAATTAAAAGCCAGAAATCCAGTGTGACGTAAATCACTTCTAGCAATTCTATGGTCTGTTGGTTTAGCACAAAAGTGTTGAGAATAATTATGTACTTATTTTGAAGAGTCTATAGTTGGATGATATCAATTTCAGAGTGCTAACATTGATCGCTCCATCTGCCACTGAGAAAATTAAGGAAACAGTCTTCTTCTGATATTTCTTCAACAATTAGTTTAGTAAATCTATGCATTAAAATAGAAACACTTCTATTTAGATAGAATATTCATCTAGTGCAAAAAAAAAGAAACAGTTTCTCTTCCCATCTACTTTAACGTAGCTAAAATTTATCTATACTTAGCAAAATATGCTATTCTTCTAACATTCCATGTTACAAAGGAGTCTGTCATTTTATATCATTAACATTAAAATGTTTGAACAGCAAAAAGAAGAATTTACTAAATATACTAATAATATTTTATCCAGCTCTGTCCACATTTTAGGAAGGGCATGAACAAAATGGAGCAATCAAATGATAAGGGGCATTTTATGAACTTATGAAGAATTACTGTGAGTTATAGGCAGTTTGGGGAGATAGGATAGACTTTTCCAGTGCTGCTCTAGGAAAAAAAAACTCAATAAATAATTTGAATTACAGGGAAATATATTTTGTTTGGACTTCATAATGGTAAGAACTGCTCAGCAATGAAACAAATTCCTTGGGAGAGTAGATTTTGATTTGCTGAATATGTTTCAATAGATAACCTTCTCAGGTGTGTTATAGTAATAGATTTTTTCCCCTTGGCAGGCTTGGACTACATAATCCCTATGGTATTTACTGCCTCCTTACATTATATATTTCTATGCTACCCATAACTTATCTCAATTTTACCAAGACCAGCTTTGAATTTCAAAAAGTAAAAAATGTTACAAAAACAAAAATTCTTAATCCCAATAAACAATAGAAGAGAATGTTTGTAGCTGTGGCTTTCTTTTTGAGTTTGGTTGTTTTCTTGCAGATGTTTCCTTACCAAACTAGGTAATAACATCAGTACTAAAAAGCAGTGGGGATTTCCTTTCCTTTTATATACTAGTGGCTTTCCCTATTATGTTCAAAGGAGTGTTTTGGGTGGTTCCTTGATTAGACTGTTATTTACTGTTAGCTTATTTGTCTGAGTTGGTAATTCCTTTATTGGGTATCATTTACTTCTTGATTGTTGATATAGTTTTAATCAAGAAGTTAATCTTTGCTCATCTGGGCATTGATTGCTGGGGAGGAAGTGACAGATGCAACATCCCAACGCAAGCCCTGTTCCTTTTGTACATGCATGTCACGTTGAATCATGCACAAAATAGTGGAACTTGTATTACAATGTTGCATTTTCCATCTTGCAAACTATCACATGTCTGCTATATTGAAGAATAAGAAAGATGTGAGTTATAGATAAAATAGCAGGGATTAAGCCCACGGGTCTCTATGTTAAACGATGCTAGTGAAATATCTACCACAGCAAACCCATTTGATTTTTTTAAAAAAGTTATTTCACATACTAATTGTAAATAACACCTTAGCAGCTTGAAAGAAGTGTGGGCTTCTTGAGAATTGAAGCCCATACTTTGTAAAGCTGCCAAGGTTGAGAAACACTGACTTAGAGAGAACCAAGATAAATCAATTAACGGGAAGTTTTACTTATCTCTTGAGACCAGTGGCCATGATGTTTCTTATAAGAAAGAAACTGCTCTGTTCTTCACCAGGGATCACCACTTGTGACCTCTGACTTCCTTGTTACAAGAATCTCTGTGTAGGAAACAAAAGTCAAGAAGAAGGGTTTAAAAGTCAAGAAGGAAAAAAGTTAAGTTGAATTAATAGGCCAAGCACTAACCAGGAGTTAAAAGAAAGTTATCCCTTCCCCACCCCTTCTCCTACAGAAGCAGGAGGAAAGGAACTCCTATATCCTTCGTGTTAAGATATCTTATGCACAAATTATGCTTGAGTTTGCTCAAGGGACCACTCAGCTGCTCAACAGTAATGGGTAATTGCCCTAGCTAACTTATACCTGATATCACTGATGCACACCAACACTTTTGCCAAGATGAAAAGAAACTGAAGAGCAAAGCATGTTATTATTATTGTTATCAGGAAATTACTCCGTTGAGTTTAACTCTTGACTAGTACCACAAAACCAGATCCAGTGTGGGCCCCAGAGAGCCAATAGGTTATATACTTTGGTTTTATAAACTTACTTTTTATACCTTGTCAATCCAACAAGATAAACTCCAAAAACTGATCAAGGTTCAAGGTTATCCAATTGTTTGCATATTTTTTTCAAACACCAGAAATATTCACTTAAGAAATCTGAAAAGTTTACCTTCATGGAATAGATTATTATTAGCAATAGCACTTAGACTTATATACTGCTTTATAGTGCCTTACAGCCCTCTCTAAGCCCCTCTCTACTTACTGACTCTCCCAGTTTCAAGTACCACCATGCGTGCAGGCTGTAGAAGAACCTCCTCAGGGTGCCATCCAGCGACTCAATGTAAAGCAGGCGGGGAGAGCTATTGGCGGCCCCTTTACTTTATGGAATCTCCTTCCACTGGAGCTCCGCTTGCTCCTGATCTCCGTACCTTCTGCCACGAGTAAAAACCTGGCTGTTTTTACAATCTGGGCTATGCTGACTCCTTGGGTTTTCTTGATTTTAATCTTTGGGGGTTTTAATGTTAATTCGGCTTAGTTTGTTTAATATGCTTTTTAGGTAATTTATTGTTGTATTTTCTTTTTAATCTGTGAGCAGAGTCCTTTGGGAGAGGGTGACATATAAATATCGAATAAATAAACAAATAAATAAATAAGCAGTTTTACAGAGTCAGCATATTGCCCTCAATAATCTGTCTTCATTTTACCCATTTTGGAAGGATGGAAAGCTGAGACAACCATGAGCCTGGTGGGATTTGAACAGCCAATAGCCAGAAGAAGTGGCCTGCAGTACAGCACTCTAATCACTGTGCCACCAAGGCTCAGTATATAAAAACTTTCCCTGGGTTAAACATTGGAACACTGAAAAAAAATAGATTTCTAGCTGCTTTAGTAGATACTGCGTACATTTGAATTCACTCTCTCTCTCTCTCTCTCTCTCTCTCTCTCTAGATAGATAGATGGAGGGAGGGAGGGAGGGAGGGAAGGAGGGAGCCAAACCAAGGCCTGGAATGTCACATCACAGCCTTCCACCCAGGATACTACATCACAAAACTCAGGAGATTACAACACAAAACATCAGGAGGTTGCAACACAGACAACGACCCAGGAGATTACAACACCACACCCAGGATGTCACAACAATAGAACTCAGAAGGTCATCACACAGCCCATTACCCAGGTCGTTACAACACAGGCTGAGAGATGCACAGCCAGCACCTCAGCCACACAGGGTCTCAGGAAAAACCATCCAATCTGCATACATCAACTCCATCAACCAATCAAGCACAGAACAGGACAATGGCATCGCCCTCCTCCCTTACATCAGGGCACCACAGATAAAATCAGCAAAATTCTCCACAAACACAATATCAGGACTTTGGCACTGACCAAAAATAGCCAACATCTTAGGAAACCCCAAAGACAAGATCCAGCTAGAAAACCAAGGAGTTTATAAAATACCATGCAAAATTTGCCCAGCCACATACATTGGACAAACCAACAGGAGAATAAATGCAGCATCGCAGACACAAGACGCAGTCAGAAAAGAAGAAAAATTTCCTCCCTTTTCCAGCACCTTAAAAGCCACAGGACATGAAATTAATTTTGAGGGATCCAAATTAATCTCCAATACTGAACACTTCAACAAGAGAATAATTAGGGAAGTTATCAAAATAGAGAAACACCCCTATAACATGAATAAACGGGACGATACCTCCCACCTACCAGACATCTGGAAACTAGCCCTAATCAACAAGCACGAGTCCCAGCCACAAAACCAACACGGACCCAAAATAACACATGATGCCACCACCAATCTCCCTCACCAGACTCAAACCCAAGCCCATCCCACAGACAAAAGGCAACCACCATCCAGAAACCAGACCACAGCTGCATCACCAGCTGCCACCCCCCGGCCCCCAAACTAAGCAAACTGACACATGCTATGGACACATAGCCAGACCTCAAACTTGGAGCCAAACCAAGGCCCAGAATGTCACATCACAGCCTTCCACTCAGGATATTACATCACAGAACTCAGGAGATTACAACACAAAACCTCAGAAGGTTGCAACAATTATCCTCCACATATCTACTTGTATGCTGGACAAGGGATATTTGCAAATGCCTTGCATTTTACTCTCATTTTCCTGCAGTTTGAAGCCTTCAAGAGAAGACATCATGCTGGAACTTCTGCCACCTCCAAAAATTAAAATAATCTCTCTCTCTTTCTCTTTCTCTCCCCTTCTCTCTCTGTCTCTCTCTCTGTTTCTCTTTCTGTCTGTCTGTCTCTCCCCATCTCTCCATCTCTCTCTCTCTCTCTTTTCTCTCTCTCCAAATGGAAGAAGTCCCAAGTGGCAAAGTGTCACAATCCTAATAGTCAGGCACATTACAGAAAGTCCTTGACTTAAAACAGTTCATTTAGAGATTGTTTGAAGTTACAATGGCACTGAAAAAAGTGACATGACTGTTTTTCACACTTATGACTGTTACAGCATCCTCATGGTCATGTGATCAACATTTAGATGCTTGGCAATTGATTCATGTTTATGATGATTAAAATGTCCCAGGGTCATGTGATTGCCTTTTGTGACCTTCTGACCAGCAAAGTCAATGGAGAAGCCAGATTCATTTAACAACCAGGTTACTAAATTAACATCGCAGTGATTCACCTACCAATTGTGGCAAGAAAGGTCGTAAAATGGGGCAAAACTCACTTGTCAACACAAATTTTGGGCTCTGTTGTGGACATAAGTCAAGGACTACCTATATAAATAATAAATAGTAAATTATAAATTTCGATGAAGTGAAACTTCAAGCTAAGCTCCTGCTCAAGAGCTTAAAGTACCAATAAAGGAGAATATTTGTAGCTCATGGTTGAAATGAGGCGTCCTTGGTGTTTTCTGAACTTGATTGTTTTCTTGCAGACACTTCATTACTCATACTAGTAACACCATCGGTGCTAGTGCTAGTAACAGTGCTGGATGAATGGAAACATGCTGCGTCTCAACCCGGCCAAGACTGGGTGGCTGTGCATACCGGCGTCTCAGCCCAGTCAGGAATGTCCATCTTTGACCATAGGGGGAGTGGATAAGGCGCGGAATCTGGGGGTCCGCCGTCACCAGGGGGGCCTTTGCCCAGTTCCGCCTAGTTCGCCAACTATGCCCTTTCCTGGACCGGGACACCCTGGGCATGGTTACTCATGCCCTTGTTACCTCCAGACTCGACTACTGCAATGCTCTCTATTTAGGACTGCCCTTGCATACCATCCGGAGATTGCAGCTGGTGCAGAATGCGGCAGCGTGGGTGGTGATGGGAGTTTCCCGATTCTCCCATGTTACCCCCCTCCTGTGCTGCCTGCATTGGTTGCCGGTTGCACTCCGGGTGAGATTCAAGGTTTTAGTTTTAACATACAAAGTCCTACATGACATGGGTCCTCAATATTTAAGGAGCGACTCCTGCCGACATCGAATACTAACCGCCCTGTGCGAGCACATAGGCAAGGACTCCTTGGGGTCCCGTCGGCCGGCCAATGCCGGCTGGTGGTCCCCCGATGACGAGCCTATTCTATCGCGGCCCCTGACCTCTGGAACCAACTTCCCTTGGAGCTCCACCTGGCCCCTGACCTCCGCACCTTCCGTCATGATTTGAAGACCTGGTTGTTCGACCAATCCGGGTTGTGACCCTCTTGGGTGGGGTGGTTTTATTCTTGTATTTTGTATTTGTATTCTCTTGGGGCTTGTTAGTTTAATTTTTTCTTAACTATTTATAATTGTTGCTGTTTTTAGTTGTGAGCCGCGCCAAGTCTTCGGAGATGGGGCGGCATACAAGTCCCATTAATAAATAAATAAATAAATAGTAACATCATCTGGTATTGATGATGTTACCATGTTTGGGTAATGAAACACCTGCAAGAAAACCATCAAGCTCAGAGAGCACCAAGGATCTCTCAGGTCTTAAAGTGCCATTCTCAGCCGGTCTTCAGAAAGCTCGCAGATTTGCACACAAATCACCATACAACAGCAGAAAGCAGGTTTCAAGGTGTTCAATGTCAAACAACAAACTTCCCATCCGGCAAGAATGGCATACAATCTGGTCTAGGTTAGCACTGGAAGCTTCTGCTTTCCAATGCTATTTAAAGGTATAAACACAACCACCTAAAGGCTCCTATCTCCTGTACTCACCCCTAATTATCCCTTTAAATACCCTTTAGGTCATCATCCAGTTATATCTAATATGTCCATTGTTTGCTATCTCTGCAACCTATCTTTCACCTATGAACCCTACCTACTCGCAATTGAACTATATACCCAGATTCACCCCCCATCATCTGTTGATTCCAAAAGCCGCAAAAGGACAGGGGGTTCCCGGATTCCCCCTCTGTCACCGTCGACCATCCCGCTCTGCTGAAGCATAATCCTGGAAGTATAGAGTGTCAGGCTTCAGCGGCTCTTGCAGACGTGCTGATGGGCTCAGTTTATCTATCATCACTAACGGAGCCCAACAGCCATTTACTAAGTGTTTTCTGGAATGGTATCTTGGTGCTTTCAAGGGTGATCCAAAGGCCTTATTCCAAGGGACTTTATTCTGTAGGACACAGCATGTTCCTAAAGTTCAGATAAGAAAAAGATTCCCAATGCAAAATATGAAGGTAGCAGGTTTCCAAAAGGATATTTAATAATAATAATAATAATAATAATAATTTATTAGACTTGTATGCCGCCCTCTCTCCCTAAGGACTCAGGGAGGCTCAGAGTATAAAACCCAATACAATAATTTACACCTATGGAATAATAAAGAACCATATAAACAATGGGTATTTTACCATTCAAAGAACCTTAGATCTAGGCACACCCTATCTGTGACACACATGGCTATGGATAATCTTTGTATTAAGTATTCAAGAAGAATATGTTAACAAATGAACAAGGCACTCCTGAATCCAAAAGGCTGGGTTTATATCAATGATAGTCTGATGCCCATCCTAAATCCCTTGCCTCCAAGGGATCCAAGCATCTGCTAAAACAGGAGACCCTACTGTCAACCCTGAAGTTGGCTGAACCATTTCAGACAGGTGGCTGTTCATTCTCTTCTTAAAAACCTCCAGTGATGAAGTACCCCACCCCTCCAGTGATGAAGCACTCCTTTTCTGAAGGAAAGCTGTTCCACTAGTTAATTGTTCTAAGTGTCAGGAAACATGTCCTTAAGTCCAGGTTGCTTCTTTCCTTGATTAGTTTCCCCTTAGTTTCCCTTGATTAGCTTAATCTGATTGGATACTTCAGACAACTGCTTAAGGCAAGGGTTGGGTTTCCACAATGGTCCAGACTGAAGTCTGGCTTGGGGTGGTGTGTGACCTCACCAACACCAACACCCTAGCTTTGGCAGGCCTGCCTCCTGCCTGAGATGCCTGCAAAGAGAAGTTGATGCTCTCAGCTCCTGCTGCAGCTACTTCCTGTCGAGATCAGTGTATATGTGCGTTATGAATGTGTTTGGGTAGATATATACTTTCTCTTGAGAGTAGGCAACAGAATTTCATTTTTAATGTGGGTCAGTGTGCTCACAGTAAAAAAAAGGCAATACATTTATCTTATCTTGTAGAAACCCTGCTTGGCATTAAAATTTTCAGAATCAATAAGATTGTAAGAGATTTCCACAAAACCTATCAATCACACAGCTGGCCAATAGAAGCTACTCTCTAACAAACAATATGGTTTCAGAAAAAAACTATCCTGTAATCTGCAACTCTTACACTGCAAAAACATATGGACTACACAACTCGATCAGGGCAAAGCAATAGATGAAATCTACATAGACTTCTGTAAAGCCTCCGATTCAGTGGTACACGACAAACTACTCCTAAAACTAAAATCTTATGGTATCTCTGGACAACTGCATAACTGGATAGAAGCATTCCTGTCAAACAGACAACAAATGGTCAAAATTGGGAGCGTCTTATCAAATTCTGTACCTGTCAGCACTGGTGTCCCCCAAGGCAGCGTTCTAGGACCAACTCTCTTCATACACTACATAAATGACCTCTGTGATCATATTAAGAGCAACTGCGTTCTCTTCGCTGATGATATAAAGCTATTCAACACCACAGACAATACTGCTAACCTTCAAAAAGACCTGGACTATGTATCAGAATGGTCAAACAAATGGCAACCTCAAATCTCAAGAGCCTTGGTGGTGCAGGCTATTAAATGCCTAGCACTTAGTTCCAGCTGCCTGCAATTAGTGCAGGCTCGAATCCCATCAGGCTCAAGGTTGACTCAGCCTTCCATCCTCTTGGGGTAGGTAAACTGAGGACCCAAGATTGTTGGAGGCAATAAGCTGACTTTGTAAAAATGCCGCTTAGTAATAAGCAGGCATATACAATGGAATGAAGGCTATTGCTGAGCACATTGGGTTGTGCTCCAAAACATTGTAAGCCGCCCTGAGTCTCCGGAGAAGGGCGGCATATAAATATGAATTTAAAAAAAATCTCAACAAATAAATGCTCTGTCTTACATATCGGCAAAAAAAAAATCAGAAAATAAAATACAAGCTGAATAGTCAAGACCTTGTTGATGATCCAAACTCCGTCAAGGACCTTGGAATACTCATTTCTAATGATCTAAGTGCTAGAGCCCACTGTAACTACATAGCCAAAAAGGCATTAAGAGTTGTTAACCTAATCTACGTAGCTTTTTTCTGGTAATATCACACTACTAACTAGAGCATACAAAACATTTGCTAGACCAATACTCGAATACAGCTCATCAGTCTGGAACCCACATCACGTATCTGATATTAACACAGTTGAGAAAGTCCAGAAATATTTCACAAGAAGAGTTCTACACTCCTCTACTCATTGCAGAATACCTTATGCCACCAGACTTGAAATTCTAGACCTAGAAAACCTAGAACTATGCCACCTTCGGTCCGATTTAAGTATAGTATATAAAATCATACATTGGTCAATGAATACTTCAGCTTCAACCATAACAATACAAGAGCACACAATAGATACAAACTCAAGGTTAACCACACCAAACTTCATTGCAGGAAATGCGACTTCAGCAAGAGAGTGGTCAATGTCAATACTCTACCTGACTCTGTGGTCAAACCCAAAACTTGTTGTCTACTATGACCTCACCCTTTCCTAAGATCTCTGCATAAGTACACTAAGTATCCGTTCCTATTGTTTCTTTTATTTTTCTTATATGTATTCATTTCATGTATTCACAACTATGTTTATCCTTATACTTATTATCTTGTAAGCAATTGACAAAGTAAATAAATAAATAAATAAATAAATAAATAAATAAATAAATAAATAAATTTGGTCTTAATTCCCACAAAACAATACAGTTCTTGGTCCAATGATGGTATGCTACCAGTTTGGATCAGTTCAACTGAACTGGTAGTTTTTTTTAAAAAGTCTCTGATCAGCTGAGAGGAGGAAAACATGCCTCATGATCAGCTGGGAGGATAAAAGACTGAAAAGTTCAAGGAAGGGAGGGAGAATCACTCCTAGCTTTTCGTTTCTTCATCCTCTCAGCTGATTGGCTTGTTAGAGGTGCATGGGTTGGGGGGGCTTGTGTGTGTGCACATGCAATCATCCACCAAACCAGTAGTGACTAAGGTAGGATCCTGCTACCATCTTGGTCATTGTATTAAACTCTCAAAACTAAGAATTGGACCCCTCAAAACATAAACGAATTCTTGTAGGGAAATGGGCACCTCAAGGAGAGGTTTAAAAAAAAGTTAAAATGGCAAGCATGACTACGTAATCAAGGCATTGCCTCTTTTGCATGTGTCAAATGTTAAAATTGTCTAGCCCCTTAACTCCCTCTCTCTTCGTTGGAGGGTCCTGGTTGGGATTCTGCAGCAAAGAGAAAAAATAAAGTGACACTAACCAGTTAGATAAACTATATCTGTGGTTCTAAATATCTGTTTTGATATTTAAAATAGCTGAAATGAAATACACTCAGACCTTCTCTTCTTCTCCCTCTCTTTCACAATTTACGTAGGATTTGGATTCACAGGTGGTAAGAATACTTTCCTTTTAAGTCTAGTTTTTTTTTTAAATAGCTGCTTTAAAATCTGGGAAAAAGGAACAGGATGTGAGGCAGAGACTCTAGAGATAAGTTATTTGAACAAGCTGATTTAGCATCTCTTTTATATCCTGAACTGAAAAGAAGAGACAAAGGTTAGCGAAACACCTCTTTTCTTTAACAGGGATCTCTCTGCGTCTTAGCATGGAAAGAAGCATTTCAGACAAGTATCGTTTTTGTTATCTGGAAAATACTGTGACTCATATTCATGTTTAAAATGTAGGTTAAGTGAAGAGCTTGCCAAAGACACATTTGTCAAAAAGAAAATTATGACGTTCATTTCTCGGTGGAGAAAAGAGAGAGAAAAAATGTGTAGAAATGGCAGGATCATTTCTCTGTTCTCATTACATGATTATTCTTGCTTGGCTGCCCTCTGCTGGAATAGTTGAATCCTACACCACCATACCCAAATGGCATCATAAGCTAACTTGATAACTGATGTAGGTAAAGAACATATTGTTTGAAAGTTGCCTACACCAGGCTCAAACTAAGAGAGTTGCCATTCACTTAATTTCTAAATAGTTGAGGTGAAGCATTTGTAGCTGAAGAAAATAGCCATTCTTCTAATGAAGAAGATAGGCATGGGATAGTACAAACTACTATAATATGTATTTTGCCAAAACCTTGCATGGGATATACCAGAGACTGGTACCTAAGATGGCAGACATTGGGAATTCCTACAGTGCTTGGAAAGTGCTAGACTAAAAGACAGTACTGAAGCACTGATCATAGCAGCACAAGAGCAGGCACTAGGCTGCAGGTCCATAGAAGCTGGGATCTACCACACAAGATAGGACTGTGCTGAGAGGCCTCAGGTATAGTCCAACACATACTGGCAGACTGTAGGATGCAAGTAGGAACAGCATTACATGAAAGGTAAAACTAAGTAGCTGGCATTATATACAGGAACATCTGTAGAGAATGTGGGCTACACCCTTCTAAGCCTAGGTGGGATATCCCACAGAAGATTGTGGAAAATAAGAGGGATATGATTCTGTGGGGTTTCCAAATCCAGACTGTTATGTATGCAGGTTTGAATGTCATTGGTTAAGTTTGAACTGTTCTTGTAAAATGTCAGAAATGATTGGTTTAAAAAGTGCGGGAAAACCCTGCACTCTGATTGTCTGGCAACTGCGGCTGCTGGCTATAAGTAGCAGTGCAGACCAGCCAAATTGGGTCTGTTATGAGCTGTAGTCACTAATAAACTCTTCACTGAAGCACTCCGCGTCTGACTCTTCATGCAAATCTAACACTGGCCGAAGGGGGGATCCTTCCCAAAGAGAAGACAACGCGGAGAAGAAGCCGAGAGAGATGGCTGTGCTGAACACCCCCAGACATGGGACTTTACAGTTTGGAATGTATCGATCAACAGAAGGGCATCTACCACACAAGATAGACTGTGCTGAGAGGCCTCAGGTATAGTCCAACACATACTGGCAGACTGTAGGATGCAAGTAGGAACAGCATTACATGAAAGGTAAAACTAAGTAGCTGGCATATATACAGGAACATCAGAGAATGTGGGCTACACCCTTCTAAGCCTAGGGGGATATCCCAGAAGATTGTGGAAAATAAGAGGGATATGATTCTGTGGGGTTTCCAAATCCAGACTGTTATGTATGCAGGTTTGAATGTCATTGGTTAAGTTTGAACTGTTCTTGTAAAATGTCAGAAATGATTGGTTTAAAAAGTGCGGGAAAACCCTGCACTCTGATTGGCTGGCAACTGCAGCTGCTGGCTATAAGTAGCAGTGCAGACCAGCCAAATTGGGTCTGTTATGAGCTGTAGTCACTAATAAACTCTTCACTGAAGCACTCCGCCTGACTCTTCATGCAAATCTAACACTGGCGACGAAGGTGGGATCCTTCCCAAAGAGAGACAACGCGGAGAAGAAGCCGAGAGAGATGGCTGTGCTGAACACCCCAGGCCCGTTCGATCCACGACAGAAGACTGGGACTTGTATGCAGATCGTTTCCAAATGTATTTGAGGAAACATATTTCCGACAAGCGGAAGAGGGCGGTCTTTCTCACCCACTGCGGTCCGGCCGTTCAAGATGGCGAAGGCATTGGCGGAGCTGCAGATGTGAAGGTAATGGACTGGCCCTGATTAGAAAAGTTATTAAGAGCCCATTACGCGCCACAAGTATCGTGCCTCATTAAGAGACACGAATTCTACCGTTGGGATCAAGGGGAAAGCAAAAACATTAATGACTTTGTGGCAAGTTTAAGGGACATTGGGGGTGCATGTGAATTTATCAACTTAGAAGAGGCCATGCGCGATCGATTTGTTCTAGGCCTAAAAGACAAGGTTTTGCAAATTATTAATGAAACCTAAGATCACGCTTAAGGAGGTCATAGAAGAAGCTTCTTCAGCGGAAGCTATCAAGTCCTCAGCAGCAGCCATGAAGAAAATTAACAAGGCCGCAAGCCATCCTGATGTGGAAAAATCCACAACAACCCATTGCGAGCAATTAGATTCTGATTCAGACTGTAGCGAGGTGGAGGAAGGAATTTATAGACTCAGAATGGAGTACCTTGGAAGAAAGAGGCAAGACTTATTGCAGAGGCTGTGGGGGGGGGCCACCCCCGCACTGAATGCAAGTTTTTTGACACCATCTGTCTCCATTGTGAAAAAAGAGGTCACCTAGCAAGAGTCTGCAAATCATACAGAACTCCACCAAGCAGAAAGAAGTTTCCTGACAAAGATTTCAAGCCTAACAACTTCAGTGAGAAAATGAGGCACAATACAGGAGAAAAGGGGAAGAATGAAACTCATCAAACAGTCACCATTGGTCATTCTTCACCCTTAAGAAGCAGAAAAGTACATGTGAAGGTACTAATTGAAGGAAGGCCTTGCCAAATGGAAGTGGACTCAGGCTCCTATTTATCTATGGTGTCATGGGACACTATTCACAGGCTACTTCCCAACATTCAGAAGAAGCATTTCCAGAAGCAAGCACTGACTCTTAAAGACTACCAAGGAACAAGATTCCAGTAGTTGGAACAAGAGAATTCATCGTGAAGTTCAAAGGCCACACCAAACGTTGCCCTGACCATCGTGGACAAGGACCTCCCAAGCTTGCTGGGACTTGAGTGGTTCAATCCACTAGACATTGAGGTGACTGGCATCAATCACGTGAGTAACACTGAATGGGAGGAGGCCTTGAAGTCTGAGTTTCCAGAGGTCTTCAGCGACGGATTGGGCAAGTATATGGGGACCCCTATCACTTTCAACCTAGATCCCAAGGTGCCCCCAATTCGCTTAAATCCTAGAAGGGTCCCATTTGCCTTAAAAGAAAAAATTGATACACAATTAGATAAACTAATAGCTCAAGGAGTTATGTATGGGGGCCAGGTATTGACAAAATGGTTGAAAACTGGGTTGCATCTTGTCCCAACTGTCATTTAGTCAGGCCTGCCCCACCTCTCGCCCCCAAACAGGAATGGGAATGTCCTAGGGGCCCATGGTCCAGGATTCACATTGATTTTGCTGGCCCTACCAGAGGGCACACCTTCCTTATTATAGTAGATGCATATTCCAAATGGCTAGAGGTAATCCCTATGGCATCCACCACAACTGATGCTGTCATCAAGCAGCTTAAAGCTTTTGTAACCCACGGGTTACCTGATGTTCTTGTCTCTGACAATTGCCCTCAATTTGCATCCAACCCTTTTGAATCCTATTTAGCACAGCTGGGTATCAGACATGCCCTGTCAAACCCCTGGGCACCCTTCGGCTAACGGCCAGGCTGAACGCATGGTACGTTTTATCAAGGAAAAGCTTCAGCAATTGGGTCCTGGGACATCACTGAGAAAGTTGAAAAACTTCTTAGTGTTCAGCACATCACTCCTAACCCATCTAATAACTTATCCCCAGCAGAGTTGTTGATGGGTAGGAAACTTAGGTCTTCCCTTGACTGCCTTCATCCCACTTACGCACCCAATGCACCACTAGATTCCACTTCCAAAGTTCGCACGTTCCGTGTGGGTGATTCTGTTTATGCTAAGAACCTTATGAGTGAGCCTTCATGGATTCCTGCTGAAATAACTCACATCACAGGCCCTCGTTCTTACAGGGTACAAACAGAGGATGGAGTCCTCTGGAGCAGGCACATTGATCAACTTAGATCCAGGTTACCTCAGGAACATTGCAATTGTTCCTCTCTAGTTCCCATACCTAATGCTTTTCTAGGGGAAGGGGAGAAACATGAGGATAATCAGCAAACAAGAATCAACCCCATGTGTAACGAGCCATTACGACAGGAACCATCCCAAAACCTGTCACAATGCCAAAATCCATCCTTAGAAGTGGAAAATTGTACATCACTACCTGACTTGGGTGCTGACATTGGGCTGGAGATGGGTTGGGAGGAGAGACCAGAGTCTAACAATCAAACAGGGTCTTCTTTCACAGGAAGTCCAACTAGGGAAATGTCAACAGACACATTTCCTCTCTCACTGGGTGAGAACGTTAAAACTTCTGAACCACGAAGGTCTCAACGACATAAGAGCCCCACCTATTTAAAAGAATACATTAGATAGGTTGGGGTTTGAGTATGGACTGAACCTAGTGTATGCAGGTTTGAATGTCATTGGTTAAGTTTGAACTGTTCTTGTAAAAATGTCAGAAATGATTGGTTTAAAAAGTGCGGGAAAACCCTGCACTCTGATTGGCTGGCAACTGTGGCTGCTGGCTATAAGTAGCAGCACAGACCAGCCAAATTGGGTCTGTTATGAGCTATAGCACTAATAAACTCTTCACTGAAGCACTCCGCGTCTGACTCTTCATGCAAATCTAACACGACAGCCAGGCAGGTACTGGTCAATCAATCAGATTATCATAGTAGTAGATAGTAACAAGCAGACAGAGGTGGTGATAGATGTAGTACCAAGTGACAGCAACATCGGGAAGAAGGACTATGAGAAACTGGTGAAATACTGGGGCCTGAAGGAGGAACTGGGGAGGATATGGAAAGTAGAGGCCAAAGTGGTCCCAATGGGATATGATTCCTAATCTAGGAGACTGACTCCAAAAAGATCCCAGGAGGATCATCAGAGCTGTTTGTCCAGAAGAGTGCAGCTAGGAAAACTAATATCCTGCATAGAAGCTTCAAATTCCCAGGCCTCTGGTAGAGCAGCCTTTTGGGCACAAGGGACTGGGCACCAGGGAAATTTTTCTATGGACCAGAGGGGGCATGGTTTTGCATGCTGCCTGCATGCCGGAGATGGGACTTCGCTTGTTTGCACAATCTGGTTTCTGGCATGCTGTGACCCATTGCCAGTCCATGGACCAGGGCTTAGGGACTCCTGTGGTAGAGGACCTGAGTTTGAAGAATCAATTTTCAGTCATTTCTCCTTCTATGCACACTGAGAGATGGTTATGCAAGAAAAAAGATGTTCTCTATTCAAAGAATAGGGTAGGGTAGGAAACCATATAGGGACATGCTAATTGTTACTATTTACTACAATAATTTGACTAACTGGAGCCTGGTAGAAGCTTCTAAACAGACTGGACTTTTATGCATTTCCAGAAAGAGAGAAATGTATTCACCCACATGTAAGAAAATGCAAAGTGGTATAAAATGGTACATGCTAATTGATTATAGTAAGATTAACTTTTTGAATGAATGATTTTAATTTAACTAGAATATATCTCATGATAATAAGAAAGATTGTGACCAGGTGAATGTGCCTGCAACTGATACTTTTTATAGGTAACTTCAAATCTGCCCATGTCTCAATTATATTGCTTTATGTTTTTTGTAAAGAAATATTTATTAGCATGAACCTTCACAGTATTAATCCTTTTAACAACTGTACAGAAATGAAAACCTTGTGAAACATACCTTTGGACTGTGGTTCTCAGAGGTGTGCATAGGATAGTGGTTGTAGTGGTGGAATCAAAGCTCCACCTGTTTTTTTGTGCATGTTGCATGCAATGCACATTACAAAACTTTGATTGGACTGTCATTGCTGCCATCTTGATTTTTTTTTTTTGGATACTATTTTGCAGACATCTCTGGTCACCTGTTATGAGAAAATCATCCAGCTATAGAATTACAATATTAATACAGCCTCCAGAAGCAGTGGAGCTCAGCGAACTGAAAAATTTATTTAAGAAAACAAGTTGAAAATATACAAATGGCTGCCAAGTCCCCCTCCCCTCAAAACTGTGTGATGTGGCAGTGATATTGTATGTGCTATAGTCATGCCTTTACCCAAACTGTCTGAATTTCCCATTCTGTAATCAGACGTAAAAGGATTTGGGGGGGGGAGGAATATTACACTTTTTAGTGGAGGGCAAAACCTGTTTGTGGGCTTAAGTAAAATTGTACCCATGTTTATTCCTCATGTGCCCACTGTGCCCTCCATTCTCAATTGTTGGTGTTTTGTATTTAAAACTCTTGAGTTTGAAGGAAAACCCCACTCAAAGAAATATATAAGCCAGAAAAGGTGGTTTTCAGTTAATATCTAATGCAAGCATGGCACTTCATTCTAAATCTCAATAATTTACCATCTAAGAAAAGGGGAGCGTAAACTCACATATCTTTATACAGCATTTATTACTACTTGTTGCTATTTATTTATTTGTTTGTTTATTTATTTATTTATTTATTTATTGTAATTTATCACTATTAAAATTTATACAGCTGTCTGTCTCACCAGTTGCTAATTGAGAGGGGCCAATTTTGGAGTTAGGGCGAAGGTGTCCTTCCATTTTCCCCTGCTCTGTGCATTTCAGGAGGAAATAGCCTGTTTTTAAGAGGGTGCATAGGAACTTGGATCTTTTCTATTATAGGTGATTTAAGTGATTCTGATGCTCTCATTCCATGAAATGTTATTAGAGGATAAGCAGGCTAAAACACCAAACAGAAACCAAGCAGCTGAGGCTGTAACATCAAATCTTATACTTAGATTCTAATAACCAAACTGGAATCTTGACTGTCCCACCGTCAACAATAAAACTTGCATATCATGAGGTTATGCATCAAAGTGGGACTAAAATTTCCAATATTATTTCCACTGTCATCCCTTATTGATTGCAACCTAACCTGAGATCTTTTAGGCTAAAACCCTGGACTAGAAAGTCAGCTACTAGAAAAATACGGTTGCCAACTAGAATTTATGATGATTCAACAGAAGTTACAAAGAGCAGTAAAATCTTGGTTCCCTGGCTGGATGATGCTTGATTTTCTGCACTTGTAGTTTCCCACACCAGTCTCTGCATCTTTCTGGAAGAAAGTCAGTTCTGAGAAATTGGAGAGGTATCTGGATCAGTGAGGTGAAGAGAAATGAATAGAGTTTCACAAAACAAACTTTTTTTGAATTTATCCCCTTCCAAAACCCACAAATAACCCTTTCAGTCATAGCCTGGATCTACATCAGTACATGTTTGTAATTCCTTTTCTGCTTTGTTATTTTCAGCTTATTGAAACAAGGACTAAACCAAAAAATGGATAACGTTTTCCAGATAAGCAAACCTAACTAACCACTATTTGGAGTCTCCTCTGAAACTCTGCTGAACTGTTGGTTCTTCATTCATTCAGAGAAGAAACAATGTCCTTTTAGCCAAATTGCATTGATTTAGAGTAATTCACTGGAATAAACCCACATTTCTACAACCATAGCTCAATGGCAGAAAACATCCAGGATGTGTCAAGAAGGGAAACACTATATGAATAAAAGCAGTTCCACAAATTCTTAAGTTGTCACTAATCACCTGTTCTCTGTGTCTTCTTGGCGGTCTTGTCACATTTACATACACTATCATCGAATTTCAAATTGGCCTCAAATTAATGCTAGTTTAAAATGATCTTTCAGTTCACTGCTCTTTCTGTATTAAATAGTGATGACCTGTTTGCTTCAGGTCAGTAAGATCCTACAATGGCTACCCTCAAATGTCTCAGTTGCAGTGTAAGGAAAGGGACTGGCAGCTAGCTCTTTCATCCTTGAATCTTTCTCTATAGTCACTCTTTGATAAATGCAAACAATATCAAAAAGTAAAATTTAAATGTATTTGACACACCATGGTTAGCATTAGAAATCTTCAAAGAAACTTTCTTGAGTTAAGTTTGATTTCTGGTGCCTGGATGGACACATCCACATTATTTCACTGGCAGCCATATGCAAGTGACTTTCCTTTGCTACTTTTGGGGTGATTTTTTTCAACTTCAGAGAATAATCTATAGCACTGGATACAGAGGTGGTATTCAGCAGGTTCTGACCAGTTCTGGAGAACCAGTAGCAGAAATTTTGAACAGTTTGGAGAACTGGTAAATACCACCTCTTACTGGCCCCGCCCCCATCTATTCTCTGCTTCCCGAGTCCCAGCTGATTGGCTGGGTCTTCTTTGGTTGCCCTGCACAGGAGAACAGAGCTGGAAAGCAGTTAAGTGGGGTGGGGAGGGAGTGGGATTTTGCAGTAACCTTCCCCAGGAGTAGGGGAAGGAAATTTTACAGTATCCTTCCTCTGCCACACCCACCAAGACACACCATGCCCACCAAGCCATGCCCACGGAACCGGTAGTAAAATTTTGAATCCCACCACTGACTGGATGATCTTCTGTCCAATTACTAATGAAATGTGACTCTACTTAGCTTTTTTTTTTAAACAAGGTCAGTAAGGTCTGCCATCTGTCATGATATCAAAGAGCAACTGAATACTTATGTTTATTAAAAACAATGAGAGCTATGCTGGCTCATATAAGAAAGGGGAGGGGGAATATAGACACCCGAAGTAAAGCAATGTATGTATTATATATCAAAAATGGTAAGCTTGCTGATGTAGTTTTTGAATTCTCAAGAACTCTTCATCAGCCAAACAGAAAGTGGAAGGAAGAAATTGATTAAAAGAAATAATAATAATTAGGCCAGATATTCTACAGTAGAAGTTAGCCTGAAGACAGACTCATCTAAAGGAACACAAGTTCCACATGAGTGCTAGGTCCACTTTCTGGTATAGCCATGTATTTATTTATTTGTTAAAAGAAAGCATATTTAAGATTACACATTATTCTGAAAATTTAATTTCCCCCAGTTTACATTACAAGGCACTCAATACAGCTTTTCAGGGTTTGCCACATGCTGTTAATAGGATTGCTTGCTGCCTTCTTGTAAAACTTTGAAGTATAATTCCTGGTTCAGGATTTCTATTTCAATAAATTGCACAGGCAAGAGACATTTAACTTTATTTGCTCCAGCTTAATACTCAGTGAATTCTTCCCCCCACACACTTCAAATAGTCGTGAGGAAAACATTCTCATTCTCTTCCAGTAAGAACTGAAAATATCACACTGGCCTCATTTGAAACTAATGAGACATTAACCTGTATAATCTTGGTTAGATAATGTTTCATAATTTTTGAAGTAGCAGAAGCTTAAGGTTCCACAATTTTCCACTTAATTTATGAGTTTTTGCCTGGATGCAAGGCACAGTTAATTCATAGGTTATAATTTATTTTATAATTTATTATGTATATACTTATACCAGTTTATACTGATATGTTTATATGTTATGTTCATACTTATACTTGCTTTCTCATACATGCTTGACAAACTAAACTAAATAAAAAATAAATAAAATAAAATAAATTCATGCAATTCATGATGCACAAATTTCAAGCAAATATCCCCTATTCAGAGTCTGGAAAGTTCTGAGTCAGTGAGAGAGACGGTAATTATTGATGATGATGTGCTCAGAGCTTAGGAAGTATAGCAGAGACCATTGTAATTGGCAAATCCAGAGCTGATCAGGTTTTATATTGGGTCACATAAGGTAGTCCTTGACTTATGACCCCAATTGAGTCCAAAATTTCTGTTGTTAAGTGAGACATTCAACCAAATCCCATCTTCATATGGCTGCTAGATGTTTTCTAGGGGCTACTAACATTTTGAAAGAAGGAAAGCAACAAAGACAATACATTTAACCAATCCTTTTAACTTAAGACATCCAACACATCTCAAATCATAATGGCAGCAAGTCAAAAAGAGACAGTGTAGAGATCAACAATGGGGGACAACAAACTTTATGCCAACAGAGTCTTCTGCTGAGTTGATAACAGGTGAATATAAGTTCATAGTCTCTTGCTTAAGGTCTCTCCTAGTGATTGGTAATGCCAAGAGCTAGTACTTTGCACTTCCAATACTAGTACAATGACAAGTATAGTGAGTAAGGTTGACCAAAAATGGGTTAATCTATTTTCACATAAAAAATATTCAGTGTGGTAATCTTCTAAGAGTTTCCTTAGCAGTGATGAGGTCTGAAAAATCTATCTTAATGATGGAGAACATACACATTTCTCTATGCCTAGGAAGAAAATCTGGACTACTTTCTAGTGTAGCTATTTCAAGAGAACCTAAGTCTCAATGGTGAGTTCAACCTCTGGAGGAAGATCTGCTTTGTCCTCCTTAAGGAAGTCAATCTACAACAAGAGCTGGAGCAGCTTCTGTTCATTATGTAGCATGCAAAATCAAAGGAAGGGACCAAAAGCACACAGGATCAAGATTTAAATTTTTACCCCTAGTTGCAACATTTTGAAAATATTTTCTACCATACAATTAAAAACACAACCTCTGCTAAAAGCAGAGCAACAACCATCTTGCATGGACACCTTTGGAGACAATATGTCTCCAAAAATATAAGTTGAGAAGAATATATGTATATATAATTTCCCATAATGAAGTTGGGGAAATATGAATGTTCATTTCATCTGAACATTTGGGGGCTGAAATAGCCTTCCAGCCTGACCCAACAGCTTTGGTGCCTTTTCATAGGAGCAAAGAACATTCTGTTTCCTGGCACAGAAAACATATCTCTGATAAACACAAATGCATTTAGATTCCTATGCAGATTTCCATTGTCAGCAGCCAATGGGAAGGCCAAGCATTCCCTTGCCATTGTGCAAATTGTAGGGATTTGGAACCATGTCCAGCAATAACTGTTGTGTGAAGTTCAGCATAAAGAACTGTTCTATCCCACCCTAGTTTACTGATGAGTGAAGCAGTGCCTATATATAGTACTTAAAGTGCCTTGTGATTGTTCTGGACAAAAGTCCTCTGGATGTGTGTGTGTGTGTGAAAATTATTCCTATTCTTAGTATTAGGTATCATTATTGTAACTTGGTTGCAAGTTACAACAAAGCTATAAAAAGTTACAATGGAAACAGCTAATAAAGGCTCTATTGAAGCCATAACTTCTCTGCTTTTCAGCACAGGGTTTATTTTATCTGGCTATTTGGATTAAACACAATCTTGGACAAAGCTGGTATGAAGATTTAGACTTTCTTAATGGAGAAGCATTTCATAATCACACACCCCTGTGCATCTAAAAGCCTTTTATTTAAACTAGTAACTTTGGTCACAGTGTGTCTTAAACACAATTCAGTTCTGTCATGCTGTTTTAATCAATCATCCCCTGTTTTTAAAGGCAGAGAATAATATACCTTGATAAGATATTTTAATAAAATATGTTGCTGCTGCCACATCATTTTAATTTTCCAATGCATTATCCCAGAGTATGCCCTTTAAAAAAGCTGCAAGGAGAGAAATGTTTAGAAGGAACACTTAACATCTTTTTTTTCTGCAGCAAAGTCAGTTATTGCATTATCTTCCTCTATGATTTTATTCATTATTTTCTGGAGAGAATTTATGGCATATTCCAGGCAAAGTCAGGAAATCCCAATTAAGTAATTAAGGGTGGACTATATCATTATTAACACTATGAATATTCACCCCTTAAAATCTGTTATAGATGTGATTGAAATGCTATCTATTCTTAGTATATCCAACTTACATTTAGAAATATTCCTTAGGAGCATATTTACCTAAAGTTTACAGTAATAGACATTTCCTTTTCCATGAACAGATGCAACTAATTGCACTTTTCTGAAGATAGAAATAATAATAAAATTTGTGAACTGGTACTGGGCCAAAATATTTTAGCACATAATTCTTTTAATGCCCGCTTTAAAAACTGTAATAATTCTGGGAATTAAGATGAATTCTTACATTTGGAGTGTAATGGGAAATCTAGCATCCCTGATGATTTCTTTTCAGAGACAGTAGCCCATAATGAGCCATTGACTTGGTTATTTGCAGAATAAGGGGAGCAATAGAAGTGAACTGTTTCTAAATTAAACAGAGGCAGAGTCACCACTGAGAACTTGACAATGTTAACAGTTGTGAATCAATAGAGCTGGCACTACTGTTAGGCAAAATTAAACAAGGCCTTTAAGGATGAAGTGAGAAACGATAGGTTGAAAATAGGGATGAAACCTCTATTTGCTTTCCAGGGGATGTTTTCAAGTGTGATAAATGAAGAATTTGTCCATTTAACTAAAGCATTTTTGACTACTTTTCCACTGTTCTGGACAAGCCACCATTCTTACCCTATCAACTGATGAAACTGACAAGTCTGCTATCCAGGTGACTCACAGAAAGAGTGCTAATGACCAGATGGCCACAAAGAATATAAACCCTTCCATCTTCCACCATTTAGTCAGAACCAAAGAAACTTTTTAGATGAGAAGCGAAACATCTTCAAGGAAAAACAAAGTCCAGTTGCCTTTTGGAAAAAAAAAGCACCTTTGGGACCTGGATGATTGAGAACCTCCACAGACATTTGACAAGTCTACTTGAAATTGTGAGAACATACGGTAGACATTTCTGCAAAATGTTGCTGATTGAGTGATACCGAGGCATTAAAATGATTTCCATGAGTGTTGAAAGAAATATCCTTCTGGGTTCAGTTCCAAGTGGGGAAAAAGACACTGGAAACATGGAGGCTGCTTGGAAAGTTTAATGGTGAACAGGACCACATGGTCTGGAGCTCCAGAGAAAGATGATCACATGCTTGAAGGAGAAGATCAAGAAAAAAGGGCTGAGGTGCTGAGAGTATCTGGGTTTTATAACCTTTGTTGGGATTTGAATTGAAGCTTGTTTCTAATTGGTTGTCAGACTCCCATGAGGGGCAACTCTGTAGGCTGTCCTGAGTTCCAAGCTTGGTTGACCCTTGCTGGATGATCTATGCCCTTAAAAGGGCTTTTGGCAATTGCTATAGCTTTACCTGGAGACCTTTCTTATGTAAAGTATTCTGGCTCAGGCCTTAATGGCCCACCCATTAACAAAGGTGGGGGTGAGATTCTGCTTCTGGGGTTCTACTCTTTTTAGAAGAAATATTCTGCCTTTTAAATATCTACCAGAATACTTCATTTTTCTAGGAGAGTTGGGTGCCAACTTCCTACAAGAGGTATAATCACTTTCAAAGCACTGATTTACCAGTCTGTCTGCTAAAAGTTGTAGCCCATAACTACAGTGCAGATGCTCCCTGGGCACCTTTACAAACAAAACACATAACTGTATGGCAACTAATCTGAAATAGTATATCTTGCTTGAGCAGGAGGCTGGACTAGAAGACCTCCAAAGTCCCTTCCAGCTCTATTCTCATTGGTTGAGTGATTGACACTTCTAGAATTGATACATTCGTGCCTCAAATACCATGTTCTACCACTGTGTAAGGCCTTCTGAAGTATCAGACTGAAGGATCAATTGTACAAAGCAATTCCTGTACCAACTGCATTGTCTGAGCACAATATTTGATTTGCACAGGTGGATCAAACTGTGAACCCTAACCCTAACCCTAACCCGAACTACAACCAGAATTCTGGATTCCTGAGGTAAAACATTCACAGCATATCAACTGGCTTTCATGTTTCTATTTACGTGTATGTGTCCCAGCTCCACAGTGAATTATCTTGTGCAAGGTAGACAAAATATCTATGCTTGTGATTAGCTATTTATCTTTCTTACAATACTAGACTACTAGAATACTTATTTCAAAACCTGCATGACCTCAAAAATGAGAGAAGATTAAATCATTCCCTTAATTTTCATTTTAACACCAACTTTCCTAGTTTTCTGTTTGGATTTATTATGCATGTACAGGAAAGGGAATATAGTTGAATCTATTGTGGTTCATTTGACCTTCTTGGAGAGGTGAAAGGTGATTCTAGAAATATAGAGAATGGTTGCTGGAATGGGATATGTCTAGTTTGATGAAAAGAAACTAGACTAGGGGTGACATGATAGCAGTGTTCTGATATCTCAGGGGCTATGACAAAGAAGAGCGGGTCAAGCTCAGAGGTCACATTCAGCAGGTTCTGACCAGTTCTGGAGAACCGGTAGTGGAAATTTTGAATAGTTTGGAGAACTGGCAAATACCACCTCTGATTGGAGATTTTACAGTATCCTTCCCGGCATGCCCACCAAACCACGCCCACAGAACCGTAGTAAAAAATTGAATCCCACCACTGGTCAAGCTATTCTCCAAAGCACTTGAGGTAGGAAAAGAAGCAATGGGTAGAAACTAATCAAGGAAAGAACAACCTAGAACTAAGGAGAAATTTCCTGACGGAACAATTAATCAGTGGAACAACTTGCCTCCAGAAGTTGTGAATGCTCCATTGCTGACTTTTAAGAAGGAATTGGATAACCATTTATCTGAAATGGTATAGGGTTTCCTGCCTGAGCAGGGGTTGGATTAGAAGACCTCCAAGGTCCCTTCCAACTCTAGTCAATTCATTTGATTCAATTCAATTCTATTATATTCTAAATATATGGCCTTCTAGAAGTCCTTTCTGTTCTGTCAGGGATGTTTCTGTTGCTACACTGGATCCTTCCAATTCAATGATTCTGGCATGAAAATTGAGGTCTTGCTTGGATTAAGCTTCGTATATGACGACAACCATTGCCTGTTAGGCTTACCTGTGATCAGAAACAATGAGAAGGTAAGTTAGCAGCCAGCCAAAAGAGCTCCGTGTCCCATCTCCAGCAAGATTTATCTTCAAGAAGTCCACAAGTGTGATATTTTAGCCTCTCTCATTTAACAACAGTAAAATAAACTACAATATTTTTCAATCAAATTGTCAGGGTTCCAACAAATGCCCTAATTAAATCAGGAGTCTCAAGCCACACTTCAAAAGAAACCCAGTTATTTATTAGGAGCTTCATGCCAGCATGGACCAGGTGGAGCCAACTCTAACCTCAGTTAATTCACGCTTTGCCTCTGACCCTGTTTCCACCTCCCCCCAATATGTGTCATCAGTCACATTCCCCAACAAAGCAATTTGTGAGTTATAAAAGTCACTCCCTCTGGCCACTGTGGGTTCCCGTGGAGACGGCCTTGGTGATTCGGATAGAATGTGCCTTATTTTGACTGAGATACCAGCTCCTTCAGGCAGCAGCGAAGTTTGCTTTCCCATCACCCTTGCCCATGGCAAATCGAGAGCAGTTCAGGGATGCTTTGCAAGTTGACATAAATAACCATTCCAAAATTTTGAAGAACATTAACAGGAGAAGTCTTAATGTCCTCCCAAACAGGTCTTGTGAAAGGTAAATATAAAAATTTCCAATCTAACAATCTAACATTATGCCCTTGTGGTGAAGAACCTATGAATCATTGGTCAGTGTTTGGTTATATTGTATAAGAACACAAGTCTCCTCCAATTGAAGAAGAGAAGGGGTTTAGAGAGCAGGTGGAGGTCTACCCGTTCCCAGTCCGACCGGGCCCAGCTAAGAGCCTATATTAGGACTTACCTGGTAGCTATGGGTGAGGCGAAAGGTCTTATCTCTCCACTCTCAGCATCCACAGATAATCGCCTGCTGCCCTGTTTGGGTTACCCGCTCCCCTCCTTCATTTAGAGGGGGCGACCCATTGCGGGGAAGAGCCGAGGAGTTTGTTCAATATCTGTCGGATAAAATCGCCGATTCAGGACGGGTTACCTCTGATTTGCAGTGGTCTGAGGAAGGGGGTGCTGGGAGTCTGGCCATTGTTACCTGGGATGAGTTTGATCCTGTTTCCGAGGATGAAGTGGACAGGATTATGCGGCTAATGAGTTCCACCACATGTTTGTTGGACCCGTGTCCCTCCTGGTTGACATATGCCGCCAGGGAGGCCACCTGCGGTTGGCTCCGGGCAGTTGTTAACGCTTCTTTAAGGGAGGGTGTCTTTCCGCCGCCTTGAAGGAGGCGGTGGTGAGGCCTTCTGAAGAAGCCTGCCCTGGACCCGACTGTGTTAGATAACTGTCCAGTCTCCAACCTTCGCTTTTGGCGAAGGTTGTTGAGAGTGTGGTGGCTCAACAGGTTCCGCTTTTCCTGGATGAAGCGGACTACCTAGATCCGTATCAATCGGGCTTCCGACCTGGTTCAGCACGGAGACGGCATTGGTCGCTGATGGATGATCTCTGGAGGGCCAGGACAGGGGTTTTTCCTCTGTCCTGGTCCTATTAGACTCTCTTCGGCTTTCGATACCATCGACCATGGTATCCTTTTGCGTCCCGGGGCTGGGAGTGGGAGGCACCATTCTTCGGTGGTTCTCCTCCTACCTCGGGCGGTCACAATCGGTGTTGGCAGGGGGGTTAGGTCGTCCCCAAGGGTGCTCTCTTGTGGGGTCCCTCAGGGGTCGGTCCTTTCCCCTTTTATTCAACATCTACATGAAGCCGTTGGGTGAGATCATCCATGGTTTTGGGGTGAAGTTCCATCAGTACGCTGATGATACTCAGCTGTACATGCTCCACCCCCGAGCCATCTGTGCATGGCCTGTGGCCATAGGGGAGAGGTGTTGCCCTGTGGATATCTGGGGTCCTCCTGGCCTCGGCTGGAAGAGCGGAGAGGGCCTTTGCCCAGCTCCGCCTTGTTCGACGCCCTGGACGGATGCCCTGCGCACTCATGCCCTTGTTACCTCTAGACTTGACTACTGCAACGCTCTCTATTTAGGACTTCCCTTGCACACCATCCGGAGATGCAGCTGGTGCAGAATCGCGGCGGCGGTGATGGGAGTTACCCGTTCTCCCATGTTACCCCCCCTGCGCGGCTTGCATTGGCTGCCGGTTGCGCTCCGGTGAGGTTCAAGGTTTTAGTGTTAACATATAAAGTCCTTCATGACATGGGTCCTCAATATTTAAGGGGCGTCTCCTTCCGATAATGAATGCCGGCCGCCCGTGCGAGCTCATAGGCAAGGACTCCTCGGGATTCCATCGGCGACTCAGTGCGATTGGTGATTCCCACGGCGAGCCTTTTCTGTTGCGCCCCTGACCTCTGGAACCAACTGCCTTTGGAGCTCCGCCTGGCCCCTGACCTCCGCACCTTTCGCCGTGAGCTAAAAACTTGGTTGTTTGATCAACCGGGCTGTGACCCCTCGGGTTGGGATTGTTTTAATGGTTTTAGTTTATTATATTTGGACTTGTATTTAAATTTAATAGTTTTTTAAGTATTTATTGTATTATATTTTAATTGTGAGCGCTCAGTCTTGAGAGATGGGGCACATACAAGTGCAAATAATAAATAAATAAATAAATAAAGAGTAATATTTGAATAGACTCAGAGAGATCTATGCTGTCATATGTTTGTCCATTGCTTCAGGAGCTTTTTTATCCTGGAAAAAATAATAAATGGATTAAATTGAAAACAGTTACTTTTAACATTCTCTTCATATTCCACTTCTTTCCCATAATGTTTGTATTCACTTCAAAATGGAAGGCCCATGCATCAAAATTCATACGAAGAAAGCATCTTGCTTAAACAACAATCAGCTGGGTCATTTTCTTTCCAAACAAAACCAGTTTCTGTCTGCTTAGCCCTTATTTCCATTACCTTTCAAGATGCAACGCACAGCATATTTTTCTTTCTCTGAGCTAATATAAATAGACCCTGAAAGAAGGCATTATTTAGGAACAATATTAATTAAAATTAACAATAGGGATGGCAGTGCTTATGGTTCTAAAATTAGAGATGGCTTATTTTATAATACATAGCCATTTCATTGTGATTAGCTTTTAGGCTCGGCTTTACATGTGTGACATAAACATTGAAATACGATGGTGCTCTTCTCCTCTCTAAACACAGTTTCTCTCAGAGCCTTGGATTTTTGGCTAGCTCGGTCTTTTTCCTATAATAAAATTGGCAACCTCTAGATCTTTAGTGGCAGAATTTAATACTAGAAGGGCAGCCTCTCCAAATCAGTTTGAAAAAGAAATAAAACTTGTTTTACATGAAGCTTTGTTCCTTGCGGATATTTATATGTGTTTCCATTGCAGTAGTCTCTGATAATATTACCCAAACCCAACAGTTTATTCTTTGTAATGGTCCACCCTTAAAATAAGCTACTGAATGGATCTATAAATAAAGGGCTTGTACATGCATCTTTTAATGTGCTCATATTTTCCTCCTTATGTTTCATGAAGTTCCACTGTTCTTGCTTTCAGTCTGTAACAAGGCATTCATCAGAAATGTTTTTTCTTTCTTTAGATTTTAGCAACAATTCCAAGACTTTTGTTTTCCTTTTTTTTCCTGAGAGACCTGCTACATTACTACTCTTGAAGGAGTCCCATACATCATGATTTTTAGTTTGTAGTTAGGTTGCCATTTGATGTAAGGAATATTATTAGAGCAGCTGAAAGAAGACTCTTCACTTAACTGGTATCTATACTTTGAAAATCATGACTGTGTGTTAACTGCTAGAAAACTCTTTTTCCTACATAACTAAAATGTATGGAAGCAATGTTCCCTCCTTGTTCAGTTTCAGGTACTTAGCAGTACCAAAGAATAATTTTGGAAGAGCCATGCAATATGTTTCTCTGAATTATGCAAGAATGTTTCTGGACAAAAACATAGATTTCATTATGGCATCTTCGTGGAGAATCTGATTCATTCCAGAGGTTTTTCTTTACAAAACATTTCTAAAGGATGTAGATATAGAAACAATGTCATTTGTAATAGAAACACAAAAGAAGGGAGAAGGAGGAAAAGAGGGGAGAAGGAAAGAAGGGGAAAAGAGTAGAACACACACAAGGAAAATATATGGATTGGAGGGCAAGAAGTACAGAAAAGAAAAGGCAGAAGGAACTAGGAAAAACACCCACTGCTGTCAGCTGAAAATTGGGTGACCCTGTCAAAAACATGACAGGGAACAGTACCTTTCTTGGCTGTCACTGACAACATTTCCAGCAGCTGCTCTGCAAGGGAGGTGACTGGCATGCGTGGAAATATCTAAGACATTGTGCATTTATTTTGTTGAGAAGAGAATTTAAGCTGGGAACACGGATTCATCTGTCATTATCATATTCTCTGTTGAGTGAATGTTGCCCTTGGCAATGAGGACGTGGTTGCTAATTTAGTTTTCGTTGTTCAGCATCCCTGTTCTTTCTTTGCTCCACTCAGGGCGGTGATTATAGTTTTATATTTACACAGAAAGAGAAAACATACAGTATATGCATACATGCATGCACATGTATGTATACAAAAGTGAAAGAGCAAGTAAAATGAAAATATGTTTTATCCCATAGGCCCAATGCATAGAGTATTTAAAAATCATCCAAAATTCCTGGTTTTAGATTTGCAAATGTATAATTGTGCAAGGGAGAGAAACCAATTCTCTGTTGTTGTTATTTTAAACAAATATACCATATGTCATTCAACCATGTGTAGAAAGAGCTCTGGTCTCCACTTTATGTTGCAAGAGGAATATATCCATATTTTTTAAAGAAGTATTTCTTTTGTATTGGTATAAATATTTTGTTATTTACAAATATTAGTACATTTGTATTGATATAAATGCAGTCTTAATTTGATTTTAAAAGCTTATTCCAAATGCTTGCTTTAATATTCATAGGTTAACATGAACATGGTTTATCTTGATTTAGATATTTTATATACTTTGATTTTTTTTTACCTTAAAGCATTAAAATTTCCATATGTCCTGATGGGATTGTCATTTTAAAAACAAATCCAATTCTGCCAATTATAGAAGAATAATTTCTCACTTTTTTTTGTTCTTAATTGTCTGAATTTTACCTCAGAACTTTCTTGAGGAGGACCTCACACAACTCTTATCCAACTATTTTAAAGTCTTGTTTCCATGAGTGGTAAGGATATAATGTTTCCTGCTTTGTAACTTTGGTTCCTTCCATTGAATCTAATTAACTTAAATTTTGTGAGATTTCAACCCTTTGGTTATTACTCCCATTTTGTTAAAAACATCATTCCAAAATTTTGAGATTTTATTGCATTCCCATCAAAAATATTAAAAATTACTTCCTGATTGAGGCAGATAAATTTTTCCAGGCATTCCCAATTGTTATTATGGCAAGCAATTTAGCATAGCAATTGCCTAAATCTGTCTCAAAATCTGTGTCAGGCTTAGTAGTAGAGAGTTCCTAGATCTATTTCCAACAAGCATAATTACATTTTTGATCAATGTTGGGTTACACAAAGGTTAGCATTGTACAGAGGCTTTGGAATACGCAAAATAATCAAAAATTATTTCTCAAAATTGAACAGTGGACTATTACAAATTAAAATTGCTGCCTATGCCAGCCCTACTTCACTAGCAGACATCAGTTATGCCTTCATCCTTCCTCTTTCCACATATTATATAGGCTTGGATCATTTCCCTTCCACTCACAAATCTGAAAGATCCCAGAGATGCCTCCTCATCCCTTTCTTCTTCTTTCCCCTTCTTGGCTGACCCATGGAACTGTCTGCCATTTTGTTGTACAAAGAGAAACAAAGCGACAAGCTGTAGATCAAGAAGAAAACTGTAACTCTGCATCTTCCCAAGTATTTCCTTCCACCAGGAAGGAAGGGAGCTCACCCACTGATTGCCAATGACTGCCAGCCAGCCTTACTTTGCCGGCAGGCATCTGAGTCACTCCCTCATTCTTCCCTCACTGGCCAGGTCTTAAGAGATTTCAAATTTCAGTCTCAGTTCCAAATCAGGTCTTAGTCACTGTCTTCAAATTGTCTCAGTTCCAAATCAGTCAGTGGTCACTTGTCTGTTGTGCTATGCTGCCAACCAATTTGATACAGGGACCAGAGGGAAATAAGAAGAGTGGGGATTGCTCCCACCATCTGACAGTGAAAACAATCAACCAATGGAACATCTTGCCTTCAGAAGTTGTGGGTGTTATGTATGCAGAGTTTGAATATGATTGGTTGTTCTTGTAAAGTGTTTGAAATCGTTGGTTTTAAAAGTGCGGAAAACCCTGCACTCAGATTGGCTTCAGCTGCAGTAGCCGGCTATAAAAGCTACCGGCTGAGCCTTTTGGTCCGTTCGAGCTGAAGTCACAATAAACTTTGAGTTGAAGCACTCCACATCCTGCCTCTCCATGCGAACATAACACTGGCGAAGGTGGGATTCCCTGAAGAAGGCAATGTGGAACAGAGAAGAGCGAGATGGCTGTGCTGAACACCCCCCCCAGCCCCATTCGACCGAAGAATGAAGACTGGGAGTCGTATGCAGATCGGTTTCAGATGTTTTGGAAGGAAGCAATCTTGCCGCCATTTCTGAGCAGCAGAAGAGGGCGGTCCGGCAGTTTTCAAGATGGCAAAGGCATTAGCGGCACAGCAGATGTGAAGGTAATGGCATGGCCTGATCTAGAGAGGCTTTTAAGGGCACACTACCCCAAGTATCATGCCTCGTTAAGAGACACGAGTTTTATCACCGCTCAGGGGAAGACGAAAGCATAAATGACTTGTGGCCAGTTTAAGAGACATTGGGGGTGCGAATTCAGCAGTTTAGAGGAGGCCATGCGCGATTGTTTTGTTTGGGCCTTAAAGACAAGGTTTTGCAGAGCAAATGAAATGCTGAAAGAAGTCATAGAGGAAGCATCTTCAGCAGAAGCCACCAAATCCTCAGCAGCAGCCATGAGAAAGATGAACAAGACTACAGGCCATTCAGATGGGGAAAAGACCACTACAACTCATTTTGATGAACTTGAATCTGAGTCAGAAGACAGTGGAGAAGAAGAAGAAATCAACAGACTCAGAATGGAGCGGAAAAGAAACGACCTGAGAAGGAAGAGGTGTGATTTCCACTGCATAGGTTGTGGGAAACCACCCCGCACTGAATGCAAGTTCCTGGACACCATTTGCCTCCAATGTGAAAAAAGAGGGCACCTTGCAAGAGTCTGCAAATCATCCAGAACTCCACCAAACAGAAGAAAGTTTGCTACAAACAACAAAAACAGAGAAGTCAAGCCAAACAACACCAGTGAGAAAATGGGGCAACACAGAAGCAAATGGAAGGAATGAAACTCATCAAACAGTAACTATTGGTCATTCTTCCCCTTTAAATAACAGGAAAATGCATGTCAAGGTATTTATTGAAGGAAGGCCTTGCCAAATGGAAGTGGACTCAGGTTCACACTTATCCATGGTGTCATGGGACACTATTCAAAGACTGATACCAGACATTCAGAAGACTCACTTCAAGAAGCAGGCATTAACTCTTAAAGACTACCAAGGGAACAAGATTCCAGTAGTTGGAACAAGAGAATTCAACGTGAAGTTCAAAGGTCACATCAAACGCCTACCCCTGACCATCGTGGATAAAGATCGCCCAAGTTTGCTGGGGCTAGAATGGTTCAACCCACTGGGCATCAAAGTGACTGGCATCAATCACGTGAGCAACACTGAGTGGGAAGAGTCCTTGAAGTCTGAGTTTCCAGAGGTCTTCAGCGATGGATTAGGCAAGTACTTGGGACCCCTATCACATTTAACCTAGATCCCAAGGTACAACCAATCAGATTAAAACCCAGAAGGGTACCCTTTGCATTGAAGGAAAAATTGATGAACAATTAGATAAACTTATAGCCCAAGGGGTGCTGGAGCCCACAGACCACTCCAGGTGGGAAACACCCATAGTCACCCAGTCAAGGCTGACGGTTCCGTGAGAATCTGGGGATTACAAGGGGACATTGAACCATGCGCTACAGCAGAGCGCATATCCGTTCCAGTGGTTCATCATTTATTACATTCTCTGGGGCAGGGGCACAGTCTTCACCAAATTGGACCTGGCCCAAGCATACCAGCAGTTAACAGTAGATGATCTAACTGCAGAAGCCCAAACCATTGTAACCCATCGGGTGCATTCAAATGCAAGAGGTTACAATTGAGTAAGTGTGGCACCAGGCATCTTTCAAAGCCTCATGGAAAGGATGCTACAAGGGTTGCGGGGTGGTGCCTTATTTTGATGACATTTTAATCTCTGCTGAAAATGACACTCAATTACACGAAAACTCAGAAAAGTTCTAACCAGGTTCAAAGAAGCAGGGTTAAAAGTCAAAAAAGAAGTGCACACTAAGAACTGACAAAGTAGAATTCTTGGGTTATATGATTGATAAACATGGCATCCACCCCACAGAAGCCAAAGTTCAGGCAATCAAAAAGCCCCAGGCCTAGATGCAAAACTGATTTGCAAGCATTCCTGGGACTTATTAATTTCTATCATATGTTTCTACCTCAGAAAGCAACCACTGCAGAACCCTTACAGATTACTGGATAAAAATCTGCATGGGTCTGGGGCACAGAAAGAAGAAGCTGCATTTAACAACATCAAGAGACAAATCACTTCTGATTGTGTCCTGATACAGTTTTCTGAGAATTTACCTGTAGTATTGACTTGTGATGCATCCCCTTTTGGAGTGGGGGGTGTTGAGCCACATGCTTCCCAGTGGAAGGGAAGCCCCTATTGCATTTTACTCAGCACTTTGACCAAAGCAGAGAGAAACTACAGTCAACTGGACAAGGAAGCGTTGGCTATCGTGGCAGCAGTCAAGAAGTTCCATGAGGTATATGGGAGAAGGTTCACCATTGTTACAGATCACAAACCTCTTTTAGGCATTGTGGCAGGGGACAGACCAAGCCCACCATCCTGTCACCAAGAATGCTGAGATGGACTGAATTTCTTGCTGCTTATTCATATAAACTCATTCACAGACCAGGAAAAGACATTGGGCACGCTGATGCTTTGAGTCGCTGCCCACTCCTGCACACTGAGGACCCTGCTCCAGAAACTTACACCTTCTTTCTAGAAACTGTTGCCAAACTTCCAGTTCATGCTGAAATTGCTAGAGAAACTGCCAAAGACACTTCATTGGCTCCTATTGTAGGCTGGATTAAAAAGGGTTGGCCACTACATGATCTACCTCAAGCTTCCCAACCTTTTAAATCCAGACAAACT
>CM019149.1:49507953-49531145 GCA_009733165.1 Naja naja
TGAGAAAATGGGGCACGAATACAGTAGAAAAGGGGAAGAATGAAACTCATCAAACAGTCACCATTGGTCATTCTTCACCCTTGAGAAGCAGAAAGTAATGTGAAGGTACTAATTGAAGGAAGGCCTTGCCAAATGGAAGTGGACTCAGGCTCCTATTTATCCTATGGTGTCATGGGACACTATTCACAGGCTGCTTCCCAACATTCAGAAGAAGCATTCCAGGAAGCAAGCACTGACTCTTAAAGACTACCAAAGGGAACAAGATTCCAGTAGTTGGAACAGAGAAATCATCATGAAGTTCAAAGGCCACACCAAGCGTTTGGCCCTGACCATCGTGGACAAGGACAGCCCAAGCTTGCTGGGACTTGAGTGGTTCAATCCACTAGGCATCGAGGTGACTGGCATCACAACGTGAGCAACACTGAATGGGAGGAGGCCTGAAGTCTGAGTTTCCAGAGGTCTTCAGAGACGGATTGGGCAAGTATATGGGGACCCCTATCACTTTCAACCTAGATCCCAAGGTGCCCCAATTGGTAAATCCTAGAAGGGTCCCATTTGCCTTAAAAGAAAAAATGATGCACAATTAGATAAACTAATAGCTCAAGGAGTTTTAGAGCCCACTGACCACTCAGATGGGAGACACCCATGGTCACACCAGTCAAGGCTGATGGGTCAGTGAGAATCTGGGGGACTATAAGGGGACATGAACCATGCACTTCAACAGAAGCATATCCAGTTCCAGTGGTGCATCATTTATTACATCCACTTGGCAGGGGTACAGTCTTTGCCAAATTGGATCTGGCCCAGGCATATCAACAACTAACAGTTGATGATGCCACTGCAGAAAGCCCAAACCATTGTGACTCATAGAGGTGCCTTCAAATGTAAAAGTTACAGTTTGGAGTAAGCGTGGCACCAGGCATCTTCCAAAGCCTTATGGAAAGGATGCTCCAAGGACTGCCAGGGGGAGTGCCTTACTTTGATGATGTGTTAATCTCTGCTGAAAACGACACTCAATTACAAGAGAGACTCAGAGAGTCTTACCAGATTCAAGAAAGTGGAGTTAAAAGTCAAGGAAGAAAAATGCACTCTTAGAACTGACAAGGTTGAGTTCTTGGGCTATATGATTGACAAGCATGGCATCCACCCTACAGATGCCAAGGTTCAAGCAATCAAAGCCCCTAGACCAAAATGCAAAATAGATTTGCAAGCCTTCCTTGGACTTATTAACTTTTACCACATGTTCCTACCTCAGAAGGCAACCATTGCAGAACCATTACACAGATTGCTTGACAAAAAGTCTGTTTGGGTCTGGGGCAGGAAAGAACAATCAGCATTTAACAGTATTAAAAGACTAATCGTCTGATGCTGTACTCATACAGTTCTCTGAGAATTTACCTGTTGTACTGATTTGTGATGCATCCCCTTTGGAGTGGGGGGTTTGAGCCACAGGCTTCCCAGCGGGAGGAAGCCCCTATTGCATTTTACTCTCGCTCCTTGACCAAAGCAGAGAGAATTACAGCCATTTGGACAAGGAAGCATTGGCAATTGTTGCAGCTATCAAGAAATTTCATGAGTATTTATATGGGAGAACATTTACCATTGTCACAGATCACAAACCTTTGTTAGGCATTGTGGCAGGAGACAAACCTACACCCATTATCCTGTCACCAAGAATGCTGAGGTGGACTGAATTTCTTGCTGCTTATTCATACAACTTTATCCACAAGCCTGGCAAGGACATTGGACATGCTGATGCCTTGAGTCGTTGCCCACTTCCTTGTCACAAGGAGGACTTTGAACCTGAGGCACACACCTTTTTCCTAGAAACTGTTGCCAAGCTTCCAGTACACGTGCTGAAATTGCCAGAGAGACTGCCAAAGACACTTTATTGGCTCCTATTATAGGCTGGATTAAGAAAGGTTGGCCTCTTCAAGATCTACCTCACCTTGCCCAACCTTTTAAATCCAGGCAAACTGAATTATCTGTATTAAGAGGATGTATTTTGTGGGGTAACAGGGTGGTTATTCCTGCAAAACTGCAAAGGGAGGTTTTGGAAATGCTACATGAGGGTCATCTTGGTATTGTAAGGATGAAGGGATTGGCCAGGAGTTATGTATGGTGGCCAGGTATTGACAAAATGGTTGAAAACTGGGTTGCATCTTGTCCCAACTGTCATTTAGTCAGGCCTGCCCCACCTCTCACCCCAAACAGGAATGGGAATGTCCTAGGGGCCCATGGTCCAGGATTCACATTGATTTTGCTGGCCCTACCAGAGGGCACACCTTCCTTATTATAGTAGATGCATATTCCAAATGGCTAGAGGTAATCCCTATGGCATCCACCACAACTGATGCTGTCATCAAGCAGCTTAAAAGCTTTTGTAACCCACGGGTTACCTGATGTTCTTGTCTCTGACAATGGCCCTCAATTTACATCCAACCCTTTTGAATCCTATCTAGCACAGCTGGGTATCAGACATGCCCTGTCAAACCCCTGGGCACCCTTCGCTAATGGCTGGGCTGAAGCGAATGGTGCGTTTTACAAGGAAAAGCTTCAGCAATTGGGTCCTGGGACATCACTGAGAAAGTTGAAAAACTTCTTAGTGTTCAGCACATCACTCTAACCCATCAATAACTTATTCCCAGCAGAGTTGTTGATGGGTAGGAAACTTAGGTCTTCCCTTGACTGCCTTCATCCCACTTACGCACCCAGCACCACTAGATTCCACTAGCAAAGTTCGCACGTTCAGTGTGGGTGATTCTGTTTATGCTAAGAACCTTATGGGTGAGCCTTCATCGATTCCTGCTGAAATAACTCAAATCACAGGCCCTCGTTCTTACAGGGTACAAACAGAGGATGGAGTCCTCTGGAGCAGGCACATTGATCAACTTAGATCCAGGTTACCTCAGGAACATTGCAATTGTTCCTCTCTAGTTCCCATACCTAATGCTTTTTCTAGGGGGAAGGGGGAGAAACATGAGGATAATCAGCAAACAAGAATCAACCCCATGTGTAATGAGCCATTACGACAGGAACCATCCCAAAACCTGTCACAATGCCAAAATCCATCCTTAGAAGTGGAAAATTGTACATCACTACCTGACTTGGGTGCTGACATTGGGCTGGAGATGGGTTGGGAGGAGAGACCAGAGTCTAACAATCAAACAGGGTCTTCTTTCACAGGAAGTCCAACTAGGAAATGTCAACAGACACATTTCCCTCTCACTGGGTGAGAACGTTAAAACTTCTGAACCACGAAGGTCTCAACGTACACGTAAGAGCCCCACCTATTTAAAAGAATACATTAGATAGGTTGGGGTTTGAGTATGGACTGAACCTAGTGGGGAGGGGTGTTATGTATGCAGGTTTGAATGTCATTGGTTAAGTTTGAACTGTTCTTGTAAAATGTCAGAAATGATTGGTTTAAAAAGTGCAGGAAAACCCTGCACTCTGACTGGCTGGCAACTGGGCTGCTGGCTATAAGTAGCAGCGCAGACCAGCCAAATTGGGTCTGTTATGAGCTGTAGTCACTAATAAACTCTTCACTGAAGCACTCCGCGTCTGACTCTTCATGCAAATCTAACACGACAGCCAGGCAGGTACTGGTCAATCAATCAGATTATCATAGTAGTAGATAGTAACAAGCAGACAGAGGTGGTGATAGATGTAGTACCAAGTGACAGCAACATCGGGAAGAAGGACTATGAGAAACTGGTGAAATACTGGGGCCTGAAGGAGGAACTGGGGAGGATATGGAAAGTAGAGGCCAAAGTGGTCCCAATGGTGGTAGCAGCACTCGGGGATATGATTCCTAATCTAGGAGACTGACTCCAAAAAGATCCCAGGAGGATCATCAGAGCTGTTTGTCCAGAAGAGTGCAGCACTAGGAAAAACTAATATCCTGCATAGAAGCTTCAAATTCCCAGGCCTCTGGTAGAGCAGCCTTTTGGGCACAAGGGACTGGGCACCAGGGAAATTTTTCTATGGACCAGAGGGGGCATGGTTTTGCATGCTGCCTGCATGCCGGAGATGGGACTTCGCTTGTTTGCACAATCTGGTTTCTGGCATGCTGTGACCCATTGCCAGTCCATGGACCAGGGCTTAGGGACTCCTGTGGTAGAGGACCTGAGTTTGAAGAATCAATTTTCAGTCATTTCTCCTTCTATGCACACTGAGAGATTGTTATGCAAGAAAAAAGATGTTCTCTATTCAAAGAATAGGGTAGGGTAGGAAACCATATAGGGACATGCTAATTGTTACTATTTACTACAATAATTTGACTAACTGGAGCCTGGTAGATGCTTCTAAACAGACTGGACTTTTATGCATTTCCAGAAAGGGAGAAATGTATTCACCCACATGTAAGAAAATGCAAAGTGGTATAAAATGGTATATGCTAATTGATTATAGTAAGATTAACTTTTTGAATGAATGATTTTAATTTAACTAGAATATATCTCATGATAATAAGAAAGATTGTGACCCGGTGAATGTGCCTGCAACTGATACTTTTTATAGGTAACTTCAAATCTGCCCATGTCTCAATTATATTGCTTTATGTTTTTTTAAAGAAATATTTATTAGCATGAACCTTCACAGTATTAATCCTTTTAACAACTGTACAGAAATGAAAACCTTGTGAAACATACCTTTGGACTGTGGTTCTCAGAGGTGTGCATAGGATAGTGGTTGTAGTGGTGGAATCAAAGCTCCACCTGTTTTTTGTGCATGTTGCATGCAATGCACATTACAAAACTTTGATTGGACTGTCATTGCTGCCATCTTGATTTTTTTTTTTTGGATCCTATTTTGCAGACATCTCTGGTCGCCTGTTATGAGAAAATCATCCAGCTATAGAATTACAATATTAATACAGCCTCCAGAAGCAGTGGAGCTCAGCGAACTGAAAAATTTATTTAAGAAAACAAGTTGAAAATATACAAATGGCCGCCAAGTCCCCCTCCCCTCAAAACTGTGTGATGTGGCAGTGATATTGTATGTGCTATAGTCATGCCTTTACCCAAACTGTCTGAATTTCCCATTCTGTAATTAGATGTAAAAGGATTTGGGGGGGGGGGGAAATATTACACTTTTTAGTGGAGGGCAAAACCTGTTTGTGGGCTTAAGTAAAATTGTACCCATGTTTATTCCTCATGTGCCCACTGTGCCCTCCATTCTCAATTGTTGGTGTTTTGTATTTAAAACTCTTGAGTTTGAAGGAAAACCCCACTCAAAGAAATATATAAGCCAGAAAAGGTGGTTTTCAGTTAATATCTAATGCAAGCATGGCACTTCATTCTAAATCTCAATAATTTACCATCTAAGAAAAGGGGAGCATAAACTCACATATCTTTATACAGCATTTATTACTACTTGTTGCTATTTATTTATTTGTTTGTTTGTTTATTTATTTATTGTAATTTATAACTATTACAATTTATACAGCTGTCTGTCTCACCAGTTGCTAATTGAGAGGGGCCAATTTTGGAGTTAGGGTGAAGGTGTCCTTCCATTTTCCCCTGCTCTGTGCATTTCAGGAGGAAATAGCCTGTTTTTAAGAGGGTGCATAGGAACTTGGATCTTTTCTATTATAGGTGATTTAAGTGATTCTGATGCTCTCATTCCATGAAATGTTATTAGAGGATAAGCAGGCTAAAACACCAAACAGAAACCAAGCAGTTGAGGCTGTAACATAACATCAAATCTTATACTTAGATTCTAATAACCAAACTGGAATCTTGACTGTCCCACCGTCAACAATAAAACTTGCATATCATGAGGTTATGCATCAAAGTGGGACTAATTTCCAATATTATTTCCACTGTCATCCCTTATTGATTGCAACCTAACCTGAGATCTTTTGGGCTAAAACCCTGGACTAGAAAGTCAGCTACTAGAAAAATACGGTTGCCAACTAGAATTTATGATGATTCAACAGAAGTTGCAAAGAGCAGTAAAATCTTGGTTCCCTGGCTGGATGATGCTTGGTTTTCTGCACTTGTAGTTTCCCACACCAGTCTCTGCATCTTTTTGGAAGAAAGTCAGTTCTGAGAAATTGGAGAGGTATCTGGATCAGTGAGGTGAAGAGAAATGAATAGAGTTTCACAAAACAAACTTTTTTTGAATTTATCCCCTTCCAAAACCCACAAATAACCCTTTCAGTCATAGCCTGGATCTACATCAGTACATGTTTGTAATTCCTTTTCTGCTTTGTTATTTTCAGCTTATTGAAACAAGGACTAAACCAAAAAATGGATAACGTTTTCCAGATAAGCAAACCTAACTAACCACTATTTGGAGTCTCCTCTGAAACTCTGCTGAACTGTTGGTTCTTCATTCATTCAGAGAAGAAACAATGTCCTTTTTAGCCAAATTGCATTGATTTAGAGTAATTCACTGGAATAAACCCACATTTCTACAACCATAGCTCAATGGCAGAAAACATCCAGGATGTGTCAAGAAGGGAAACACTATATGAATAAAAGCAGTTCCACAAATTCTTAAGTTGTCACTAATCACCTGTTCTCTGTGTCTTCTTGGCGGTCTTGTCACATTTACATACACTATCATCGAATTTCAAATTGGCCTCAAATTAATGCTAGTTTAAAATGATCTTTCAGTTCACTGCTCTTTCTGTATTAAATAGTGATGACCTGTTTGCTTCAGGTCAGTAAGATCCTACAATGGCTACCCTCAAATGTCTCAGTCGCAGTGTAAGGAAAGGGACCGGCAGCTAGCTCTTTCATCCTTGAATCTTTCTCTATAGTCACTCTTTGATAAATGCAAACAATATCAAAAAGTAAAATTTAAATGTATTTGACACACCATGGTTAGCATTAGAAATCTTCAAAGAAACTTTCTTGAGTTAAGTTTGATTTCTGGTGCCTGGATGGACACATCCACATTATTTCACTGGCAGCCATATGCAAGTGACTTTCCTTTGCTACTTTTGGGGTGATTTTTCAACTTCAGAGAATAATCTATAGCACTGGATACAGAGGTGGTATTCAGCAGGTTCTGACCAGTTCTGGAGAACCAGTAGCGGAAATTTTGAACAGTTTGGAGAACTGGTAAATACCACCTCTTACTGGCCCCGCTCCCATCTATTCTCTGCTTCCCGCGTCCCAGCTGATTGGCTGGGTCTTCTTTGGTTGCCCTGCACAGGAGAACAGAGCTGGAAAGCAGTTAAGTGGGGTGGGGAGGGAGTGGGATTTTGCAGTAACCTTCCCCCAGGAGTAGGGAGGGAAGGGAAATTTTACAGTATCCTTCCTCTGCCACACCCACCAAGACACGCCATGCCCACCAAGCCATGCCCACGGAACCGGTAGTAAAAATTTTTGAATCCCACCACTGACTGGATGATCTTCTGTCCAATTACTAATGAAATGTGACTCTACTTAGGTTTTTTAAAAAAACAAGGTCAGTAAGGTCTGCCATCTGTCATGATATCAAACAGCAACTGAATACTTATGTTTATTAAAAACAATGAGAGCTATGCTGGCTCATATAAGAAAGGGGAGGGGGAATATAGACACCCGAAGTAAAGCAATGTATGTATTATATATCAAAAATGGTAAGCTTGCTGATGTAGTTTTTGAATTCTCAAGAACTCTTCATCAGCCAAACAGAAAGTGGAAGGAAGAAATTGATTAAAAGAAATAATAATAATTAGGCCAGATATTCTACAGTAGAAGTTAGCCTGAAGACAGACTCATCTAAAGGAACACAAGTTCCACATGAGTGCTAGGTCCACTTTCTGGTATAGCCATGTATTTATTTATTTGTTAAAAAGAAAGCATATTTAAGATTACACATTATTCTGAAAATTTAATTTCCCCCCAGTTTACATTACAAGGCACTCAATACAGCTTTTCAGGGTTTGCCACATGCTGTTAATAGGATTGCTTGCTGCCTTCTTGTAAAACTTTGAAGTATAATTCCTGGTTCAGGATTTCTATTTCAATAAATTGCACAGGCAAGAGACATTTAACTTTATTTGCTCCAGCTTAATACTCAGTGAATTCTTCCCCCCACACACTTCAAATAGTCGTGAGGAAAACATTCTCATTCTCTTCCAGTAAGAACTGAAAATATCACACTGGCCTCATTTGAAACTAATGAGACATTAACCTGTATAATCTTGGTTAGATAATGTTTCATAATTTTTGAAGTAGCAGAAGCTTAAGGTTCCACAATTTTCCACTTAATTTATGAGTTTTTGCCTGGATGCAAGGCACAGTTAATTCATAGGTTATAATTTATTTTATAATTTATTATGTATATACTTATACCAGTTTATACTGATATGTTTATATGTTATGTTCATACTTATACTTGCTTTCTCATACATGCTTGACAAACTAAACTAAATAAAAAATAAATAAAATAAAATAAATTCATGCAATTCATGATGCACAAATTTCAAGCAAATATCCCCTATTCAGAGTCTGGAAAGTTCTGAGTCAGTGAGAGAGACGGTAATTATTGATGATGATGTGCTCAGAGCTTAGGAAGTATAGCAGAGACCATTGTAATTGGCAAATCCAGAGCTGATCAGGTTTTATATTGGGTCACATAAGGTAGTCCTTGACTTATGACCCCAATTGAGTCCAAAATTTCTGTTGTTAAGTGAGACATTCAACCAAATCCCATCTTCATATGGCTGCTAGATGTTTTCTAGGGGCTACTAACATTTTGAAAGAAGGAAAGCAACAAAGACAATACATTTAACCAACCCTTTTAACTTAAGACATCCAACACATCTCAAATCATAATGGCAGCAAGTCAAAAAGAGACAGCGTAGAGATCAACAATGGGGGACAACAAACTTTATGCCAACAGAGTCTTCTGCTGAGTTGATAACAGGTGAATATAAGTTCATAGTCTCTTGCTTAAGGTCTCTCCTAGTGATTGGTAGTGCCAAGAGCTAGTACTTTGCACTTCCAATACTAGTACAATGACAAGTATAGTGAGTAAGGTTGACCAAAAAATGGGTTAATCTATTTTCACATAAAACAATATTCAGTGTGGTAATCTTCTAAGAGTTTCCTTAGCAGTGATGAGGTCTGAAAAATCTATCTTAATGATGGAGAACATACACATGTCTCTATGCCTAGGAAGAAAATCTGGACTACTTTCTAGTGTAGTTATTTCAAGAGAACCTAAGTCTCAATGGTGAGTTCAACCTCTGGAGGAAGATCTGCTTTGTCCTCCTTAAGGAAGTCAATCTACAACAAGAGCTGGAGCAACTTCTGTTCATTATGTAGCATGCAAAATCAAAGGAAGGGGACCAAAAGCACACAGGATCAAGATTTAAATTTTTACCCCTAGTTGCAACATTTTGAAAATATTTTCTACCATACAATTAAAAAAACACAACCTCTGCTAAAAAGCAGAGCAACAACCATCTTGCATGGACACCTTTGGAGACAAGATGTCTCCAAAAATATAAGTTGAGAAGAATATATGTATATATAATTTCCCCTAATGAAGTTGGGGAAATATGAATGTTCATTTCATCTGAACATTTGGGGGCTGAAATAGCCTTCCAGCCTGACCCAACAGCTTTGGTGCCTTTTCATAGGAGCAAAGAACATTCTGTTTCCTGGCACAGAAAACATATCTCTGATAAACACAAATGCATTTAGATTCCTATGCAGATTTCCATTGTCAGCAGCCAATGGGAAGGCCAAGCATTCCCTTGCCATTGTGCAAATTGTAGGGATTTGGAACCATGTCCAGCAATAACTGTTGTGTGAAGTTCAGCATAAAGAACTGTTCTATCCCACCCTAGTTTACTGATGAGTGAAGCAGTGCCTATATATAGTACTTAAAGTGCCTTGTGATTGTTCTGGACAAAAAGTCCTCTGGATGTGTGTGTGTGTGTGAAAATTATTCCTATTCTTAGTATTAAGGTATCATTATTGTAACTTGGTTGCAAGTTACAACAAAGCTATAAAAAGTTACAATGGAAACAGCTAATAAAGGCTCTATTGAAGCCATAACTTCTCTGCTTTTCAGCACAGGGTTTATTTTATCTGGCTATTTGGATTAAACACAATCTTGGACAAAGCTGGTATGAAGATTTAGACTTTCTTAATGGAGAAGCATTTCATAATCACACACCCCTGTGCATCTAAAAAGCCTTTTATTTAAACTAGTAACTTTGGTCACAGTGTGTCTTAAACACAATTCAGTTCTGTCATGCTGTTTTAATCAATCATCCCCTGTTTTTTAAAGGCAGAGAATAATATACCTTGATAAGATATTTTAATAAAATATGTTGCTGCTGCCACATCATTTTAATTTTCCAATGCATTATCCCAGAGTATGCCCTTTAAAAAAAGCTGCAAGGGAGAGAAATGTTTAGAAGGAACACTTAACATCTTTTTTTTTCTGCAGCAAAGTCAGTTATTGCATTATCTTCCTCTATGATTTTATTCATTATTTTCTGGAGAGAATTTATGGCATATTCCAGGCAAAGTCAGGAAATCCCAATTAAGTAATTAAGGGTGGACTATATCATTATTAACACTATGAATATTCACCCCTTAAAATCTGTTATAGATGTGATTGAAATGCTATCTATTCTTAGTGTATCCAACTTACGTTTAGAAATATTCCTTAGGAGCATATTTACCTAAAGTTTACAGTAATAGACATTTCCTTTTCCATGAACAGATGCAACTAATTGCACTTTTCTGAAGATAGAAATAATAATAAAATTTGTGAACTGGTACTGGGCCAAAATATTTTAGCACATAATTCTTTTAATGCCCGCTTTAAAAACTGTAATAATTCTGGGAATTAAGATGAATTCTTACATTTGGGGTGTAATGGGATATCTAGCATCCTTGATGATTTCTTTTCAGAGACAGTAGCCCATAATGAGCCATTGACTTGGTTATTTGCAGAATAAGGGGAGCAATAGAAGTGAACTGTTTCTAAATTAAACAGAGGCAGAGTCACCACTGAGAACTTGACAATGTTAACAGTTGTGAATCAATAGAGCTGGCACTACTGTTAGGCAAAATTAAACGAGGCCTTTAAGGATGAAGTGAGAAGCGATAGGTTGAAAATAGGGATGAAACCTCTATTTGCTTTCCAGGGGATGTTTTCAAGTGTGATAAATGAAGAATTTGTCCATTTAACTAAAGCATTTTTGACTAATTTTCCACTGTTCTGGACAAGCCACCATTCTTACCCTATCAACTGATGAAACTGACAAGTCTGCTATCCAGGTGACTCACAGAAAGATAATGACCAGATGGCCGCAAAGAATATAAACCCTTCCATCTTCCACCATTTAGTCAGAACCAAAGAAACTTTTTAGATGAGAAGCGAAACATCTTCAAGGAAAAACAAAGTCCAGTTGCCTTTTGGAGAAAAAAAAAGCACCTTTGGGACCTGGATGATTGAGAACCTCCACAGACATTTGACAAGTCTACTTGAAATTGTGAGAACATACGGTGGACATTTCTGCAAAATGTTGCTGATTGAGTGATACCGAGGCATTAAAATGATTTCCATGAGGGATATAATCATTTTCAAAGCACTGATTTACCAGTCTGTCTGCTAAAAGTTGTAGCCCATAACTACAGTGCAGATGCTCCCTGGGCACCTTTACAAACAAAACACATAACTGTATGGCAACTAATCTGAAATAGTATATCTTGCTTGAGCAGGAGGCTGGACTAGAAGACCTCCAAAGTCCCTTCCAGCTCTATTCTCATTGGTTGAGTGATTGACACTTCTAGAATTGATACATTCGTGCCTCAAATACCATGTTCTACCGCTGTGTAAGGCCTTCTGAAGTATCAGACTGAAGGATCAATTGTACAAAGCAATTCCTGCACCAACTGCATTGTCTGAGCACAATATTTGATTTGCACAGGTGGATCAAACTGTGAACCCTAACCCTAACCCTAACCCGAACTACAACCAGAATTCTGGATTCCTGAGGTAAAACATTCACAGCATATCAACTGGCTTTCATGTTTCTATTTATGTGTATATGTCCCAGCTGCACAGTGAATTATCTTGTGCAAGGTAGACAAAATATCTATGCTTGTGATTAGCTATTTATCTTTCTTACAATATTAGACTACTAGAATACTTATTTCAAAACCTGCATGACCTCAAAAATGAGAGAAGATTAAATCATTCCCTTAATTTTCGTTTTAACACCAACTTTCCTAGTTTTCTGTTTGGATTTATTATGCAAGGGAATATAGTTGAATCTATTGTGGTTCATTTGACCTTCTTGGAGAGGTGAAAGGTGATTCTAGAAATATAGAGAATGGTTGCTGGAATGGGATATGTCTAGTTTGATGAAAAGAAACTAGACTAGGGGTGACATGATAGCAGTGTTCTGATATCTCAGGGGCTATGACAAAGAAGAGCGGGTCAAGCTCAGAGGTCACATTCAGCAGGTTCTGACCAGTTCTGGAGAACTGGTAGTGGAAATTTTGAATAGTTTGGAGAACTGGCAAATACCACCTCTGATTGGAGATTTTACAGTATCCTTCCCTGGCATGCCCACCAAACCACGCCCACAGAACCGGTAGTAAAAATAATTGAATCCCACCACTGGTCAAGCTATTCTCCAAAGCACTTGAGGTAGGAAAAGAAGCAATGGGTAGAAACTAATCAAGGAAAGAACAACCTAGAACTAAGGAGAAATTTCCTGACGGAACAATTAATCAGTGGAACAACTTGCCTCCAGAAGTTGTGAATGCTCCATTGCTGACTTTTTAAGAAGGAATTGGATAACCATTTATCTGAAATGGTATAGGGTTTCCTGCCTGAGCAGGGGGTTGGATTAGAAGACCTCCAAGGTCCCTTCCAACTCTAGTCAATTCGATTTGATTCAATTCAATTCTATTATATTCTAAATATATGGCCTTCTAGAAGTCCTTTCTGTTCTGTCAGGGATGTTTCTGTTGCTACACTGGATCCTTCCAATTCAATGATTCTGGCATGAAAATTGAGGTCTTGCTTGGATTAAGCTTTGTATATGACGACAACCATTGCCTGTTAGGCTTACCTGTGATCAGAAACAATGAGAAGGTAAGTTAGCAGCCAGCCAAAAGAGCTCTGTGTCCCATCTCCAGCAAGAGTTATCTTCAAGAAGTCCACAAGTGTGATATTTTAGCCTCTCTCATTTAACAACAATAAAATAAACTACAATATTTTTCAATCAAATTGTCGGGGTTCCAACAAATGCCCTAATTAAATCAGGAGTCTCAAGCCACACTTCAAAAGAAATCCAGTTATTTATTAGGAGCTTCATGCCAGCATGGACCAGGTGGAGCCAACTCTAACCTCAGTTAATTCGCGCTTTGCCTCTGACCCTGTTTCCACCTCCCCCCAATATGTGTCATCAGTCACATTCCCCAACAAAGCAATTTGTGAGTTATAAAAGTCACTCCCTATGGCCACTGTGGGTTTCCGTGGAGACGGCCTTGGTGATTCGGATAGAATGTGCCTTATTTTGACTGAGATACCAGCTCCTTCAGGCAGCAGCGAAGTTCGCTTTCCCATCCCCCTTGCCCATGGCAACTCGAGAGCAGTTCAGGGATGCTTTGCAAGTTGACATAAATAACCATTCCAAAATTTTGAAGAACATTAACAGGAGAAGTCTTAATGTCCTCCCAAACAGGTCTTGTGAAAGGTAAATATAAAAATTTCCAATCTAACAATCTAACATTATGCCCTTGTGGTGAAGAACCTATGAATCATTGGTCAGTGTTTGGTTATATTGTATAAGAACACAAGTCTCCTCCAATTGAAGAAGAGTAATATTTGAATAGACTCAGAGAGATCTACGCTGTCATATGTTTGTCCATTGCTTCAGGAGCTTTTTTATCCTGGAAAAAATAATAAATGGATTAAATTGAAAATAGTTACTTTTAACATTCTCTTCATATTCCACTTCTTTCCCATAATGTTTGTATTCACTTCAAAATGGAAGGCCCATGCATCAAAATTCATACGAAGAAAGCATCTTGCTTAAACAACAATCAGCTGGGTCATTTTCTTTCCAAACAAAACCCGTTTCTGTCTGCTTAGCCCTTATTTCCATTACCTTTCAAGATGCAACGCACAGCATATTTTTCTTTCTCTGAGCTAATATAAATAGACCCTGAAAGAAGGCATTATTTAGGAACAATATTAATTAAAATTAACAATAGGGATGGCAGTGCTTGTGGTTCTAAAATTAGAGATGGCTTATTTTATAATACATAGCCATTTCATTGTGATTAGCTTTTAGGCTCGGCTTTACATGTGTGACATAAACATTGAAATACGATGGTGCTCTTCTCCTCTCTAAACACAGTTTCTCTCCAGAGCCTTGGATTTTTGGCTAGCTCGGTCTTTTTTTCCTATAATAAAATTGGCAACCTCTAGATCTTTAGTGGCAGAATTTAATACTAGAAGGGCAGCCTCTCCAAATCAGTTTGAAAAAGAAATAAAACTTGTTTTACATGAAGCTTTGTTCCTTGCGGATATTTATATGTGTTTCCATTGCAGTAGTCTCTGATAATATTACCCAAACCCAACAGTTTATTCTTTGTAATGGTCCACCCTTAAAATAAGCTACTGAATGGATCTATAAATAAAAGGGCTTGTACATGCATCTTTTAATGTGCTCATATTTTCCTCCTTATGTTTCATGAAGTTCCACTGTTCTTGCTTTCAGTCTGTAACAAGGCATTCATCAGAAATGTTTTTTCTTTCTTTAGATTTTAGTAACAATTCCAATACTTTTGTTTTCCTTTTTTTTCCTGAGAGACCTGCTACATTACTACTCTTGAAGGAGTCCCATACATCATGATTTTAGTTTGTAGTTAGGTTGCCATTTGATGTAAGGAATATTATTAGAGCAGCTGAAAGAAGACTCTTCACTTAACTGGTATCTATACTTTGAAAATCATGACTGTGTGTTAACTGCTAGAAAACTCTTTTTCCTACATAACTAAAATGTATGGAAGCAATGTTCCCTCCTTGTTCAGTTTCAGGTACTTAGCAGTACCAAAGAATAATTTTTGGAAGAGCCATGCAATATGTTTCTCTGAATTATGCAAGAATGTTTCTGGACAAAAACATAGATTTCATTATGGCATCTTCGTGGAGAATCTGATTCATTCCAGAGGTTTTTCTTTACAAAACATTTCTAAAGGATGTAGATATAGAAACAATGTCATTTGTAATAGAAACACAAAAGAAGGGAGAAGGAGGAAAAGAGGGGAGAAGGAAAGAAGGGGAAAAGAGTAGAACACACACAAGGAAAATATATGGATTGGAGGGCAAAAGAGGTACAGAAAAGAAAAGGCACAAGGAACTAGGAAAAAAAACACCCACTGCTGTCAGCTGAAAATTGGGGTGACCCTGTCAAAAACATGACAGGGAACAGTACCTTTCTTGGCTGTCACTGACAACATTTCCAGCAGCTGCTCTGCAAGGGAGGTGACTGGCATGCGAGTGGAAATATCTAAGACATTGTGCATTTATTTTGTTGAGAAGAGAGAATTTAAGCTGGGAACACGGATTCATCTGTCATTATCATATTCTCTGTTGAGTGAATGTTGCCCTTGGCAATGAGGACGTGGTTGCTAATTTAGTTTTCGTTGTTCAGCATCCCTGTTCTTTCTTTGCTCCACTCAGGGCCGGTGATTATAGTTTTATATTTACACAGAAAGAGAGAAACATACAGTATATGCATACATGCATGCACATGTATGTATACAAAAGTGAAAGAGCAAGTAAAATGAAAATATGTTTTATCCCATAGGCCCAATGCATAGAGTATTTAAAAATCATCCAAAATTCCTGGTTTTAGATTTGCAAATGTATAATTGTGCAAGGGAGAGAAACCAATTCTCTGTTGTTGTTATTTTAAACAAATATACCATATGTCATTCAACCATGTGTAGAAAGAGCTCTGGTCTCCACTTTATGTTGCAAGAGGAATATATCCATATTTTTTAAAGAAGTATTTCTTTTGTATTGGTATAAATATTTTGTTATTTACAAATATTAGTACATTTGTATTGATATAAATGCAGTCTTAATTTGATTTTAAAAGCTTATTCCAAATGCTTGCTTTAATATTCATAGGTTAACATGAACATAGGAAGGTTTATCTTGATTTAGATATTTTATATACTTTGATTTTTTTTACCTTAAAGCATTAAATTTTCCATATGTCCTGATGGGATTGTCATTTTAAAAACAAATCCAATTCTGCCAATTATAGAAAAATAATTTCCCACTTTTTTTTTGTTCTTAATTGTCTGAATTTTACCTCAGAACTTTCTTGAGGAGGACCTACGTACAACTCTTATCCAACTATTTTAAAGTCTTGTTTCCATGAGTGGTAAGGATATAATGTTTCCTGCTTTGTAACTTTGGTTCCTTCCATTGAATCTAATTAACTTAAATTTTGTGAGATTTCAACCCTTTGGTTATTACTCCCATTTTGTTAAAAACATCATTCCAAAATTTTGAGATTTTATTGCATTCCCATCAAAAATATTTAAAATTACTTCCTGATTGAGGCAGATAAATTTTTTCCAGGCATTCCCAATTGTTATTATGGCAAGCAATTTAACGCAAGCAATTGCCTAAATCTGTCTCCAAAATCTGTGTCAGGCTTAGTAGTAGAGAGTTCCCTAGATCTATTTCCAACAAGTATAATTACATTTTTGATCAATGTTGGGTTACACAAAGGTTAGCATTGTACAGAGGCTTTGGAATACGCAAAATAATCAAAAATTATTTCTCAAAATTGAACAGTGGACTATTACAAATTAAAATTGCTGCCTATGCCAGCCCTACTTCACTAGCAGACATCAGTTATGCCTTCATCCTTCCTCTTTCCACATATTATATAGGCTTGGATCATTTCCCTTCCACTCACAAATCTGAAAGATCCCAGAGATGCCTCCTCATCCCTTTCTTCTTCTTTCCCCTTCTTGGCTGACCCATGGAACTGTCTGCCATTTTGTTGTACAAAGAGAAACAAAGCGACAAGCTGTAGATCAAGAAGAAAACTGTAACTCTGCATCTTCCCAAGTATTTCCTTCCACCAGGAAGGAAGGGAGCTCACCCACTGATTGCCAATGACTGCCAGCCAGCCTTACTTTGCCGGCAGGCATCTGAGTCACTCCCTCATTCTTCCCTCACTGGCCACAGGTCTTAAGAGATTTCAAATTTCAGTCTCAGTTCCAAATCAGTCAGTGGTCACTTGTCTGTTGTGCTTTGCTGCCAACCAATTTGATACAGGGACCAGAGGGAAATGAGAAGAGTGGGGATTGCTCCTACCATCTGACAGTGAAAACAATCAACCAATGGAACATCTTGCCTTCAGAAGTTGTGGGTGTTATGTATGCAGAGTTTGAATATGATTGGTTGTTCTTGTAAAGTGTTTGAAATCGTTGGTTTAAAAGTGCGGGAAAACCCTGCACTCAGATTGGCTGTCAGCTGCGGTAGCCGGCTATAAAAAGCTACCGCGGCTGAGCCTTTTCGGGTCCGTTCGGAGCTGAAGTCACAATAAACTTTGAGTTGAAGCACTCCACGTCCTGCCTCTCCATGCGAACATAACACTGGCGACGAAGGTGGGATTCCCCTGAAGAGAAGGCAATGTGGAACAGAGAAGAGCGAGATGGCTGTGCTGAACACCCCCCCAGCCCCATTCGACCCGAAGAATGAAGACTGGGAGTCGTATGCAGATCGGTTTCAGATGTTTTTGGAAGGAAGCAATCTTGCTGCCATTTCTGAGCAGCAGAAGAGGGCGGTCCGGCAGTTTTCAAGATGGCAAAGGCATTAGCGGGCACAGCAGATGTGAAGGTAATGGCATGGCCTGATCTAGAGAGGCTTTTAAGGGCACACTACGTACCCCAAGTATCATGCCTCGTTAAGAGACACGAGTTTTATCACCGCGCTCAGGGGGAAGACGAAAGCATAAATGACTTCGTGGCCAGTTTAAGAGACATTGGGGGGGTGCGAATTCAGCAGTTTAGAGGAGGCCATGCGTGATTGTTTTGTTTTGGGCCTTAAAGACAAGGTTTTGCAGAGCAAATGAAACGCTGAAAGAAGTCATAGAGGAAGCATCTTCAGCAGAAGCCACCAAATCCTCAGCAGCAGCCATGAGAAAGATGAACAAGACTACAGGCCATTCAGATGGGGAAAAGACCACTACAACTCATTTTGATGAACTTGAATCTGAGTCAGAAGACAGTGGAGAAGAAAAAGAAATCAACAGACTCAGAATGGAGCAGAAAAGAAACGACCTGAGAAGGAAGAGGTGTGATTTCCACTGCATAGGTTGTGGGGAAACCACCCCGCACTGAATGCAAGTTCCTGGACACCATTTGCCTCCAATGTGAAAAAAGAGGGCACCTTGCAAGAGTCTGCAAATCATCCAGAACTCCACCAAACAGAAGAAAGTTTGCTACAAACAACAAAAACAGAGAAGTCAAGCCAAACAACACCAGTGAGAAAATGGGGCAACACAGAAGCAAATGGAAGGAATGAAACTCATCAAACAGTAACTATTGGTCATTCTTCCCTTTAAATAACAGGAAAATCATGTCAAGGTATTTATTGAAGGAAGGCCTTGCCAAATGGAAGTGGACTCAGGTTCATACTTATCCATGGTGTCATGGGACACTATTCAAAGACTGATACCAGACATTCAGAAGACTCACTTCAAGAAGCAGGCATTAACTCTTAAAGACTACCAAGGGAACAAGATTCCAGTAGTTGGAACAAGAGAATTCAACGTGAAGTTCAAAGGTCACATCAAACGCCTACCCCTGACCATCGTGGATAAAGATCGCCCAAGTTTGCTGGGGCTAGAATGGTTCAACCCGCTGGGCATCAAAGTGACTGGCATCAATCACGTGAGCAACACTGAGTGGGAAGAGTCCTTGAAGTCTGAGTTTCCAGAGGTCTTCAGCAACGGATTAGGCAAGTACTTGGGGACCCCTATCACATTTAACCTAGATCCCAAGGTAAAACCAATCAGATTAAAACCCAGAAGGGTACCCTTTGCATTGAAGGAAAAAATTGATGAACAATTAGATAAACTTATAGTCCAAGGGGTGCTGGAGCCCACAGACCACTCCAGGTGGGAAACACCCATAGTCACACCAGTCAAGGCTGACGGTTCCGTGAGAATCTGCGGGGATTACAAGGGGACATTGAACCATGCGCTACAGCAGAGCGCATATCCGGTTCCAGTGGTTCATCATTTATTACATTCTCTGGGCGGGGGCACAGTCTTCACCAAATTGGACCTGGCCCAAGCATACCAGCAGTTAACAGTAGATGATCTAACTGCAGAAGCCCAAACCATTGTAACCCATCGGGTGCATTCAAATGCAAGAGGTTACAATTGGAGTAAGTGTGGCACCAGGCATCTTTCAAAGCCTCATGGAAAGGATGCTACAAGGGTTGCCGGGGTGGTGCCTTATTTTGATGACATTTTAATCTCTGCTGAAAATGACACTCAATTACACGAGAAACTCAGAGAAGTTCTAACCAGGTTCAAAGAAGCAGGGTTAAAAGTCAAAAAGAGAAGTGCACACTAAGAACTGACAAAGTAGAATTCTTGGGTTATATGATTGATAAACATGGCATCCACCCCACAGAAGCCAAAGTTCAGGCAATCAAAGAAGCCCCCAGGCCTAGATGCAAAACTGATTTGCAAGCATTCCTGGGACTTATTAATTTCTATCATATGTTTCTACCTCAGAAAGCAACCACTGCAGAACCCTTACACAGATTACTGGATAAAAATCTGCATGGGTCTGGGGCACAAAAGAAGAAGCTGCATTTAACAACATCAAGAGACAAATCACTTCTGATTGTGTCCTGATACAGTTTTCTGAGAATTTACCTGTAGTATTGACTTGTGATGCATCCCCTTTTGGAGTGGGGGGTGTTGAGCCACATGCTTCCCAGTGGAAGGGAAGCCCCTATTGCATTTTACTCTCGCACTTTGACCAAAGCAGAGAGAAACTACAGTCAACTGGACAAGGAAGCGTTGGCTATCGTGGCAGCAGTCAAGAAGTTCCATGAGTACATATATGGGAGAAGGTTCACCATTGTTACAGATCACAAACCTCTTTTAGGCATTGTGGCAGGGGACAGACCAACGCCCACCATCCTGTCACCAAGAATGCTGAGATGGACTGAATTTCTTGCTGCTTATTCATATAAACTCATTCACAGACCAGGAAAAGACATTGGGCACGCTGATGCTTTGAGTCGCTGCCCACTTCCTTTGCACACTGAGGACCCTGCTCCAGAAACTTACACCTTCTTTCTAGAAACTGTTGCCAAACTTCCAGTTCATGCTGCTGAAATTGCTAGAGAAACTGCCAAAGACACTTCATTGGCTCCTATTGTAGGCTGGATTAAAAGGGTTGGCCACTACATGATCTACCTCAAGCTTCCCAACCTTTTAAATCCAGACAAACTGAATTATCTGTCTTGAGGGGATGTATTTTGTGGGGTAACAGGGTGGTTATTCCTGCAAAATTGCAGAAAGAGGTTTTGGAAATGTTACATGAGGGTCATCCGGGTATTGTCAGAATGAAGGATTGGCCAGGAGTTATGTATGGTGGCCTGGTATAGACAAAATGGTTGAAAACTGGGTTGCATCCTGCCCAAACTGTCAGTTAGTAAGACCTGCTCCTCCCTTGCCCCCAAACAAGAATGGGAATGTCCTAGGGGTCCATGGTCCAGGATTCACATTGATTTTGCTGGCCCTACCAGAGGGCACACTTTCCTTATTGTAGTTGATGCATACTCCAAATGGCTAGAGGTTATCCCCATGGGTTCCACCACTGCAGACGCTGTTATCAAACAACTTAAGAAACTTTTGTAACTCATGGGTTACCTGATGTGCTTGTTTCTGACAATGGTCCTCAATTTACTGCTAATTTTTTGAATCATATTTAGCACAGCAGGGTATCAGACATGCCCTTACTGCCCCTGGGCATCCTTCATCTAAGGCCGGGCTGAACGCATGGTACGTTTTACCAAGGAGAAACTCCAACAATTGGGTCCAGGGGACATCACTGAGAAAGTTGAAAAACTACTCAGTATCCAACACATCACTCCTAGTCCATCCACTAACTTAACTCCTGCTGAGCTTTTGATGGGGGTAAACTCAGGTCTACCCTAGACCACCTTCACCCCACTTACGCACCCAACGCACCTCTAGATTCCACCAGCAAAACTCGCACATTCACTGTGGGTGATTCTGTTTATGCTAAGAACCTTGTGGGTGAACCACTATGGATTCCTGCTGAGATAACCCAGGTTACAGGCCCCAGGTCTTACAGGGTTCAAACTGAGAATGGTGTCTTGTGGAGTAGGCACATAGACCAGTTACGTCCAGACTGCCTCTGGAGCATCGCCCTTGCTCCTCTCTGGATTCCATACCCTCAGCCTCTTCTGGGGAAGGGGAGATAATGATGGTAATCAGCAAGTGAGAATCAACCCCATGTGTAACGAGCTAACATGACAGGAACCATCCCAAAACCTGTCAGGGTACCAACAACCATTTTGCAAATAGAAGATTGCACATCACTACCAGATTTAGGGGGTGACATTGGGTTGGAGATGGGCTGGGAGGAGAGACCAGGTTGTAGTAACCAAGCAGGTTCTACCAATACAAGAAGTCCTAATAAGGGAATGTTGCCAGATACATTTCCTTCCTCACAAAGTGAGATTCCCAAAACACCTGAACCATGCAGGTCTCAACGTACCCGTAAGAGCCCCACCTATCTACAAGAATATATTAGATAGATGGGGTTTGAGTATGGACCAAACCTAGTGGGGAGGGGTGTTATGTATGCAGAGTTTGAATATGATTGGTTGTTCTTGTAAAGTGTTTGAAATCATTGGTTTAAAAGTGCAGGAAAACCCTGCACTCTGATTGGCTGTCAGCCGTGGTAGCCGGCTATAAAAAGCTACTGCAGCTGAGCCTTTTCAGGTCCGTTCTGAGCTGAAATCACAATAAACTTTGAGTTGAAGCACTCCGCATCCTGCCTCTCCATGCGAACGTAACAGTGGGGGCTTTCTCAGTGGAAGCTTTCAAGCAGAGACTGGACTGCCATCTGTCAGAAATGGTGTAGGTTCTCCTGCTTGGGTGCGGGGGCTGGACTAGATGACCTACAAGGTCCCTTCCAATTCTGTTAACCTGTTAAACTTCACCTTGCAACATCCAACCTACAGGTTTCTGGGAAGTGTAATTGGAAGGTAGGGTGGTCCTGAAGCAGCCATAACTTTGCCAAATGTCAATCCCACAGGAGTCATGGGTGCTAGATTTTGGACACATTCTGTAAATTAGCCCATGTGAGGTCTGTTGATTCAAAATTGTTGCTCCATGATGCACTCAGTTGAAGGTTACGAAGTATCGAACAGAATTATGGGAGTCTTGGTTCCAAACACCCAAAAGGCAGCCTAGCACCTGCCCCTCATGACAGCACATTTCCAATAGAAAATTTGCTTGTATTCTCAACATGCTTTATAGAAGTAATAAGTAGCACCACTGTGTATAATTGAAATAACCAAGTTCTAATATTCTATGCTTTTCTCTCCTATATCTCCCGATAACTATAAGTCAAGCCATCAGCTATTACTTTCACTATGCATAATTTGAAGCATCCATTGAGATCTAACCAGACTTTTGTTGAGGGCTTTTGGACATGCTCCTTTCATATCTTCTTATAGATATATGCTTAATTCATCTTTTTCTTATCATTTTGATAAGTGAAAAAAAGAATATTAAATGCCATTATCAGCATGATAATCAATTTGTTTTTAGCTCTGGTCAGAGAAAGCTGTTTAAAGTCTTCCATTTTGCCGAACAATTTCATAATTACAAGAGATCTGAAAGTATTCTACACACTATGCAAAACAGACTTGTAGAATTATGAATTAGAGGTGTTTATAGCAAAGGCTGTCAGCCAGGGAGTCAATAGCTTTTCATGGTGCTCCTTATAAACAGACAGGAGCAAAACAGCATATTTACAAAGTCAGTTAAGTACAACTGTCCACACAAATACATGTTCTTTACAGAAAAGCAAACTTTATCTAAGTAGATATAAAAATATGATGCAAAATATTTATTATTTTCAAAACTGGTAAAAAAAAATTAACTTCCTCCTTTT